>WAAB01025423.1:470747-484224 GCA_013389865.1 Piaya cayana
AGGTGGGGGAGAAGGGGAAGCCAGGCAGTTGCACGCGATGGGTTTGCTGACCCTCTGCGTGCAAATACCTTGTTGGAGGCACCTGGGGACATTTCTCAGGCCACTCCGTCCCCTCTTGGGGTCTGGAAGTCTCCCTGCTCTCCTCGGTAAGCGGGCGGAGGGGTCGCGGGACCCCCCGGGGGAGCCATCCAGCCCCCCTCGCCCTCCAAGACCCCATCGACCTCGCCACGGGCTTCGCTGGGGCACGAGCGATCGTGCACCGTGCTGGGAAGAGGGGAGGCTCTGGAAACCTTCTCTGGGTCCCGCCTGGAGTGGTGTGAAGAGGGCAGGCAGGCGGCCTGCCCGCACCCTGCATCCCCGCATCCTCGCATCCCGCATCCTCGCATCCCGTATCCCCGGCCCCGCGCAGCCGGCGCCTCCAGTCCCGCTCCCCAACCCCCCAGCAGAAAAGTGAGAATAAACTCGCCATCCCCCTATGTGACGGGAGAGGGAAAGGAGGCTGAGGCTGCTCCTCGCGATCCCCACTGGAAGGTCCACTTCTTGGTCCCCCAAAGGAGCGAGACCTTTCCCTCAGAAATCGTCCTTTCTTTAAGAAGCCAATTTTACAACGCAGAGGAAGGGCGGGTGGGTGTAAATCTGAGACTATCTAGTTCTTTGAAATAGATGAGCTTGTTTCCTTGACTGTCTAATGTTCAGTTAGACAATTCCAGTTCGAAGCATACCCATTTCCTCTTTATTACATCATTCTGCATTTTATTTCTATGATTTTATGTTTTACTGCCGCTCCTGCGAAAGTCTATATTTTCAGCGTTACAGAAAGTCTCTGAAGATCCATAAGATTATTATTTATCTGACTTTCTGTGTCTGCGAGTGCTGTATACATTATATAATTGCTTTAAAATGTTTTCATAAATTACATTCAGAAATGTGTCATAGTAAATTACCTTTGTAATAAAATGTAAAAAATGCAAATGGCTGTCGTCTTTATTACGTTTTAAACCATTGGTTTATCTGCACTATTTCACTTGTCAGTTGCACAATATGTTGTATAAAGGGAAAGCACAGTTTGATAACAGATAGATGGAACCTCGTGTGTAATCTAGCAGGCACGTACAGTTTGGGTCATTTCCTTATCTCCCGCAGAAAAGACATTATCCCCCTCATATTTACATACTTTTCAATATTTGTCAAACAATCATAAATTATAAATTAATGAAATGTTCGACAGTCTTCAGAGATCAGACTAATGAAGACATTTACCTTTTTGGTGATTTGGAGTATCATCTTTGTAAGTTTAATGACATTTAGGCTCTCACGGTTTATTAGGCTTTATTAGATTTGTCCCTCACTCCTGCTGTCATTCAGATGTCTCTGCATAAACATCACCTGCTTCAGGTACAAGAACAAATCGCCTCCTTGCCTGCAGGCTGGGGCCAGCGGTGCCCGGTGCCCGACACCGAGGGGTGGGCTGGGAGCCTCTCCCCGGCCTCGCGGGGCCCTTCTGGCCCGGCTCCTCAGCGACCCTGGGACCACCGGCAGCTTTTATTACACTGTGGGTTTTTTTTATTATTTTTTCCCTTTGGACGGAGGCTTTGGTGGGGCCGGGGCCGGGCACGGCGATGCCCGTCGGGGCGAACAGCCCGTCCCACTCGCTCTGATGGATGGGACCTGCCTCCCCAACACGATTAGGCTGCAGAAATTAAGTTGCCCCCTGAAAGGTCGACGCTCGTCCCCCCTCCACCTTTGCTCGGAGAGGAGAGCGCTAAATCCCTCTGGCCAGAGCCTGGAGCCTTCTTCCCGGGAACAAAGACCCGGGGCTCCCCCAGCCTCGCCGTCGCCCTGTAGTCGAGTTTCCTAATTGCGTTACTCCGCTGGCAAGTGACAGGAGCGTGTGTTGGGCACATCCCACTGCGTCCCCGGGGACCGGCCCGACGGGAGCCTCGACGGCTCCGCTCCGCTCTGCCTCTTCTTCAATACACGAGCGGCTCTAGACCTCGTGCCACGGAACCCCGACGTTGTTTGCAGAGGCTTCCAAATATTTCCAAACAACGCTTTAAAAAAAAAATACAATGGAGAATTATTAGAGCCCTTGTTGGTAAAGTGAGCATGTGTTCTGCAATCATCAAAAATTGATATGTACCGCCAGTAAAGTAATTATGCACCATCCTGAGGATACGAGAACGGTACATTGTTAATCCACTTGCACACCCGTTGACTTGCAGCATCAGGCTGCAAATAGCTTAATTAAGTCGTACACGTGGAATATAACCATATTGTTACATTACATTATGCACACTATATCTCAATTTATTGGGACAATTAATGCTAGTGATAGACCTCGGGCAAAAAATATTAACCGCGGAGCACTGAAGTTGCATCCTGATGACAGTTGCAGTGCGAGTAGCAAACACTAAACCAAGGGGCAGCTTTCCGAGAGCTGCGAGGACTTCTGAGATGCCTCCTGCCCCCAAACTCGTCCTTATCAGGCACTTCTCCCATCCCGAGGAATCTCCACGATTCCTTAGCTGAAAACACTCCGAGTGCCAAACCCACTCAACTCCTCTGGACGCCAGGGAAGTTGGGGCTGGATGGGAGGTCCGAGATCAGTCTTCTGAGGGTGTGAAGTTCAGAGTTAGAGGTCTCCGAGCCAGACCAAGATTCTCAGTAAGGATGAGGCAGGGTGACCTACCGGAGTGCTGGTCTTGAGTCACCGGCACTTCACGGGAAGCCTGAAGCTGGGAGGACGCACCAGACGGTCCAAGAGTTTGCACACTCGTGAACGTGGCCACATTCCCGTATATCGCGCAGGGGAGCGACGAGGCTGCCTATCGTGGGGGTCCGAGGGCGACCTAACGCCGTCAGTTCTCACAGCATCCCGGAGGATTTCCAGGCACCCTCCATGGGCTACAGAGCCGGGGATGAGCCCGCACTGGGAGAGGCGGTGGGACCTGCCCGGCTGGGGGGCATCTCCTAGGGGGCATCTCTGGAAGGGCAGCGGGGCTCTGCCCTGCCAGGCTGCTGTCCAGGTCACTTGTGCAAGCGGGCTCAGGGATGCTCCTGGGAGCACGCGGTGGGGACGCACCCTTCCAGCGTTCGATTTGCCCCCTTCTCTGCCAACTTGCTCAGAATCGATGCTGTTTTCTGGGTAACAAAGTACACCCAAACCAAAACCAAACCCTCTTTGTTTGACCGATTCACCAGCTTCCTCCAAATTTTCTAGACGCCCCTCGGTGGTGCGCTCTCATTCCCATCGGGATGAAGCCTCTTCCAAGTTTGCCCAGCCTGTGCTCTTTGGGGATGCGAAAGGCAATTTCCAGCCTCGCGAGGGGTTTGGTATAACGGATTTCTCAAGCGTTTTGGGGAACAGGCGTCCAGAAGGTAACCAGGGATCCCTCAGCCACCTCTCCTGCCCACTTCGAGGTGACCCGTGCAGGGCAGCCCCGGGCACAGGCAGGAGGCGTGAGGGGGGCAGCAGGGGGGTTGCAGCAGGGCAGGGGGGGCCAGGTGGGACATGCGTGTCCGCTCCCATCCCGGTGGCAGGGACTGTTCAGCCCCGCACACACACGAGCTGGGGGTGCTCCAGAGTTTTTTTTTTTCCTGTAGTTTTCCTCGCCAGCTCCTTTTTACTCTTACTCCAGTACCAGCGGGGAAAACGACTCCAAACCGGTTTGTGCTCCTGACCACTGGCGTGGTTGGTGACGTGGTCATCCCGGCAGCGCCTGTTGGGGAACTAGCCCCGGGCACGGAGGTTATTAGGCGTTAGGAAACCGCGTATCAAATTTGCTCTTGGAAAGGTGACTGTATCCAGCTCGTATAGACACGAAAACACACGCTCCTTCCTCCGTTCCGTGTCTGGCTTTTAGCAGGGTTGCACCTAATTCGCCTTCCATTTCGTTTAGTAGGTCGCAAATCGAGCGCAATATTAAATTTCAAATCCCGACCACCCACAGGAAAGAGCCGGTTCAGGGGGATCCCCTTCTCCCCTGGGCTCCCCCGCCCGCAGGCTGGACCACAGCGGGACCTCCCACCCTCCTGGTGCGCGGGCATCACCTGCCGCTCCGCGTCTCCCCGCGGAGGAGGCGCGGGGGCTGCGCTCCCCTCCCGCAGGGCTGCTCCCCGGCTCCCGGGGCACAGGTGGATCGGGCAGCGGGCCGGTCCTGGCCTCGCCGGGGCCGCAGAGCCCGAGCACCTCCCCGCGGGGCAGGATGCGGCCCCCGGCTCTGTCCCGAGGGGCAGGGGGGGATGCGGGGAGATCCCTCTCGGCGCGGGTACTTGTTTTGCAGGATGGGAAAACTATGAAATAAGGGGCAAGAGGCGAGGGGAGCAGGACGGGCAGGGAATCTTTAGCTCGCACTTCTTTAGCAAATTCTTTTCCCCACTGCCCCGGACCAGCGGCACTGAAATCTCCATCCTGTTATCCCAGCAGGTGGACGCAGCCTGGGATTCAGGCTAAGGCACCAGATCTCTGCCCTCGCCTAAACTCAGGACAACTTTCTGGAAGCCGACGGCAGCCTCTGAGTGCCCCTGGAATCGCAAGAATTGCAAAGGTTTTCACGCCAGGAGAGAATGGAGTTTACAAGTGTTTTGGGGGCTGTTTAACGGATGTTGCCTAACAGCAAACAAAACCCACACCAAATTCAACGTCCTGACCCATAGTCCCTGGTCTGGGTTATTTATTATTATTATCATAACTATTATTCGCTGTTATTATTTAGATCTAGCACAGCCTGCAGCTGCAATCCGTGCAGCCCTTCGACTTGTTCTTCCTGGTTATGGCCGGGAAGACCTCCCTGGGGATAAGGGATGAGGTGCTAGTAAATTAAAAAGTAACACCTTGCCTCGGGGCTTTAAGATGCTGTATCTTTTAAAACACATCCTCCCCCCCCCCAAAAAAAAAATATCTTGCCTTGTCCACGTTCCAGAGACTGAAAGAAAACCGGTTTGTGACACTTGAATCGCAGAAGTTCACTTTTGTTTATTTGTTTGTTGGGATACTTTTATTGAGGGCAAAACAAAGCACTATAAACATGAACAAAAAAAAGCTGAAAGCCTGGAGGACACTAACTTCAGTGGATGGGTTTGAGGCAGGCATACTCTGGCTACCACTGGCCATCTGGCTGGTTTAAGCTTTTGCCCCCATTCTGTATGATTTTAGCTTAAAATCTCTTCCGTTGCAGTGCCGCTTGTATTGAATTCATCAAAAGCAAACTTTCCCCGAGGTTTTTTTTTTTTTTTTTAAGAAGGGCTAAAATAATAAGTCGACCACTGTGACATTCTCTGGGCTTAGGCCATTTTTCATAACGCAGCTGATACGCTTTTGTGCAGCTAAGGCGACCAAACAGATGAATAACAAGAAAAGTCTCTCGAAAACTAAAGCTTCCAGCTTTTCCCATCTTTAGAAAGTTAGGCAAAATGAGAGGTGCGTGTAAAAAAACCCACAACCCTCCCAAACCAAAACAGCTAAACTCCATCACGCCAAAGATCAGGGCAATACTTTTATACCTCTGATTGGTAACGATGCCTTTTAAACAACTTACAGCGCACACACACACACACACGCACACACACACACGCGCGCACACACACACACACTCACACAAAACTTTAAAGCTTGTGAAACTGCCCAGGTGGTGTTTATAGGACCGTAGCCAGTGGGTTGTAAAGAAATCTGAGACATTTGAAGGAGATCAGACTATATTGAAATATATGACAAACATTAAAAAAAAAAGAATTATTCCTATTTCACTGTATGCCCGGTGTTTAATGTAGGGCTTGAAGGATCAAGTTGTCTGCAGCACTTCAGAAGAGTTTCACAAATTGTTATGGTTTGGCAGGCGGGGGTAAGTCTATTCGATTATTTATTTATTTATCTCTCTATTTATTTATTTATTTTAAAGTGTTTGGTCGTGTGTGTGCGCTTGTGTTTAAAGTCTGCAATGCAAAGAAAATATGCCCTCCTGATTTTAATGTCATTTTATAGCCATAAACCAGTTTTGTGCTTAGAATCACGTCTCTAACGCTGTTGATGCTTTTCCTGGAATTTTGTCAAAAACAACCCAAAACCAAACCCACAAAAAAAAAAAAAGCAAAATCACATCATCCCGCTTCTCCCAGCAGCAGAGGCAGGCGGCAGCCAGACCCCACGGTGCGGGGCTGGGAGGCGAGTGCCTCTCTAACACCAGGCAACAAGTAAAGAGTTTCATGAGCTTTCGCCTGGGTTCAGAATCATCGTTTCTATTTGGCAGTTTGTTGAGGGGGTGTGTGTATGCTTTGTTGATTTTTTAAAAATTATCACTGCCATTTATTTATTAATGTATCTATTTATTTATCTATTTATTTATTTATTTTGCACGTGCAGCCCCCCCCCCCCAAACCCAAACCCAAGCGCTTTAAGACTACAACTGTGAAACTCGGGTTTATTATGAAAACCACTGTACGTACAGCCTGGATGGAAGCGCAGCCATTGGTTCAAACAAAATGACTATTGATTCAGAGTGCGAGCCCTCCAGGCTGAACCGAGAAGGAAGGAATGGGTTTCTGGGTTTGGGTTTTTTTCCTTTTTTTTTTCTTTTTCTTTTTCCGCCCCCCTCCCCCCCCAAAAAAAAAAAAAAAAGAGAGAGAGACACTTCTAAGCTGTGAATGTGACAACCACCACCCAGTCCTTTGATTCTTCTCTATTTTTTTGGATGCCAAGAAGAATTTCCCTATGAGAAATAATGAGGTTTGCTTGGAAAATTCTGCAGGCAGATCACCCTCAGAGATAAATTCCAGCCTTTCCTATTCAAAACGTGGCTTTGGTTTATTGCGACGACGTGGGGAGGAATGAGGATAATAAAGTAACTCTGTTCCTCCTCCCCCCTCCTCCCCGTGTACTTTCAATGAGGAGTCAAACTGCACTTCCCCGCTCGCCCAATTTCTCTGGATGTGCTGATATCGCCCTGTTCTGGGGCTCCAGGCTCTTACCCAGCTTCGTTTGTTCAGGGAATGGGGAGGGAGAGGAAGAAAACGCAGGGAAAGTAATAAATAGCAAGGAGGGGAAAAAAAAAATCCAAACAACAAAGGTGGGGAAGTGACGGGAGAGCAGAATAGTACAGAAAACACCAGCTTGTTGGGAAGCTCTTGTTAGCCAAGGGAGGTGACGGTGCAGGAGCTGCACCCTCGGAGCCTCCAGCCCTTGCAGCCGGGAGCTGTCTGGAGGCGCTCACAGCCGGCTCTCAGCTAATAATGCCCCTTCGCAGAGGTTTGGTCTGCGGTGCTTGCAGAAAATGCAACTTTTGCCCCATTGGTTAGCTAGGTGAATTAGCACACACTGCAACTGAACAGTACTTGACCTTTGCCTTTATGTTTGCTCAAATGTTTGCCTAAAACACAATCACCCTTGACAAGAGAGCATGCTACCGTGTGACACCGCCTATTCAATAGATAGATGTTCCCTGCCACACACAACCCAGTTCAGCATTTTAAATAGCTTAGGTATTTGTAAAAGCCGTATAAATTAATGTCTGATGATGGCTAGTTGCTGGTTAAAGAGCCGACTGTTTAACACGGAGCCGGCTTAAAAAAAAAGCCCAAACCAGCCCAAACCCAACAACCGGCCGGGGTGTGATACCAGCTCAGAAACTGCGGCCAGAGCGATCAACAGATTCTTATTCTGCCCCGTTCGCGGCGTGGTTTGTCGAGCTGCACTAACAGATTTAGGTGTGGGACCGGCTAGAGAAAAGACTGAGCTCAGGCACCGTCCGGAGCCCGATGCTGGGCAGGGATGTGCGGGGCGAGGTGCGGCCGCACACCTGAGAAACCCATAAGTGACCCAGGCGAAAGGCTGGGGGCGGGCAGCTCACCCCGGTACAGACCTGACCCCTGCTCCGTCCCACCAGCATCTCTCGCCGTGAGCGGGCAACAACCGCAGAACTTTGCGGGGAGTTGGCATTTGCCGGGTGCCTTTTAGACGTGAATTTAATCTCTGAAACGCGGAGTCCCAGGGACCCCCTAAAGCCCACGAGGAAGAGACCGGGAGCTGGGGTAGAGCAGCCGCAGGCTTTAGGGGGACGGGATGGAACGGGACGGGTGGCGGCGAGTGAAACGGAGGGCAGAGCCCTCACCCTTCGTATTTATCAGCCAGAGCATCGTTCATTAATAAAATGCCACCTGATGTGTGGCGTTTGTTTGAAAAGATACTTTATTATTTCGAAGCGTGTGATAAAACTGTTCTCTGAGCAGAATATTTATACCAACTGCAGTTTATAATGTAAGCTGATACCTGCACATCTTGCTAGGAGTCCCGCTCAGTAAAATCCTGAGCAGCCCAAAAGGAAAAGTACAAGTGATATTGCAAACAGTTGGTCTGCTTTGATTTACCTTTACTGTCTTCATCTGGAGATATTTTTTTGATGACCAGTTTTTTACTGTCTTTCACTTTTGGGAAATACAACTTCCCCTCTTTCTCTCCCTCTGAGTTTTATTTTCAGGGCATGATTTAGTTAGGCTCATTTGGGAAAAGTTGATTCATATTTATACGAACATCCTGCTTTAAATCTAACGTTAACTTGGCATCAAAACCAAAGAGGTAGGCAGGAGCCAGCGATGTAGCTTAGAGAAAACGGTTGTTACAGGAACGGTATTGCAAAACACCGAGTGAAATATTCAGCTGTTACTGGTTGCCTGTTATACAGAGAATTTATTTCTATCAGTCATTTCAATTTTTTAGCCAGCAGTTGTATTATCTCGTTTACAACGATGTACTAAGCGGTGTTCATAAATACAGGAATCGGACTTTACAAATAAGATAGTTCTAAATGAAAGGAATCCAATTCTAATTTATGTGGAACCTGGTTGCTCCCCGATTAATTTGTTTCTAATCGCACAGACACGCTCGGGGTGCGTGCCCAGCCCTGCTCCCCTCGCCGTTGATGCTGAAGCCAAATCCACCGCAAAAGTCAGAGCCCCGGGAGCATCTTTCCCTGGCGCTGCTCTGCGTCCTGTTCAGGGCGAGGAGTCCCTGCCTTTGGCACTTCTCGGCTCTGCTCTGCTCTGCTTTTTGACAGAGCCAAACTTGACCTGGTAGAAACACTCTTCCCTGTAGGCTGAAATGATACCTTGGATCATTTACTTTTCTGTGGCTGTTTGGTTTTTTTTTTTTTTTTTTNTTTTTTTGATGTGGACACATGTTCACTTAGGCTTATAGGTCACTAGTAACCTAGAATAACATAGCACGTACCCCTAGAGGCAAAACAACCGAAGTGAACTTTAAGGCCAGATGATATTTAAAGCGAAGTTGTGTGGAAACCGCTGGGGCTCGTTCCAGCCAGGGATAACAACGATGAGACCCGCGGGGACAGGCACTGCCTGGCTTCACCCACGCTCAGCTGTACATGCCAGGAAAACTCGTTGGAAAACTTCACCTGAAACAAACGGGAATCGAGGAAGCCCTCGAGTGAACGGGCATTGACACCAGGAGAGTTTTTAAGCGTGTTTTCCCTCGTTTTGTTGGGAGTTTGGGTCTGATGGGAGGAAGAATTACCAACTAAAAAAAGAAGTAGATAAGTCTGCACAACGAGTGTCAATAATGCTTTTAAAACAAAAGCATTTGTTAAAAAAAAAGGAACAAGCGTTCTGTCAGAAATACATACTTATATTCCTTCAGGAGTAGAAAAACAAGATTGTCTTCCCTCCCCCAAGTAAATAAAAAATAATTTTACATATAAAATCTGTATGAAAAGGGGGCTTGTTGTGTTGCTGAAGTAATTGTTGTTTCCAGTTAGTTTTGGCCGGGCGCTCTTTTTATATTTATTAGCTTTCTCTGTGTAAAAAGGTAATTCTGGGCACCTTGAGAAAAGTGTATTTATTTGTTCATTTATTTATTTATTTTGCCAGCAGTTCCCTTGCGGTCAGAAATCCCCCCCCAGAACGAAGTGTGCTCGTTCTGCCCAGTCAAACGCTCTTTCCAGAGGCAGAGGGCACAGCTCAGCATCACTGCCTGCCTCAGGAATACCCACATGGCTTGCTTTGCCTTTGTCTCTTTAATTTTTAAAGGATGAAATTTTGTTGGCAGGAAGATCAAGGATGTGTCTCTTTTCTATATTTGTTATGCTGCGCAGGTATCTCTAATTAGACTAAGACACCCGGCACAATGAGCAGCTATTGTCTGAGAGTTTGAAGCACGACAGTTCTTCTTCTGGTTCAGGATCGCTGCCTACAGTTATTCTCCGATTTCCGATGCCTATTATGTATACAATCGAGCCTATAATTACCTGCTGATTTCTTTGTAGCTGTTAAAGAGAGTTTGTACTGTTCGGGCAATATTGTCCGGTCGTTACGTTTCCAGAATCTGTCAGGAAAGCTCTGCACAATCTGCAAGTAATCAATGAAATTTACGATCTCTAACCCCCTTCCACGCACATTTCCTGTCCGAAGAAGAAAAACGGAGATGAGAAGGTGTCCGCGTCTCCTTCACGGCACCTCTGACACGGGGAATTAGAAGGAAAAGGGGTGCCAGGCTCTGCGGTTTCGCACGGGAGCGAGAACAGGGTGGGAGTTTCCCTCGGGACAGAGCCCCGAGAGCGGCGGGGCTGGTGACAGCCCGGGGACTCTCCCGGCTCCAGTGGGACCCGGGGGGGGCTTCTGCTGCCCCCGTGGCCTCAGCTCTCCGTTCGTTTGCTGATAGCGGGGGGGAAAGGACCAGGGGCTGGGCGGCGGCAGGAGGCTGGATGGACCGCACAGCATCCCTCTACCTGGGCTGGATGGACCGCACAGCATCCTCCTACCCGGGTTGGATGGACCGCACAGCATCCCCCTGCCCGGGCTGGATGGACCACACAGCATCCTCCTACCCGCCCTGGGAGGTGACCCGAGAGCCGGGCGATGCCCCCGCCCCCCCCGTAGTGCGCTGGTCCTGTCACCTGCGCTAAACCAGCGCGGAGATGCCGCCTCCCCGCTCCCTCGGCTCCGTTCTCCCGCTGCCGGGAGGGGACCCGGGGCTTTCGGGAAGGGGGAGGGGGGTTGGGGGTCACCCCGTGTAGGTGCTAGGTGCATTTTCACCGTTCCACACGGTGTGTGTGTGAGAGAGAAAGCGAAACGCTGCAGGCATCTCGCTGCTTTTCTAAACACCAACTCGCTGCGGCTTTTTTTTTTGAACGCTGTTATTAAAACAACATTTAGGGAGTGTGCATAATTGTACAGTTAAAAGGCATGGCTGATGCCTCTCAGCCCAGAAGGTCGGATCAGGGTAGCAGCCCCCCGCCCTAAAAGATGGGGGAGGAGGGAAAAGAGGGGGGGCTGAAGTTTGACTAAGCCTTTCAAAAAAAAAAAAAAAAAAAGAAAGAAGAGAAAGGCACTCGCAGGCTGACACAATGGTGAATCCGCCCTGACCTAACAATTAATCTTGGAAAGAGAATGTGACCAGATAGGGTGGGAAGGCAGTTCCCCGGGGAATCGGGGAGGGGAGGAGCGGGGCGGGACGGGACGCGACAACACAGGAGGAGGAGGAGGGAAGGGGGATTGATCTTGGGCCCCAGGCCTGCTATGTCTTCTTCCAGTGGTTATCTTTCAGACAGGTGAAATACAGCCCTCCCCCATCCCTTCCAAAGCTCAGATACTGCCTGCAAGTGGATGCTGTGGTCCCCAAGTCCTCCCAGTGTCATGTAAATCTGCTGCCTCAGTAACCATTTTTATGACAGACTCACCTCTGCAGCCCCTGGGCGCAAACCCTGCAGCATGAAGATACCCCAGATGGTAAAGGGTCAGGTCTTGGGCACTGAGCTGAGGCCTTTTGCGGCTTTGACATGGAACCAGTGTCCAGAAATTCCACACAGGTCACAGGCAATTGCTAGGAGACACTTGTAAGGATGAGGTGATTCCAGGCAGGTGCAACGGGGGGACTTGTTTGTTTTCAGGTAGTGAGTGGTGTGTCCAGAGCATCCCAATTGTCATCTACAGCCAGACTTGAAACTGCCACAGCCTGCTGCTGGGACATGCCCCTACCCTCCCTGACCCCCACCCGTGAGACTTCCATGCTGGGAGAAGGCTGAGTGTCACCCTTGTTTCCTGTCTGTCTGACATATAAGCAGCACCAAGGACCCTGAGCCCTGTGAAGCCATCCCAGCCCCAGCCCAGGCTCCCAGCCCTCCAGTGAGGGGTGTCGCTGGCTCTATTTGCAGCCCACAGTAAATATTCCCCAGCAGTGCAAACCAAGACAAGGGGTCAGATGCCCTCATCTAAATTAATTGACTTTAAGCATTTTGAAACTAGCTAATTTCTTTCAAAAATAACTAAGAAAAAGTAGCCTGAGACAGAACAAGCTCTCACCAAGGATGTCTGAGTTTCTTTAAGAAACCTTCTTCTGATTTCCACCCTCTTCCCAACCTCCTGTATGCTTAGAACTCGACTCCTTCAAAGTAGGAAACCAGTCTGTGATGGAGCTAATCGCTGAATCGTGTGGGAACACATTTTAGCCAGGGCACCAAAGTTGGTGTAACCATACAGCACAGACCAGTCATTTCTGTATCTCCTTTGCTGTAATTTTAATGAAAAGGAAGTAGCTATAATGCAATCCTTTTGGAGAAATCAGCACTTCCCGCTGTTCAAGTGAGGCAAGGGACCAAGCTGATCTTGAGTGATTAGAGTTAATTCCAGAAGGGTTATGTGCATAAAGTCACATGTGAACCCAAGCAGTCACTTGTCCTCATGGAAAGAACCAGAACTAGACCCAGTTTTCCATCTACGATTATTTATAGCCTGTCAGAGACATGCATGACAATGCCTGTTGCCACTTACAAACAAAGAAGTCAAACTCACGCTCGCATACTTGCATGGACACTCAAGTTTCTTTTCTTTGCTGGCAAGTAAAGCCAAGAATTCAGCATCTCAGGGCCTCATGCTCTCCAGATTTATCTGATTTCTAAGAAAAGGGTGTTAGCCTCACGTTTGTTCCTCTAACATTTACATGATATCACGACTTGGAAAACAGCATCATGTTGCATCATGTGTTAAAACACACTGTGATGAGCACAATGCTATTTGCACACACCTCTGTTATTAACATCAGCATAAATTAGTAGGCTTGAATGATCCTGCCTTGGCCCTGGGCAAGAGTCAGTGCCACCCCAGCAGTGGCCTGGGCTCAGCAGGTGGGAGAGCCTCAGCCTACAGGAGAGCTCTCAGGGCCAAGGATGAGGAGTGGGGGACACCCAGGCTGGGCAGTACCCATCCTTATTCCTTGCTGCTTTGGGGAAGAGGAAAGGAAAGGGAGGGGGGGGGGGGCTTTGGCACACGCCGTGCCCAGGGTCGGCAGGGCTGGAGAGAGCTCAACACGCAGATAAACTACCCTCCCTCCCTGCCCCTGCAATCCTCAGGCACAAAAGTAGACCCAAATTATAAAAGCCTGTTCTGTGCATCAACAACAACAAAAAAGCCCCCTATTCTCCCCTGACTTTGTTCTTTTGATTTTTTATAGATCAAAGGCAGGATAGAGAAAAAAAAA
>WAAB01025423.1:484292-519022 GCA_013389865.1 Piaya cayana
GCCCCCCGACCCATGAATGCTGGCATTGTCCATGCTTTTCTGAATCTGATTTACCATATCATAACCCCTAGGAAGAAGAAAACATCAATATCCCGAAGGAATGGAGATGTTTCTATGGAAAACCTAGGAATTTTAGTCCATAACAGATCTGGTGTAAAAATCAAAGAGATCAAAGGCGGCACTCCCAGGAGTATAGATACGTCTCTGAATTAAAGATGGACGATGCAGACTACAAAGTACTTTTTTTTTTTCCACCCTTCTTTATTCAGGCCTCTGTTTCCATTTCAAGGGAGGCGCTGTCCCAACATCATATCTGAGCCTAGACAGTCACCGCGAACAATGCTCGCGAAGGGGGAGAAACGCTAAAGAAAGCAAATCATAACAACCGTCCGGCCTGGCAGGATTGTTTCCATTACCGACCCGAGCGCAACAATTAATTACCAAAAAAACCTCAACCCCCCAAAAAAAAACAAAAGGAAGGGGGAGAGGCTCNTAGACATTGTTCTAGTGACAAGATGAGGGTCCCGAAAGGAGAATGCTTGCTCCATCGGAAGTGGCTGCGTGGCAAAGGGAGAAACCTCACTTTTCAAGCCTCTTTGCGAGGCATTGTCTTTGGGGCTGGCGCTGCTGCCATACAGTAGAGTCCCCATGGCAACGCAACCTGCTGCTGCTGCTGCCCCTCTTCCAGAGTTGAAGGCACTGAAAGGCAGCTGAAGTGACTGGGTTTAAAGAGCAACAGAATAAACAATATTTTGATTCATTGGGAGAAGAGAGAGAGGCTCCCGCCCCCCCACCCCCGCCCCCCNTTCTTTATTCAGGCCTCTGTTTCCATTTCAAGGGAGGCGCTGTCCCAACATCATATCTGAGCCTAGACAGTCACCGCGAACAATGCTCGCGAAGGGGGAGAAACGCTAAAGAAAGCAAATCATAACAACCGTCCGGCCTGGCAGGATTGTTTCCATTACCGACCCGAGCGCAACAATTAATTACCAAAAAAACCTCAACCCCCCAAAAAAAAACAAAAGGAAGGGGGAGAGGCTCAAGCGAAGCCATTGATAGAGGTGGTAGAGACCGTGGGGGTTGGTGCTGGGGGATGTGGGGGCAGGTCGGCTGCCCTCTGCCACCTCCTGCCCCCCAGCCCGTCGAACCCCGAGGTCCTCAGAGCCCGAGGTGTGGAGGGACGGGCTGGGGGGGCACTCTCTGCCCTGGCCAGCGAGGCTCGGTGCGGGACGGGGATGCGGGGCAGCCCTCCCCGACACGGTTCCACCTGGGGAGAGGCTCTGCTCGCACAGGGGACCGAGGGCACCGCTCGGTCCGGCCACCTCCGCCTCTTGAGCCGCTCCGGCCGTGCTGCCGGGTCTTCTCGGGCTGGCACCAGTCCACCGAGTGCCATAGAGAACCCCAAAACTGGGGGCAACCCGCTTGCCTATCGTCCCCTCGAGGTGCGGGTCAGCCCCGCGTCCCCGTCTCCCTGCACAGTCAATCCTCTCGAAAGGTGAAGCTCCCTCCTGAGCCTTTTCCCCGGGGACTGGGAAGCGTGTGTGTGTGTGTGTGTGTGCGTGAGAGAGAGAGAGAGAGAGAAACCCCTTGTTGAGAGCCCAAGAACATGAATATTGGGAAAAGTCAATTAAGTTGTTTGGAAACACACGTAGGGGGAAAAAAAAGCGCTGGGACTAATGTTATGAAGAAAGCCAATTAAAATGGGTTGATAAGCATATGTATTAGCAACAAGTGTAGCACAGAGGTCAGAAACAACACTAAGTAAACAGAGTTGACAGGAGAGTGAATCCTTTGTGGCGGGTGCGCAGCTGTCCGGCCTCCCTTTGTCCGGCTGAGGCTGGGTGCACGCTCCCTGCTGCCCTCTCCCCAACTCAATGCACAAAAACAGATTGGGATGTTCTGCATGCATAGGCAACGCCGCAGCCCCAGTCCTCCCTTTTCTGTTCCTTCTTTAGGAGACGGGGCTCTCCAGACATTTTTTTCCTGACAGTAACAAAGCGGAGCTGTAAAACAGTTCAGAATAGGAGGGGAGAAAGAAGAGAAAGGAGTCCCCGAGGGGGAAAAAAGCGCCATGTCACGGGACAAAAGAAAAGGAAGTTGAAAACAGAAATAAAACTGAAAGCAAGAATTATCTTGTTAAACAGAGGTGCTTTTTGTCCAGAGTCGTCTTTGTGGAAGTTTTTAAAGTATCACGACGTGGAACAAGTGTGTAAGTCCCCACACATACTTCAGTCAAAGATTCATGAGCTTCCGAGAGCCTTGATGGCTTATTTATGTGTCAGCAAATTCTGCAGCTTAAATAGTTTTTAAAAAAAACAGATCTAGGGTTAGTCGGGAGTCCCGCAGATATGGCTTAAAACGTGCGGGGAGGGCAGCGGGATCCCTCCCAGGCCAGGGAAAGGAAATGAAAAGATCAAGAAGCGACGAGCCGGTTTGTTTTCATTTCAAGTTTCGAGAATAATCACAGGCCGGGTTGTTTGCTCGCGGCTCGGCTCCTCCTGGGCTTTGGGGCACTGGGTGCCGGGGGCGAGCGCTTCAGGACGGAGCCGGGAACATCCCGTTCGTGAAGAACCCAAACTTTTCTGGCAGGAGAGGTGAGGTGCCAGGGCTGAGGGGCTCAGGGTGGTCATCGAGGTATCAGGTATTGTATGAAAAAAAGCAGCATTCCCTCCTGCCATCCCTTTCCAAGGAAAAGGGGTGATGCAGCACCCCTTACTCGGGCAAAGCCACCTTCACCTCGCCTTTAGTTCCGCACTTGTATGAGGAAAAAATACAGCTAAACCCGGGGTAAACAAGGTCAAGTCGGGAGCAGCAACAAAACCCCAAAGCAAGCAAACACACCTGCTCCCTAACCCTGCTCATCCTCTCTGTCCAATATTGAGCCTTGCTTGCTTTTCCCGAGAAACCTTCTTGGAGCACACTTTTTTTTTTTTTTTTAAAAATTTATTTTTTAAACCAGAGCTGCCAGAGAAGCCTCGGAAGAAACAAACCGGCTCGGTTCCCAGGGCCAACACGTGTTGCCCAACGCTGCCCAAGCTGCACGCAATATTGTCAGAGTAACTCTGGGGCAAGTGGCTTTCGCAGCTCCCTGAGAAACCGGTCGCTCTGGCGCTTTTGATCCTGGGCTCTGGTTTAGGCAAGTTTCGGTTTGGAAAAGACAAACGCGAAAGTCTAAATTTAATGACTTCGGGGATTGAATAGGAATCTTCGTTCTGGGCACAAGTACACACCAACCCACTGCAAATCATACGGGGAAAATCATTATGGGCTGTCACTGGAGTTGCTGCGCTGGCTTTGAAGCAGAGTCCAAGCGCAAACTTTTCTGATGAATCGAAGTCGTTAAATTTTAGTGCAGATGAGTTGTGGCTTAGCTTCCAAAATAGTACAAATGTTTAATAAAAATCGTCTCATCTGTGGCCTTTTAGAACTGTCTAGTTTCACCAGCGAAAATTAAATTTGGGACATCTCCTCCTTTTCCAAATGCCATCTTCCCAGTGAACTCCATTTGCTTAACATTATCTTTCAAGTCCGACGTTCTCCACGATTTAAGGAGACTTAAAGCAAAGATTTCGCAATGGGAAAAAGCCGACGGCAGCCAGAGGGCTGCGCGGGGCTGCGCGCACCGCGGGGACGCGCGGGGCTCGCTCCGCGCCCGGAGGTGCGAAGCCTCCGCTCTGCGCGGGCGGGACCCGCGGACGGCAACGCGCCCGCGGGCTGAATGGCAGTGAGAACAGATGCCGCCGTCTAAATTGATACCGGCGTTTTGCAGATTCTAGAACCGTTAAAGCATCGAATTAATTAAGTTCTGCGGGTTTCTTTAAGTCGAGCGCTACCGCTTTATTCCCATGGATAGGAGGCGGGTCAGCGCGCTCGGGCACAGCCGGCAGATACTTTCCAGAAGTTTATCTGTAACATCAGAACACGTTCTGAACCGATTCCAGGAACACTCTGCTTCTTATCCGTGAAGCCTGCGAGCTTTGGAGAGTTCGGTATAAATAGAGAGGACAACCCTGTAATTCCAGCAGAGCAGCCCCCAGCCCTCCCAACCTGGCCATTTGAAGGAGTAGTTGGAATAGTTTTTTTTAAAATTTATTTATTTTTTTTATTNGAGGCACTTTCCCGTAACGCCGCCCCGGCACAGCCAGGTAAAGTCAACAGAGAGGGGCTACGTTTCACGTTTTAACAGGAGAGAGACTGGCCGGAGACCTCTCTTCCTCGCCCGCTCGCAAACAAAAATTCAAAAAGTTTCCTAGAGCACAGGAAAGCCCTGATGACCTTACAGTTCACCCCGCACTTTACAACAGTGGCTGCACGGCTGCCTGCCTGAGAAGAAAAAGCAATAGACCTAAGAGGAAATTGAAACAAGGACATTTCTGCTTAGATCGGAGTTGGTCTGGTACATCTTTTGGATCAGATCAAGACAACTGGGTTTGATTTTGCTCGGTTTTACAGGGAACACCGGAAAAAGAAAACCGCATCAAGGTGGGGCCCAGGGCTTCAGAAGTGCTGATGAGCCCTGCTCTCTGCACCAGAGCGGTGCCTTAGGCTGAGCAGAGCAGCCAGGTACGGCTCCCGGCTCTCGCACCACATGCCGATAGCGGAGGGGGTCCCAGAAGGGGCCGCGGGTCGCTTTGCTCGAAGGGGCGCACGCGGCACCCCCAGCTCCGCGGGGCCAGGGGGGGACCCCGCGCCCCGACCCCCTTTCCGCCCCTCCCACCGAGCTTCAAAGGTCCTTCTGCGGGGGGTTCCGCGGCCCTGGCCGCTGCCTGCTCGCCCTAAAATAGCAACCCCATCTGGCGCAGGTGGCTCTGCCACCAGGCTTCCTCCTCCAAGAGGAGCTGCGCCCAGCAAAGCGTCTTTGCGAGGGGAAGACTAACCAGGAAACTTTTTTTTTCCCTTTAGGGGAAAAATCAGCAGGTTAAAGCGCAGGCGAGAGGTTGAGGTGGGGTATCCCTGGCTGCTGGGGATCACAAGAGATGCCCGTATAATACACTGTCAGATTAACCACAGGAGGAGGGAGAAGCTTGCTGCAGGTCACTTCAGCTGCGGCAGCAACGCCTGAAGCGGCAGGGATGAAGGCGCAGCATCTTCGTTTGTTTTTCCCGTGCTTAATCCCCACGATCACCATTAGTTCAGTGCGCCTTCTCCTGCGTCTGCTCGTTCAATTAGCACGAGGACAACAAAAAAAAAAAAAAAAACAAAAAAACGCCTCTGAAAAGTTGAGCGCATCCCCGGGCAGGCGTTAGGCACATCGCTTCGGGCCACGTTGCCTCCAACACCGGTGTCGTGACTATCGCGACACCCGCTCGCGGGGCCAGGCAGGAGGCTGCTCCGGTCCAGGGCGATTTCCTCGGCATCCTCGGGGCTGCCAACGTTTTCTGGCTCTGCCGAGCTCGCCAAACCCTGTCGGGAACGTAAATATTTCAGTCTTTCATACGAGAAAAAGAGCCCGTCAGGGGTAAATCCCTGCGAGGGAGTTTCCCGACCACGTCCAGTCCCTCCCTGTCACCGCATCCCCTCGCTAAGGGACATGGCAGGCTCTGATGGCAAGAAGGAGAAATGCCTTCGTTGCCAAGGGTCGTATTTCTGGCAGCAAAATGCTGTTAATATTTTAATTACACTAAAAAAACACCCCACCTCGAGTAAAGGATGCAGTTTATTAGAATAATGCGAGTGTATGTCAAAGAAATCAAGTACCCAGAGTTAATCAATATTCAGACACTCGAGGCTACAAAGCCAGGTGAAAACAAAGCCTTTTTCCAGCAGTAACGGCACCTGAAGTAAGTCACTGCTGGGGAGCTCTGTCAGACACTACTAATTAACCTACTTTTCAGCTGAGTTGATGTTAACTTTTCGGGAGCGAGGAGAGGTGCGTTTTTCCTCGGGTCCCGTCGCTGCCCCCAGAGCAGTGAACCCCCCAGTGTGCCCCCGGGGCTGGGCAGCACCAGCTGGGCGATCCCCTCCCAGTATTTCCCTTGTTTTTAATGGGTTTCGGGGCGTTCTAGCACCGACTGCAGTGGTTCTCTCCCACCCCAACACCCCCAGGGGGGACTCTGCTCCTCACGCGTTCCAGGGCAGCTCCTCTTCAGCCCTCGATATAAAACTCCTTTAGCCCTTTCAGTAAAGAAGCTGTTCTCTGCGCCTCAAAGCGGCTCCTTTTCTATGGGGCACGGAGCACGGTGCCGTTTGTTTTACTTTAAGAGCCTCATCAGAGCGGGATGACAATTCTATATTTCCCTCTGCAAGCACAGGAATGACTCTTGGGACTTCTGTAGTTCAACGACACTAAAATCTCTTAAGTCTTGCCCCCACCCTCCCAACAAACCCAACACCCTAAGTTTCTCACCCAGAAAGAAAGAAAAGAGAAGACACTCTTTCTCCCTATGACATTTTTCCTAAAGCAACAACAAAGAAAGCGACTCCACCTCCTCTGAATTTACCCCTTAATTAGGTGTAGCCGGTGCCAATTTATATCACCTGTAGGAGAGTAGAGTGTGGCTGGTCCATGGCTGTGTGTAAGAGCACAACTTTTTTTCTTTGGAAAGTTCCTGGGAAGGGAGAGAGCAGAGCCTGAATACTACTGGTAGGTGGCTGAGACCTGGTTTATAAACAAAATTTAGGAAATGATATGAGAGATCAGCAAGTTTGATCACAGCTCTAGGGCATGATTTGTGAGGAAAGAGAGCGCCAAAATGTTTTAGTGTAGAGAGGACCAAGCTTAGAAGAACCTCTTCATGGAGAAAAGGTTACTGGTAAGGGAAAGGACTGAACACTTTCTCTGAAGCAGACAGCAGAAGAGAGAGCAGTCTTAAATTGCAGTGAAAGGGTTTGGGGAAGAGGGAGATGGAGTTCTCTAACTTTAAGGAGACCTGGAAACTGGAATTGACCTAGGGAGCTTTTAGGGTCTCCATCCATGGTAGAGAAGCCTCTGCCTGGGAGTGTGTGTGTGTGTGTGGGTCCTGACTTGAGGCAGAAGAGTCATTCTTCAGTGTCTCTAGCTATATCCCATATATCTTAGGTAAGAGCTGTGTCAAGTTTGGTACTAAAGAAAAGTAAAGTCAAAGAATCCAACCTTGCAGAATCAGTATGCTGAAGTGGAAAAGGTTCAGACTATGTACAGTTCTGACATCGCTCCTAGCAATTGGGACAGGCTTTAAAGATACCAAGGCAGGCTTTGGACACAGAGGGAGTATTTGATTTTGCACCTGTGTGTCTCTGAAATAAAACAAGGAGCTCTTCCTTAACTGAGGACTGAGGGGAGAAAAAAGTATATTGTCTTGGAGCTTGATTTCCCAATGTACTGGAGGAAGTGTGAAAGGGTGTAGGGAGCTATTTCTAGTGGAAATCAGAACACAACTCTACAGTGCTTCTCCCTGGAACTTAGTTGTCATCCAAGTGTTTCCCATGAGCAATAGCATTCCAGATATAGCCACCTGGTAGCACTGGGTACAGCTTTAGAGTTTAAAATTATTTTTTTGCTTATATGAACCCGAAAACATTCTTTCCACTGGGAGACAAGCTGTTTGGTGAAGAACTCCCACTCTTTCCTCTGCTTTGATTTAAGCTTTTTTGATTTTTTTTTCCATTTACTAACATACTTATGGAAATAATTTGTGAACATATTGTATCTTTTAAAGTTTGAGATATTGTGCCATTTGTTCTTATGCAGCTGCTTAAGTGAAGTCATTGTGGGGGTTCTGTTTAAACAGGGGATGTGAAGAAAGCTTCACGTATTTTACAGGTTGGTGGGTTTGGATTTTGCTACAGCATTTCCCCTCCTGCTTGTTGCATGGTTGTGCATTAACTTTTCAATTTTCATTTAAAAGAAATAATGAAAGTTGAGGCTAGCAGTCTCAGTCACAGAGATTACTATATGAAAATAACTCCCAAACCTAAACCAGTGCACTATTCTCACTCTCGGCTTGAGGGCAGCTGAAAGAAGCTGTAGGTATGAACAAGCCCATGTCTTGCTAATTCAGGTTGCTAATTCAGAAGCAAAATTTGGAGGAATACTGTATAAAATAAATACCATACGCATAACTCATCAGCCTGTTGTTTCTTTTCACATTTCATTATATCAAGTCTCCAGGATCTGTTACTTACCTTAATCTACCAGGAAACATTCAGTTTTTTTAAAAAAAACCCCACAATAGAATTTAGAGATTTAAGCCCCCTTTTCTCCATCTAAGTGTCCAAGGCACTGTGTACGTGATAGAAAGAACAAGCTTTACCTGTGATATTTGAAAATTTACCATGCACGTGTTTTAAGAAGATAAACGCAAGCATATGAGCGGCACAACAATTACGATGCCAGAGAGTCGTTTATATTGAATAGGTCATTTAGAATGGAGTTCTGGCAAGTGTAAATGTCTGCCGTGTGGCTTACAGCTTCTCTTGGGCACAATAAGATTTGAGAAAATGTTTTCTACTTGGTGTTTCTTGAACAAACATTTTCTTTGGAAGAGTCAGGAATGTGTGTCTTTTTCTTGTTTGTTCTCCCTGAGCACAAATGACAACATAATTATTGCATGCAAGGTAGTGGTGGTGTTGAGGGACTATCGCTATTTGTGATTTTTCTCTTAATTAATTTTTTCTTCATCTGGCTGATTTTTTTCAGGAATGTATTAATTGTCTGTATAACTCATATAAAACCCTACAATTTATGAAATTACTGTTATTATGGAGGATGGATACAGATGTTTTTGCTCTTATAAACCAAGAACTTATTTGTTCTTTTGTTGATCTTACGAAATCTCATTGCTTTCTGTCTAGGAAATAGTCTTGCAATTTGTTTTTTTCACAGAATTTTTTTTTTTGGATTTTTTTCTTTTTCTTTTTTTTTATAGGTGCTCTTAAGTGACTACAAAGATGAAAATCTGATATGCTGTAACTTGTGCAAAAAAAAGCATGTTAAAATATGGTACAGGGTAGTACACTCTGTAGCTGGGATAGGATTTCTCAACCCCCCCTACTATCGTAAGTTATTCAATGAGATTATCTGACAAGTTCATCGCTAAAATAAAACCCACATAATAATTATGGGGATCTGAAGATATAAAAAGGAGAAATATTCTCTTTGTATCCAATTTACAGATAGTAGAGAACTCTGATTAGAAAATAAGCCTATGCAGGAGGAGCTCTCTTCTAGTGCAGCGCAACATCAGCCTGAGGTGCTGCAAGCAACTAGGGCAAAAGCCTTGGATGCATAGATGGGATGGCTTATGGTGGCCTGAAACTCTCCAGACCTCCTGTAGTAGAAGCAGTAATTGTGACCTGTACTTCCCATATTCTTTGAGTCATGAGTTCATGAGGGAGCAGTAGCATACGTCCAAAATCTGGTGCAAATTTTCTACTCAACGTTCCCTGGAGTCCCAATCTCTGATCATGCAGAGAGTAAACGTGGCTGATCTATCTTGTGGTGAAACCAGTGGAGAGGAGATCAGTAAAGGGCAGGTAACAGCTTTTGACCGGTCACCATAAATTAGTATAGTTCAGAAGTTGCACTACAGAAAAAAAAAAAAGAGAGAGAGAGGGAGAAAACTCCAAACCAACAAACAAGAAACAGCCAAATTCCTTAATCATACACTTTTTGACAAATTGTGAAGTGGAAAGAGTTGTGAGTTGCAGGGTTCCAGCAAAGATTTTTTTTTTTATACTTATCCTCTCTGGACCATACACACTATAGTTGTAGTAAAAAGTGACCATGGCAGATTCCAGGTCACTATTGCTGCAGAATCATGTGGTGAGGTGCATCTGTAT
The DNA here is from genome assembly GCA_013389865.1 of Piaya cayana. Lineage (NCBI taxonomy): Eukaryota > Metazoa > Chordata > Aves > Cuculiformes > Coccyzidae > Piaya > Piaya cayana. The sequence continues at coordinate 494,052 of WAAB01025423.1, forward strand.
GGATGTTTATGTTTTTTGAGTTGCCGTTGCCTTCTGTGCCATGTGAAGCTGAAGTAGTTGGAAAAAAGCAGTAGCTGGTACATCTGGTTCCGTTAAAGTGCCGGTGATGGCTGGTGCAAAAAGCCTTGCTGACACCTTCACAGTTAATCGTGTCCCGCTGGTTCACTTTGCTTTATGATCCACAGACTGAGAGTGACTGTTCAAGTATTTACACTTGGTTACGCACCTGCTGCCAGGTGGGGAGGGAAAGTGGTTATCTGCTGCCGTGTCAGAAATGGGAGTTTCCTGATCACTGCCTTGAAGCACGTTCCTTTAGTAGCCGTGGCACTGGGTACAATGGCTTAATGTCAAAGGACAGTTGTTAGTAATGTAATGCCTGGGTATTTGAATGATTTGTGGTGTTCTCTATAGCTCACATTGGCAGATCTTGTTCTTACTGTTTGGGGCAGAGGACAAAGCAAAAGGTCTTTTCTAGACAGCAAGTTTCTCCTACAAAGGATTTCATTGGGAATGCCCTCACTTCATATGCGTTGGCTCTTCAATGAATCCTTACTTGACTTATTCTTAACCTTCATTTAACACCTGTAGGGAGAGGGGCCATGCCCTTATTTGTAAGGAAAAGATATCTTTCTTTTTTGTGTTACTTCTCTTCAACTTTAAAGATAATCTCCTGGGTATTGTGTCACCCTTGTCTTGCTTTTTGTGCCCTAGGATCATCTTGCATTGCTCTGGTGAAAGAGTGTGGATTTCATCTGGTTGTTGCTTTGGCTTGAACACATTTATTTGGAGTATTACTGACGGTATTATTGATCAGATATGAAACTCTTTCTGAACATCGGCTACATATAGAGACAATGAGATAAATTCCCAGACCAAAGATTTTTGATGTTCTATGGATATTCTACAAGCCTCTAATTTCAGATCACTGTCACAACAGTGAACAAAAAGGACCTTGGCAGACTTCAGACTTATGTGTAGCAGAGAAAAAAAACCCACGCCTCTAGATGTGATATGTCTGGCCTAATTCTGGTATGGTCCAGTGATCTGTGCAGTGTTCTGCTTGATTTACTTCAGCATAAACAGTGTCTGATCTCCTCTCCCATAATGGTCTATTCTCCCCTCCTTAGGTAAGAAAATCAGAAGAATTTTTGATCCGTATAGTCAGATCAGTGGCTTGGCCTCCTGCAACTTGTTTTTTTTTGAGGGACTCCCCAGCCAAATCTCCTGTGTTCAATTGGATGCTGCTGCTTCCAGGATGCGCTGTTCATGTTCACCCTGCTGTGCTAGCACTTCTCTGCGTGCCTTTAGTATGTCTGTGATATTACAAATGCTCCAAAATATACGGATAGCCTTTATCACAGTTTGCTTGAGCTCCTTCTTTATTTTTAATGTATCGCGTAGATCTGATAAACAACTATTTGTTTTCATCAAAATCATAAATCAGAATTCCTCTTTTGGCTGTTTGCTTGTTTGTGTGTGTAAAGTGCTCTGTTTTGTAGAAATTCAGTCCTGCAGGAAGAAAATACCTTTCAGATGTTCTTTCACTTAAAAAAAAAAGTTTCTCATTATTTTCCGACATTATTCATAGTTATGGTATTCAGTTTTAATTACATACAGAATAAATATAATGTGGACCCCAAACTGGTGAGATCAGCTTTCAATCACAGCAGGCCATAAGCTCCAGTAATTAACCATACCTCCACAAACCATCCCCACTAATAAATCCAGGGGAAAAAAGAACACAGAAGAGGAAAAAAGGAAAAATGAAAAATACAAGATTTTTATGGAAAAGGGCCGAACAGCACCCTGATGCATATGCAATGCATCCCTTGCAAAACATACTGTGGTGAAGCATTCGTTTTTCCAAATTGAAGTGACTGAAGCTGAGGATCCATAAACAAGAGCTGAGGTCTGTGTTTAAGTCAGCATTTCTTTGAAATGAAGATGTGTTGGAGAGCTGAGCAGGAAGTCTGTGTGGTGACTTGACTCCCTGTGCCTTCATCCATCAGTCCCTGGGTCCCTTGGGAGAACATGGAAGATGAAGAGTTGTGAAGGTAGCTGGCAGATGGTGTGAGCAAATGGCTTTGTTGTTCAAGCTAAGGAGATCTGAATTGCCTCAACCCAACGTGGGAGCTGGCAGCACCACTGCAAAGCCCAGATCAAGAGACTGGAAGTATATATGGACTGTCCTCTCCTGTGTGGGATGCTAGGGCTTCACATGAAACTTCATGTTGCTCTTCTGTGGCAGTTAAAATTTTCCGCTCTGCTTTTGATGGGGCACACGCAACCTTTGTAAGTCTGTAAACTGGAGTCATAACAAAAGAGATATAAAGCAAGGAGTCATTCTTCAGTTAAAAGCAAACAAAATTAAAGAAATTCTAAATGAAACAATGGCAATTGTAGAAAGATCACCTGCTTCATTCCAGTCAGGCCCCTAGAGATATTAAACACACTTACTTCACAGACTTAATTGCCTCAGGATGAGGCAATCCTGTATATCTTTTTTAGAACCATTAATAACCTACTTCACCTGATTGCAGCAAGTATTTTATTAGAGGATTTGTCAAATGGTAAATGCAAGGACTTTATGCACAGATAAACAACAAAAATTGACCAAATTTAGCCTCCACTTACAGCTAAAGCTCATTTTTATTTTAATCTTCCATTTAATTTGAAACTTAATAGCTTCTCAAAAATTAAACCTACGTGATTTTCCTACAACACTTATTTTGATTAAATCAAATATGCTCATTTCTACAATGCTCAATGCCTTGTTATCAAGCATTGTCGAACATGTGCAATTTTATATCCACTCTTTCTATGTCTGACGTGATATAGAAACAAGCAGAAATTCTCAGAAGACAATGAGAGACCAGCCATCCACAATTTATATTTGTAGGTAAATACATCTCAGTTTGAGGACACGTGTAGAGTGCTGCCCTTCAGAAGAGGTCAAGGCATGCACACAATAGAAATGTCTTCCTAGTTACCAGGGCTGCAGTAAAGGGTCTGCAGATTTCAGAAGGACTCAGTTAAAACATAAACCAATGCAATGATACTGCAGAAATGCAAAGCTGCCATCCCCAAGTGACTCAATGTTTCTACCAGGCAATGTGACTGTGAGCAAGGGAAGTTTGGGGCTGCGTGACGTCCAGCCCTGCTTGACTGTGCTCAGAGAGGGAAGCAAACGGTTTGGAATCCAGAGGAGAAGAGCAAGCAAAAGCAGAGACTTAGCAAATGTCACCAATAATGAAAAAATGTAATAATTTACTTATCCTAATATTAAGAGGAGAATGAGAAGCCTCATAGGTGTTTTGAGACAGAGAAGTTAAAACAAACAAATAGAAAAGGCTATCTATTGTTTACTTCTGTGTAGCTATTATTCAAAACTGTCTGGCATTTACAGGACAGAAAGATGTGTTTGGATATTAAGGAACAATTTCTAGCTGCTGGGGTGGTGAAGCAGGAAACAGCCTGTCAGGGTATGTGTAGATACCTCCTGGATGGGTATTTGAAAGTGTTTGGAGGCACTTTGGAGACAGATAATCCAGCTCCTGCTTTGGGGTTGGCCTGATCTCTTGCTCTGCTCCTCTGCTCTGTGTTCATGTGGCTCTGTCCTGCGGCAAGATCAAGCAAATGAGGATGCAATGGAGCTGGGAGAAGTTTCTGTAAAACAGGGGGGACTGTATGTGATCCTCAGTATGCAAAATGCATTTCCAGCTGGGAGTAAAGGCATGGACTGAGAATGATGTTTGTCTCCTCTACTCTACAGAGAGTTGATACATCTTTTACTGAAGCTGCTTTTAACAGAATTTTTTATTATAAATTTACATTGCAGTATCTTTTTTATTCTGCAAAAAATAAGAAAACAAAAAAAACCACTATTGTGACTTTACCACTGCCTTTCTCACCCCTGAATGTTTTCATCTCAAATACTGCTGTGGTGCCTCATAGCATCTGTGCTTTACCATCTCACATTGCTATTCTTTGCATAAGCAGCCTGTGTTCCTTATGGACCTCTGCAGCCAAGAACTTCATCTCCTGTCTTCTGGTAGGGGGCATAGCAGGAAAAGTGAAAATTTGAAAGAACATGGGAGTGGGAAATAAAACTCCAAGAGAATATAACATTGTTTTTTCTTGGTCTTATTGTTTTGGTTTTCAGTTTAAAAGGTTAATTAAAAGTAGAAACATTCCTGTAGTTATTAAAATGGATGTTCTGCTATACCCGCAGATTCACAGAGAACTTTCTTGTGTGTGTTTGAATGGAAGCTGTTCAAAAAGAATGGAAATTTTCACTACAGAAATAGGATTTCCTTACAAAATGAATGATGTTGTATATTGGTGACTTTAAGGACATTGTGGAAGATAAAGACTGGTTACAAAGCCTTTGTTGGTGAAGATTAAAGATTCCTCTTAATTCTTGATGAATTGTTTGAAAAGGAAAAAGTCATGAATTGGCAACAGATTCTGGATATCTGCTTGCTCTTTGACAGGGGCAGAGAGAGAGGCAGGGAAACTTAAACTGTATGCTGCCTGCATTGTGAGGAGAGCACACTGGCAGTTCACCAGACAACCCTACCATTTACAGAATCACAGAATCACCAGGTTGGAAAGGACCCACAGGATCATCAAGTCCAACCATTCCCATGAAACACTAAACCATGCCCCTCAGCTCCTCATCCACCTATCTTTTGAACACCTTCAGGGATGGTCATTCAACTACCTCCCTGGGCAGGCTGTTCCAGTGCCCAGTGACCCTTTCTGTGAAAAATTTTTTCCTCGTGTCCAGCCTGAACCTCCCTTGGGGGAGCTTGAGGTCATTCCCTCTTGTCCTGTCCCCTGTACCTTGGGAGAAGAGGCCAGCTCCCTCCTTTCCACAACCTCCTTTCAGGTAGTTGTAGAGAGCAATGAGGTCTCCTCTCAGCCTCCTCTTCTCCAGGCTAAACAACCCCAGCTCTCTCAGCCAGGTCCTAGACTGAAGAGGGAAGATGTTTTCATGTACAGAATAACCTTTAGCCCCAAGGTTCTGCTGAAGCTTCCAAGTTTCAATTAGAAACCTAACTGCAGGTGCCATTAATGTATTTCTTCTTCAAAACCATTGCCATTATATTAAAGCAAGATAGGATATGTGTGCTTACGCTGTAAGAGGAAAATGGTGAAAAGGGGAAAATCAGCCTTTCATATAGCATGTAATCAGTCACAAACTGGTGTCACAGAATTCATATTTCAGTGATAAAAATCTGACTGGTTACAGTGCAGGATAGTCCTTTGCTAGTCAGCAGAAGCCAAGTAGCCACATCCTGCAGGTGGTTGGCTCTGTCCTGTCCTTGCAAATAGGATCATTCCTTTATTTTCTCCAGTAAGTGTTCTTAATATTAAAAGGACGTTCTTTTCCCTAGGATATGTCCTAACTGTTAAAGTCCCTCAATGCTGCTAAAATCTGGGTTTTTTTGGGGTTCTTTTTTAACTTTCTAATAAATGTTCATGTTCTGTCCTGCCTGGCACATCTTCAGCAGAAAAGACAGAGAATATCGCAGTTCAGAGGGTTTTATAGGGAGGTTGTTTGCAGTTCCTCTGCTTACCAGGCTTCCAACTCATCATTCCTTGGCAGGTAGGATACGAACCTGATCTCTTCAGCTTTCAGGCTGGAAGTCTTTTAGGATGTTACCTCCTAGGAGCCCTCGATGGACTCTTTCTCTAGTTGTGCGTTGAAATCAAGCTGCTGCAGTCACTGGATGTTGTGGAGGGCTCAAGCCTGGTTAGCTCTGCAAATGGCAGAATGACTGGTTTCAGTATTTTCACTGGCCTTAAGAACGGGAGTGGAGCCAAACTAGTTGTCATTAGATAAAACCACGAGGAAGTTCTGTGCATGTTCAGACAGAGGCTTTCCAAGTAATTTATGGAAAAAAAATACAGGCTAGAACACTTGATAGCAACTTGTAGAGGTTTTTACAACTCCTGACTTCTGCAAGCTTATGTTCTCTTTAAGACTCATTTTAGGTGATTTACTTGGATCTGGGCCTGAGGTATCAGCAGCAAGATCATCATTTGGCAGATGTACTATCTGCAGTAAGACTCCGGCTCCTTACTGTCTGGGACTTAGCTTTCTACTGGAACATCAGCTTTGATAGGGACCTAGGTGTTTTCCCCCCTTAAAGAGCAGGATCATGAAGCTATAGGGCTGGAGAAGACCCCAGGAGGCGACTCAGTCAATCCTACTTTCCCAGGTATAGCTAAAACTATATATTTTGTGCTGGTGTGGGACTGAATATAGGAGATAGTTTAGGAATTATGAAAGAATTCTGGAGAATAAGTAGCATCAACTGATTTCTTAGTTTAGGAAAGAAGAGCAAGTGATTGGGGTATAGAAGTTGTAGTTTAAATTTATACTTTAACACGAACTTCTGTCTCTAAGGAAGCATGCTCTTAAGAGCATCAGAAACTACTAGTTGAAATTGATGTCCCTAAAAGCAGCACTCTTTCTACTTCAACCATCTAAATTTTGAAGGACATCCTTTCTCATTTTATTGTTGTTGCTGCTCATACTACTCACAACAGAAAGAGTCAAGGTTTTTGCTTTCTATGACTTCATATAGAATAGTTTTGGCTCTGTTAAATTTTGAGACTGTATTGCCGTAGCTTCAAGTCTAAATAAATTTAGTCATCGCCCGATAAAAAGCCCTCATCTTGATTGGGCACTTCAACCCCATTTATGACTCAGCTGGTGGAATATACGACTTGAATCATGAGATATTTGACAGTGACTGGCTTGTCTTCTTAGGTGTGAAAGTAACTGCATGAGCAGAACTTCATGAACTATAAGTATGGAAAGCAGCATAAATATGGAACTGTACCCATTCTGTAGGCAGGCATGTAAGGGATCCCCTTTCCTTCAAGGAGATGGAGAGCAGACTTTAAAGGAGGAGAAGAAAGAGAAACCTTCATTTGAGACTTCCCTGTATGGAGGTCTGGGACTTTTATTTTCTTTTGCGAATTCTTTTGGTGTCAGTGTGTGGGTGGCTTTCATGGTAGAGAGCTGGAAAAGCATTCAGAGTGTAGAAGGGAAAACTAAAACAAAGTCCCAGAAGGGAGCTGCAGTTATTCAGGAAAGTAATCAAGGCTTCTGTTGCAGGAAAGCCTGTTTATGCCCAATAAAATTACTGTCCTTGCTTTAAAGAAATATTTGTGGTGTACTTCATCAATAGAAAAATATTTATTTTTCTAAAAAGAACTCTTTTAATTCTGGATTATATAGCTATGAAGTAGTCCAGGTGCTCTAGGAATGCAGCACACCCAGATGTGCTCAGTTCTGTCATACTATCTTGTGGACTGGCACTTTTTCTCTATTCTAATAGTGGTTTCACAATGGACAAGAAAAGCTATTAAACTAATTTTTGTGTTTAGTCTAAGACACTGAGAGCTTAATCATGCCTCTTTTGCATCGATTTTTAATAAGGCCTGGTAGATCCTCATGATCTTGGTGTTCCATCTGTGCTGAGCAACTCATTAAAGCTTTAATCAAAATCATTTCATTCTGCAATCTTATTTTACATACCTCTGGTTTACTAGCACGTCCTGTAAACCAGACAGAAATAGCCCATTACAGTTCTCCTCTAAGGTCTTAATTCATAATAATAATGAAAAGATAAAAATATATCCATTCAAATACATCCTTCTATGAACAATAAGAATATTTTGTAGACCTTAATTAGAGGATCAGATTTGTCCTCCCTCTCAAGTGAAAAAAACCCACCAAAACACACAGAAACCACCATAAACTTTTACCATTTGTAGGTACAGTTGAATGAGCTCATACCACAAATACAGAGCTCAGCAGTCTACCATTCTCTATGCTACTAGCCCGTTCATTCCCCAACAGAGCTGAGTTCTAAAGATGAGGCTTTTTTTTTGTGACAGTCATGACCGACATCTTCATTTTTGGTCTTGGAATTGATTTTATTTTGATAAAAATATCTAACGTAGTCATACACATACATATTTTAAGCTGGAGCATACTAACTTAATGCTGCCTTTTTAGTTTTCAGATAATTACATTTTTTTTCATGCAAATAATGACTTCTTTCTGCTCGAATACTAAAGTCAAAAGTAAGTAGATGATCGGTCTCTGCCTGTACAAGAGTTCTGTGCAAAACATCATTGTTCTTAATATTTGTATGGAATATTTTTTTTGCTGGGTAAAGGGGTGGGGAATGACAATTTGTATTTCAGTTTTCTAGACTTTACTATACTTCTTCCAAGAGAAAGTAAGCCCTTCTTTTGGGGCAAAAAGCCTGTTCTGTATATTTCCTCTTACTGGCCAGGGAAAGCACTTCCATTTACTGTGACAGATTTGTTCAGTTCTTCCAAGAAGTTGTAAGTCATCATTGTTTGTTGTCTGTGTGAAAATACATGTTGAAGCATAGTCTTCAAGCAGTTCCTGTGCAACTAGTATTAACTTCTACAGATGCTTTTGTTTTCTTCATAGTGCCCTTTCACTTAATGAATATGTGAAGATATGAACAGGGTTGCTGTGGAAGCAGATGTCATTATAATTTTAGTATACAGGTAGCATATACAGCTCTCATATTTATAGCTGGCCCTGATGAGTTCTTAATTAATTTGGCTTGGCACCAACATAACTGAATAAGGCCGAAATGATGTGCCTAGGTTAGGGCAAATGAGAAGATGTAGGAGGTGAAATCTCAGGCGACCCAATCAATTAGTATGGTGTGACCCATTGTGTTCCCCAAACCTTATGCTTGGTGGTAGCAAATGTTGCTACTGAGTCTTGTAGTGACTTTAACTTATATAATACATTAACCAGTATATAATAGAATAATAATGCTTCTAACAATAATAGAAGTATTAATGAGTAGAAATAATAAGAAATGCATTAAAAATTTTTTTCAAAATTTTTTAAAAGATAAGAGTATTGCTGGTTTTGTCTTAGCAGGAGGCACTTTTTAGAAAATAGTTTTTTGTCATAAAAGGCCAGTNGGCGACCCAATCAATTAGTATGGTGTGACCCATTGTGTTCCCCAAACCTTATGCTTGGTGGTAGCAAATGTTGCTACTGAGTCTTGTAGTGACTTTAACTTATATAATACATTAACCAGGACTAGACAATAATAGAAGTATTAATGAGTAGAAATCATAAGAAATACATTAAAAAAATTTCTTGAAAAATTTTTTAAAGATAAGAGTATTGCTGGTTTTGTCTTAGCAGGAGGCACTTTTTAGAAAATAGTTTTTTGTCATAAAAGGCCAGTACTATAGTAGCTAAAACTAGGTTTTTTTGGTTTTTTTTCTCATTTCTACTTGGCAGAGGAGGGATGCTGTTTTCTTTTTTCCTTTACAGTCATAAAAACTATTTACCCATTTACACTTATGCCCTTAATAGTTTTGAAATTGTGGCATTGGATTATTTCAACATGACCTGGTGGAACAACAAGCTATTGAATTAAGATAGGCTGCCCAGTTTCTAAACAAGGTCGGTTGCTGTGAGCAGATGAGGGAATTCTCTGTATTCATCAGAAATGTGCATTGGAAATAATATTGCTTAGGTATTGTTTCTTGGCTCCTGAACCCACAGCTACATGTGAAGAAGTATTGCTTGTTATCCTCAGTGTAGTGTTGAGAGTAATACTTGATGATTTTGTTATAATCCAGTATTTAAGACATGAATGTCAACACCTTTCAGCTTCTTGACTAGCTGATACTGTGCTTCATTGTATAATTCAGCTTATTTAATCAGCACAGTGTTACCAGTTTCATATTGTCTGTATACCTGGAATGTTCTTTTAAAAACTGACTAACAGACATACTGTGGCATCTCTCTAGAAGAGAAAATACATATATAAAATCAGCAAGTACAGGCTATTAAAATACCTTAACATTGTTTTGCTATCTTATTATAGCATCCAAGACTGGAAGGACTCAGGTAACATCAGTTAATAGTTCAAAATCACCCAAAGTAAATACTTTCCCACAAAGTACGTAGTTAAGCTATGAAACTTTTTACCATAGGATGCTAAGATGCTATGACTTGAACAACTGTTTTGGCAATTTAATAGAAGAAAACACTGTCAAGAGCCAGAAACATTGATTTCATTTTTTTTGGAGGTGGTTCGGGAAGTCTCTGTGCAACAAAGGGCTGAAATTCAGGCTATTCCCATTTGTTTCCCAGTGTTCTTGGACTCCCTCCCCAGGCAGCCACATTCAGCTGCCTTTGGAATACAGTAAACTAGTTGATAAAGCTTGGGTTTACCTACCACAGCTATTCCTGTCCCAGTGTAGGTCAATCGGCCAATCTGCCAAGACAGAACATATTTATTCATACAGATATACTGGTTGTATTACTAAAACAACCCCACATCCTAACTTGGAACTAATCCAAACTCCCTTGAATTCATAGACTCAACAAGCTGACTTCCATTATGAATTAGATTGAACCCTGGAAATTGTAATAACAAAAGTGTAAAAACTCAAATTATTTCTACCACTGCATTAATGGATTACAGTTGTGACAATGTGTCAGTTAAAGTGTAGAATAGGCAAAGCATGATTTTAAATTTCTTTAAAAATGTTATAGTTTTCAAATATATTTTTTGTACTGGCATCTGGATATTTCAATATCTGAAGCAAATGGGAACAAACCAGAAATCATTTGGAATTTCAAAGGTCCTTATGTAAAAGAAGTAAATACTCATAGTTTTGCCTGCTTCCTGTTTTCTTTGATAGTTTTTTTTCCTTCTCCTGCTCAACATGTTTGGTTTTGGAAATCTTCCCAATTGCTTTATTTTCATTTCTATTTTTTAGTTTCTTTAAATAAACACAATGCCATTATTCTATAGACGTATAGGGAAACCCTGACCTCTGCTGAGGCCTAACGGAGATTTACTGCTGATGTGACTCCACCTCAGGGCTTCACAGTGGTAATCATTAAGTGTAGGAGTAGAATTTTCATAACTATATGATATAAGGACCAATTTAATCAAGTCTAAACTTCTGTATCAGTCAGGATATGTGTTTCACTCAGTTTTCAGTGTTGAGAACTCCCTTTTTGCTGATCTGTGTAATGGACAGCATCAAAATATTGTCTTGGGTTTGGATGTGAAATATAGCTGCATCACACAATATTTGGCTTGCTAGACTCTGGTAGATTTAGATGAAGAATGAATTTGGACTTGAACTGAAATTAATTCAGTTAATTAAAGTCAGTCAATAAGAGCTTTTTGTACATATTTGAAAGAAGAATGTAGACCTTTTTAACTCTAATCAACTACAGAACATTATTAAACTCCCATAAGAAATGGTTTAAGTGCAACATGATAATGAAAAATGAGAGTGAAAAAATTTTGTTCATTTTGAGTAGCTCTACAATCTAGAATCTGAAAAGAAACCACTTTACATAATGGAAAGAGATACTTACAAAGCAGTCATACTGAAACATACCTAGAATTATAGGGGGTAGCAAATTAGAAAAGAGCTTGTGAAGTGATACAGAGGCAAAAGTAATTTCAGGCTGGAGAGAGATCTTTTTTGAAACCAGGGAGCTGCTAATGCCTTCATTATGTGAAATGAATGCCTATGATACTGAGTTCTGAGAGTGATAGTAGTAAAACATCACCAGTGAAAACAAAACCAAGCAAACCTAGGAAATTCTTTGGAGGCTGGGGCAAAAGTATGTGCTATATAACCAAATGCTGACACTTCCACTCAGAAGTACTGATTTAAGAGGCTCCTTAGTGATTTAAAAGTCAGACTTGTGTCAAAACAATATGAATAATCTGATATTTATCATATTTTCTTTGCCTCCAGGTGGGTTTTAACCAGGTAGGAGACTTTGAATTAGATCGTTAGATGGACTTCCCAGTTCCATCACTAAATATTGTCTTTGAGAAATCCAATGCCATATTTTTTTCTGTGAACATCCATATGCCATTTCTTCAGATTTGTCTCACTGTCCTAATGATCACAGAATCATAGACTGATTAATTAGGGTTGGAAGGGACTAACTCCCTGACATGGGCAGGGACATCTCACTAGATCAGGCTGCCCAAGGTCCCACCCAAGCTGGTCTTGAACACCTCCAGGGATGGGGTAGCCACAACTTCCCTTGACATGTTCCAGTGTCTCACCACACTCATAGTGAAGAAATTCTTCTTAATGTCTATTGTATTCTGTCTCTTCTATTTCTTTTCCATTAATTTCCCCAGATGCTTTTTGAATCCATATTTGGTTTTGGCAGTCTTAGTGACTTCCAGTGAAAAAAGATCCTTACCTTAACAATACACTCTGTATCAAGAATACTCTATTTCTATTCTGAAATTGGCATTTACGAGTGTCATCTGATGGCTTCTCAGCTCTTGTAGAGAGTGAGCAATGTTTCTTCATATATCCTGATCACATTGTTCTTGAAATTATGGAGGTTTACTATGTCTCTGTTAGTCATTTAAGTAATTTTTTTTTTCTCCAGTTTCTGGAGGCTTAGTTTATTTAACCCACCCACACTTGTAGGTTGTTATTGGGTTTTATTCATACTTGTCATCCTTCTCCAAAACTTTTCCCCTTCTACGATAGCTTTTTGACTACTTGCGTTGGTGTAACTGTATTGACGTCAATTTGATAATTTACGAATTTGAACTCTGAAGCATTTGGAACCAAGTGGACTGAACTTTGGTCAGATGAATTGAACTCATTATGGATTCATTGCAAACATCAGATAACAAAACTGAAACTGAAGAGATGAGCAGAACCACATGTTCCCCTTCCTGATGCATATGGGCAGTTTGGACTGAAATGCTTTCGCTGGTCTGCTCAGAAGGGTTTTTCTCTTCAATGATGATTATTATTTTGTAAACATCCAGCTTAAAGTTAGTTATGAAGAAACAAGAACCTTGCCATTCTTCTGAGTAACTGAACAAAACATTTTACCTTAAAATGTGAATAATTAATTTTTGCTTCACTCGTTTTCCTCCAAAGCTTCCTGTTCTCAAAAGTGATTAAAAAAAATTCCAGCCAAAGGGTAAGGTTTAGATCTGATGCCCTGAAGTTTTGCAAAACCATAAGGTGAAAAAGAGTCAGCTGGAAATGACCACCCAAAAAATGATTAACAGGAAAAGCAGGAGTTTAAATAGTGCTGGAGCAGCACCCTGCAGATGCTCACAATTTAAGAAAAGCTGCTTGCAGCAAGGGAAATTCAACATGTTCATGAGCCTTTGCAGTACTAGGGCTATATGGAGGATGTGTTTTCTTTCTCCCAAGAGCTATATAAGTGATACATCTTGGATGAAATTCATCCCTGATGTAAAAGCTAAAAATAGAGACTAGAAACTATTCTTTTTAGATCTAAACATTTGCACTGGATAAGGACTATTGAATATTAAAAATCTGTGAAGTAACATAAAACAGAGCTGGAGACACGTTCTCAGAGGGCTCTGTAAAAACTTAAAGGAACGTGAGGTAATGATCAGGCTAGGAATGTTTTTTAAAAATAACTTTCCCTGACTTCTACAGGGTCCGGTAATTATTAAGCATTACAAAAATACTCCCTGAATGTGATATCAAGCTATTGGAAACAGAATTTCTCTCTGACTCTTGATGCGAAAATAATCTTCTCCTAAAATATTGTATTTGCATACAAAGTTTATTTTACAGGAGTTTATTTCTTCTATCTTTGAGCTGTAGAGGGTGAATTCTGCTCTACGCTAATCAGTGAGGATGGTTACTGCCCAACTGGTGTGTTAAGTGTTTAGGTTTATGATTCTATACAAATAAAGTGCTAAATACAAATGAAATAAAAACATCATTACTACAATTTGTATTGGGTTTACAGTGTTGTGTTCTCAAGATGTGCAACTGGTTTGTGTGCTGCAATTGAAGGTTATGTACTTCAGATTTTAAGAAGTTCAAGCATGTGGTACAGGAAGAAACATCAAAGGTTAGATTGTTATTATTAGGACACTTCAAAGAAAAGTATTTCTGAAGCCTTTAAGTTTTACGGCAGGTGCATGAAGAGGTGCCAGGTCATCTCAGGGTGGTCAAGAGTAGATGACATTGAAGCTAGATTGCATAGGACTCCTTTTATCTGTCAAAGACGGTTGGAATTTTGACTTAGGAAGAGTTTTAACAGTGATTTTGAATACTGGACATCAAGCCTCTGTAATTTCAGCTGCTCTCAGCATGGAAGCTTGTGGTCATGGTCTACACCAATGGGCACATATGGGTAACAGAAGAGTGGTTCTTCTGGTCATGTCACAGCCACAGAGCCTCCAGTGCACTCTGTGGCTCTTGCCAGGTCAGGCAGGCCAAATGCTTGGCAATACGCTTTAGGTTTAGAAGCAGATATTTGCTTCAATAATTGTGTCAGTGTCAGGGGATGAACTCTGGCTCCCACTCAATGTCTATAACCCATGTAAAGACAAATACACAATTCTGGAGTTTCTTGTTTAGAAGAAGGGCAATAGTAAATTAATTATATTTATAGTTTAAACAAACTGCACACAATAAATCCAACACCTTCTGATTAGAGTGTGATCATATTCCCCTAATGGGATATTACATGAAGCTATACGGAGAAGAATATTTTTACAATCAAATTAAGTGACACTGATGGTTAATTTTAGCTGATTAGAGCAATATATGTTCAGAGCTTGGAAAGAAAGCATTTATTTCTTTAGCTTGTACAGACTTCTCTTTCCTGGATACTTGTATCTCAACCCCACCTGCTCTGTGCTATAACTTGTCAATTTAATACTGCTTAACAAGTATGTTCTTCTTTGGCACATCCTCAGCCAAAATAATGACTTTGCCTTAATAAAATGAAAAACCAAAATGAATTATACATAGCCAACAAAAACATGTTCCCTGCAAGAGGGTTTCTTTCTGCTAATGAATTAATGCATTAAATAATAATAGTTAAGAACCGTTTTACATTGCTTTGATCATTCACTTTCACGTCATTAAGTAGATTGAGCATTTTAGTGTGAAAAGGCTGTGTTTACAAATTAGTCCAGAGAACGTTTCACATTGAAGATCAGCACATATATTTTGTTTTATTTCAGTTGCACATGACACAACCTTAATATTAGAGCCAGATGATTAAAAGAACATTACCTGAGCCTTGAGAGTCACTGAATGAGCTATGCTAAATTGGTTGTTTTCTATTTTGTGATTAATTGTGCTTCTAAACCATATTTTAGTGTGCTTTGTTTTTCTGTCCCCAGTCATCCCATATTATTAAAGAGAAATTCTGCATATCTCTCCTGGAGTCCAATTAAGGATTTGCATCATGACTAGATTTTTCACTTTAATTACTGTATATAAAGTAGGTTTTGACTTATTTCCATATTTATCAAACTATGCAGAAGAAGCAAAATTCATCAAATAAACAGATATCTGTGGCTATAATTGCAGCCTGCACTGAGCATGTAGGAAGAAAATATGAGGGTCCAAATTTCATTATGTAGAACATAATAAACATCTGAATAATTAAACTGTGTGTAAATCACACACTTGGCAGTAGTAAGAATAGAGAAGAGACACCTTCGTTTGATCAGGAAAAAATACCATGTTTTGAAATATATTTTAAAAAATATATTCTAAGTATAATTCAATCAGCAGTGAGTAGAAAAACAAGAGCCAAAGCCTTAAATTTGAGTCTTGTACGTGGCATCCTCCCTCACCTGATAACATTTACAAGCATTTTTTCGTTAATAGGAAAATATGCTTAGCTCTTCATTTTGCATGTGTACTGAAAACATGTTGTGAGGGAACTAGAGGATGCAAGCTCTTACACTGAAACGGTAACTTCATTTAAGACATAAAGCCAACTTTTATAAACCGTCTTAAATCAAAGGTTTGAAAATGGTGTAATTGCTAAAGCAGAAGCTTTGTCAAATTTAACTGTGAAGAGTTAATTATTCCCTTAAATATCTTCTCTTAGGTCCCAGCTAAAAGGAATACAACAACGTTTCTTTATTAAATAATATATAATTATAAGCTTTAATTAATTATCCCCGTTTGCTAGGAAGTAGCAATATAATTTATTTCTATTACACGCATTTTGAAGGACAGCATTTTAGTTCTACAAAAATTTCAAGGAAATTACACTCCACATAGAACTTTGCAAAATTTTCCCAAACTAGAAGTAAAATTTTGAGGACCAGTTCAAATTTTTACTGATGTTAAAGCAAACGATGGGAACATAGAGGACGTTTGTGCTGATTTGCACTTAAAATGAAAAAAAAAACCCTGCAACCTAAGCCTGTTGTTTTCCTCATCTTTTAATATGTCTTATACTCAAGCAAACTTGCATCTACAGAACAAAGCTGGATTTTTAACTGAGTTTTAAAAAAATGGATTTTTAATTGCTACTTTTATTGGAATTTTTAGGTACACAAGTCTTTTCAATTTGCTGGAAAACTTCTTGAAAACATATTGTTATTTAGTTTTTCTTAATTTTTAAGGCTATTTGAGAAGTGAAGTGCTATTCTACTGTAATTGTATCCTTTTGTAAACACTACATTTATTTCTTGGAAACAAGAACTTGTGTTATTAATTTATTTGGTCTGCCCTGGTCAATACAAATAGAAAGGGATGATGAGAGTCATAGCAACTAAGATAAGCAAGAGATGCAGAACTTCAAAAAATGGTTTTAAATGAGCTCCAACAAAAAGGATTTAAGCCTTGTGCAAACAAGAGAAAAGAACGCTAATACAAATAGTTGGAGGTAAAGAATATGTAATGAAATTAATGCCAAAATTTAATCTATGCCCATCATCCTGTCCAATTTGTGAGCTGTAAGATAAGCAGGAGATGTGCAGATTGAGCAAAGCGTATCTATTCTTGAGGCGGAAAGAAGGGAAATGTGCCTCAGTGCATTTCCTAAATTGAAACCTATTTAACAACCTCCCCATACAAGCAGCATTCAATAGAAAGGTCAGAAGGACCTTGGGCAATGCTCAAAGTCTGAATGAAAGCAAATGTTGTGCTCATTCTTAAGTAAAGGGGGAATAATCATGCAATAAGCATCCATTAGTTCTAGCATCACTTTCAAGTAAGGTACTGCAAAACATTTGACAAGATGTAAAATCATCGTGAGCAGGTTAGGAGTAGTTAAGCTTAACTCACCATATAAGCGAGCATTACCTGCTATTACATATGTAGCGTAGTGCTTGTGTGTGGTAGTTAGCAAACAGCTAACATGCCAGACTCTGGGACCTGAGGATAACAACGAATGCAGGAAAGTCAGAATGATGTGAAAGAAAAACCCCAAACCTACCTGTTAGGTCGGTAAGTTTCTATGAGGAATGTAAACAGGGTGACAAGAGTGTAAAGGGTAAAACTTGCTCTAGCATGGTTTCCCATAGGATTAGTTGTGTGCGCTCTCCTACCCCTCCCTGTTTTGTCTCTGGTAGGGCAGGAAGGCGCTGGCTGGAGATACCAACAAGGATTCATGTTCTGAATTGGAGAGTCTTGACTAAGCAATGCATTTTTTTAATATACAAAATAAAAAGAAAGGGTGGGGGTAGGACTTCTTCTTCCTAAGTATATCTCTTCTGTTTAGGACTGAAGAATATCAAAAGGCACTTAGGAAGAAGTTTGCACTACTATGTTTAACTCAGTATACAAATAGAGGAATGTATAAAAATGGAGGAAAAGGGAGAAAGAGGAATCAAAGCAAAGGTGTTAAAATTACAATAACCAACAATCACAAACAGCATGAGTTAGTCTTTCAGAAAGCTGCCATCATCCTATTGCTATAAAAAATATTAACTCATCATAAATCTCCCATGATAAAGAGCATAATAACGTTGTGTTTTAATGTTGCTGGGGATCAATTCTTGACTGATGTCAAGAAATCTTCCTAAACTTCAGATAGTTTTTGTCTGACAAACTTACACTGAAAGTATTAGAGTGCTGGTTTTGGCTGTTCATCAAAGTCACTGGAAAAAACTGTTATGGGGCAGAGGTGAGGAAAGCCAGCTATCCCGTATTGGTCACAGTCACCACCAACTGAAAGAGCTTGTGCTCACAGTTTCTGGTTTGAGATTGGCCATCTGAAGGAAATGTGGTAAGGATGATATTTATGCCTGGGAACAAGAGAATAGTAAATGAAGAGCTCAGAAAGTACATCAGTGCTCAGCAAAGCAGGTATACAGGAGAAAGGACAACATCCTCTTGCTTGAAGAGAAACACTTTATATAGAAAGGCATTCAGGTTTTCTGGTTCTTTTTCATCTGTTTTGAGTCTCTACTTCCACCACTATCCTCCCCAAGGGCTCAGTTTTGCATGGAAAGTATTGCATCAATGTCTGTGATACAGAGGAAATGGAGATCCGCATCTCATATTTCTGAGAGCTGGTTGCAATTTGGTTGCAATGCACAAAGTGGCCAACTATGTAGCAGAGTTTATTAGACTATCCAGGTGTTTCCTGTACTTCCAGGGAAGGATCAAAGTTTGTAGTTACAAGGGTGTATAGACTATCAGAGTGTATGAAATATATCACAAATGTATTCATTGAAACTCTGTCAGAGCTACTGTTGGAACTGTACTATTAGCCTTAGAGACTTCAACATCCATATGAGCATCAAACCAGATGAGGCAACATCTGCTTTCCTGGTAAGGCTGAGCTCCCTAGATCTTACCCAGCCACTTGACAAGCGTTCACAGGACAGGAAAAAATATTTGATTTTCGTTTGCATACGGTCTAGTTGTCAGAAATACAAAGGGACACTTTTTGTTTAGTTTGACCATTTTCAACTAAATTTCAATGTGAAAGCTATTCTTCTCTACCTAATCTAAGCAGTATCTTCAAGGTTTGATAGGAGTTATTATTTCTATTTTTTTCCCCTTTGTAAAGTATAAACTTTATCTTCCTGGTTTATTGTTAGCAAAGACAACCAAATTCTCTGGGCTGTGGATAATACGGCAATCAATTGTGTACTGGTCACTGTCCTTGAAAATAAGCCTGTTCAGCCATTGAATTTCACAGTCTCTGGCTTGGGAAATTTAGCTGACAATTTTTGACTTTCATATATTTGTTACCAGATGATAATACTGACTGATATGGGGAATGTTTTTTCCAGCTCAAATGCAATTTATTTTCAACTGCTCCTTTTCTAGGAATGTTCCTGAAAATGTAACTGTTTTTCAGATTAGATGTTTAGGCATAAGCAATATTTCAAATAAGTTATCCATTTCAGTAGACACCTTCTGTTTGTTTTTTCTGTTGTCAATGATGATATGAAGATATTATTTACTTTTACATTGTCTTAATATAATGCTGCATTCATATTGTAATTCAGGGTGTATTAAACTGTTAAGTTAATCAATATGCTTAAAATATAATTATTAGCATTATTAATTATTATAATAATTATTCACATTAATAACAACAATGACAACAACAACAACAACAACAATAATAATAATTTTTGCGCAAAAATGACAGCCATTTACCAGTCTATCGCTCTTAGTGGGCTCTGTGGTGATCGTACTCAACATAGAGTTGAGGTAAAGAGACATGAAGTAAAATAAAGTGAACTGGACAGTAATGAAAATCTTCTCATGCTTTACACAGGGCAATGCAAAGGATATTTAATGCTGTTGTTCACATGGATCTGTTTTTTGCCTAGTCTGGATCAATCCTTTCATAGGCTAAAATTGAATAGGCTCCTTGGGACTTTTGGTTTCAGACCTGGCAGGAGGTCTCCTGGCAAGGCAGGAAGAAGCTCACTGAACGAACCAGCACTCTGGCAGTGTTGGTGAAGGGCTTCTTGATCCCTCAAGACAGGGACTTTCAGAGATCAGTAATTTGTGCTCATGTCCTCTGAGTGCTTGGTTCTATTTGACTCTACATTTTTGCTTGCTTGGTGGCTTTCCATCTACTAACTTCTGATTATGCTCCTCATGTCTGACACGTACAATACGACTGCCCACAATTGCTTTAAATTTATATGACTCCTTGTTGCGAACTTCCTCAGATTTTTGATGGGAAAAGAGGCATATAGTAGGTTTTAATAACTTTCCTATCAGGGGTGTTAGCCAAAGCTCCACTTCTTTCTGTAGCTTAATCATTTATAGTACAGCACAGTAAGACTTTCTGGAAAACTGGTGTTGTCCTCATTGCATCAGCATTTTCGTGGATGGAGACAAGGGGCCTTCTCACAATCAAGATAACTGCAAGTAAGGGAAAACTCTAAGTGCTTACTTTTGAAGACCGCTGCCATGTCTCAGTGCTCCATATTTCAAACTTTAATTAGTCTTTTCCAAAAGTTCCATAGTGGTAAGCATGTTTACACATACCCTTTTCTTGAGTCTCATTCACAGTTTTAGTTTCTCTTAGACCATTGAGGAACTGAGATTTCTGGAAATAATTTTTTTAATGCTCAAATCTTTGCTAACGGTATATTTTGTAATTATTCCGGCATTTACATGAAATATACTATTTTAATTCTATTAATTCCTACAAAACATAGTTAATAAAACACATACTACTTAGAAGTTTTTCCCTGGAGCAACTTATAGCAGACTTAAGCTGTTAGAAGTGACAGAGGGAATTGGGAAATTCTAAATGGAAACTGAGCCCTGCTGCTTCTCTGGAGAATGGGGAACACGATGTCCTGACATTACTTATTTTATCTGGCTGTAAAATAGGAATTATAAATAGGTTGAAGTTGTTTTTTCATGCCGTACTCACTTTATCAAGGAGAGAAAAGGGTAGGTGGGTTTGAAACTTGTCTGATTTGCAGGTTGCTCCCTTAGTTTTAGGTGACACTGGTGTGGACACTTATCAGAGCTGAAGCGGTAGACAAGGTATGGCAGTATTCCCAATCTTCATTAGCTGCTTAACCTAGGTGCAAAGGGGCATGCAAATTTTGGTCTCTGCCTGTGTGAAGGAAGGAGTGAGGGATGTATGTGCCCCAGCAGCTGTACTGTGAGAGCTGAACTCTGAGGAAAAGCGATATAGCCTCTGACTCTCAAATCCCAAAGAAGAGGCAGCAGGAGATAACGTTACTATATTGTAATTTCAGTACAAAAGGAAAGCCCAGGTCTGCACAATGACAGAAGCTGGGCAACACTCTGAGGACTGTGTGCAGCTACACGTGGTGGCTGTGACAGAGGCTGCTGTGCAGGCAGTCCAGGCAAGAGGGGACTAAAGACAAGAGCATCACCTAATGTATGACTCAGCGCCTGTCACAAGGATTAACTGCTGCTTCTTGGACTTTCACAGTGGAAAGGACAGACTATTCAGAAGCCTATAAATTTATCTTTCAAATGAAGCATCTTGATCTTTGTGTTTCTGCCCATAATGCATCTACTTACAGACAGGTGGTAGGAAAATTCCTCTCCTCTGATAGAACATTTGAGTCGTCCACTAGCTAGTGCTTTCCATTTTGCTGGAAATAGCCAGTGTTAACTACTTTCAGGAGTAGATTTCCCATCCGGCAGGATTTGGCAGTTCCTACTCCTTTCCAGAAAAACTTCATGCTGACTTCATACTTGTGAACTGTCATTTCCTCTGTTTTATGATTGTCTAGGACATAGAAAAACAATTCAAGGAATTGTTATACTATCAAAGAACATGTCTCCTGAAATGCTGTAGGTCTTCTTTGATGTGAGTTCTTGAATGTAATGCTTCAAACACATAAGATTGGTTTGGTTTTATTTCTTTCTGTGTTCTCATCATGCCCGGCTGTTGCTTACCTGTGCCATCTTGAATACACTAACTTAGCTATATAACCAGTACTCTCACACCTGCCTTATTCCTTGCATCAAATACAGTAATTTTAATGCAAAGGTTTATCCCTATGATATAATACCTTAGTGCTGGTAAATGATAAATTATCATTTAGGCATTAAGTGCCTTTTCTGATGTACATCACTTCACTTGAACTTAGCTGGTGACAGATTTGGAATTCTCCAGCAGTTTGCATTGAAGTCCTCTTTCTACCTGCCTTTTCAGTTCATCCCAGTTAGCTCTGTTACAGATAATTCAACTTATATCAATGCTTAAGGTAATCTATTGAAGTTAATTTTGGATTCTGAGCTCTCCATTCCTGTTTGCCATGATAATCCTGTGCACTTTGCGCTTCCAAATAGACTGCAGTGTACCTTGATGTTTCAGTGTTGTAAAAGCAATGAGCCTACACTGGTATAAACGAAATGAGATTTGCCAACCTTCTGTGAGTTAGAATTTACTATAAATAGAAAGTGTTGAAAAGGTGTTATTTAGTAGTTTGCATTATGCAGCTGTCTATTGAAATCATTTAATTTTGGCATCTAATCGAAATCCCAGTTTCCATCAGAGACAAATAAGAAACCATATGCAAAAGCATCTGTGAAAATCTTTCTTTTATTTATGACAACATTAAAGAGAGGCTCTGATGTCAGTTACTTAACAATAATAGACGTTCTTTTGCACCTATAGTGCTGGATTACTTGGGCATATCCGTCTGTGGTATCTTATACCTACTGCTGTTTGCTTCATTATATACAGATGCACAGCAGCGAAGATAGTAATAGTCTTTCTTAATTAAATAAAGCTAAATGTTAATTAGTCAGAAAAATTGATTTATTTTCAGGGCATGAAACTTCACTGTATACCTCTTCTTTTTGAAGAACAGGTTGGATATTCATTTAGGACTCTACATTTTTCCTTTATTTCTGCACTGTATTTGGACTCTTGTGGTGGGATCTAATCGTCATAGAAAAATTATAGGTCTACAGATGTTTTCAAGATGTTACTCTGTCAGTAGCAGATTATCCCCTGTAGCAAAATCTCATTAAACTGCAATTTACAGAGCTCTGCTGATGTTGCCATCAACCAAAATTAAAGGCATTAATTTTTCAAAGTTCACAGAAGTCCTTACATAAATGATGTAGCAGTTTGCAAGAACAATTTACAGAAGTGTTATTTGCAGAATTAACCTACATTAACAGAACAAATGTTGTAAGGGTATAAGAAAGGATTGGGCAGTGAAATTGCATCTGTTCATGGTTTGTATTAGGTAGTGGGTGAAAAGAACTGTTGAAACGTAACAGTTTTTCTTCCTTGATGCAAAGTTGGGTAGGTAAGCTGGAATCTGAACCCTGTCTGTGAGGAGTTAAGCTTATCATAGATTGATCACCAGTTGGGGACACCCAGGGAGACCTTAAATTCTTTTTTGAAACATTTGTACTTTATATCTCTTAAAATATTCCCATTTAGAGAATGAGTTTATGTAGTTCATGTTGTGAGTATGCCTCTTCAACACAGTACCAAACGCTTATTAAGGTGTTTATTGTCATAGGAGGTCTATATTTTAACTCAGCTTAGAACTTCGATGTTGAATACACCAGAAAATTTCAGGCTGCCAGTGTTTTATAGACCAGTATCAGAATAAACCTTGGTTAACTCAGTGGCAGGAGATAAATGAGTAATTTTCAATATTTAGAGTCATATGTGTATGTAACGATCATATTTAGTAAGCAATCACCTACCTTTTGCTGCCATCCCAAAATATTGGCTAATGCAATTGGCATTGTGAAGCCTCCACAACCATAGCTCTCTCTTGTACTTTTGTACGTGCTGTCTTTCAATATCCAGAAATTAACATTCAGCTCATGACTAATCCCATCCCTTCACCACAGAGCAATCGAGCATGTGCTTAGAGTTAAAAATCACCATCTCTCCAGAACTGGAAGCCAACAGAAACATTTTAACTTCAGTACTTACAAGTGACACACTCCCTGCTCACACATTGTTTTGGGTATTCGTGGAAGTTTTTATACCATGAGAACAGGCCAATATAATTAAATCAATATTTTTACTCTAGATTTCTTTTTTTTGTCTGTGGCAAACACATAGATATTTAGATGTGAGCTAGTTAAGCTGGGACTGTATTAGGGTGATTTCAAGGGAAAGGTCAGTGATGGCCCTGGGCTGTATTTACTTCTCTTTACTCTTTTGGGGAAGCTTTGGTCTTGAATGTTACTTTGGTTAAAGAGTTAACAGAAATTTTGCCCAAAAGACATCTCTTTACCTGTCATTTGTTTGTAAAATTCTCCCATTTTATCTTTATGAAAGATCCAGAAGTTGCTGTTTTGTCTTGAGCAGTCAGCTAATTCAGGCTTCACCCTGTGCATTATCCATGGCTTTGTCAGCCATGAAGTGTCAGGCCCGAAGAGCAGATGTGAAAAACATTGTACACTCCATCACCATATGAGACCCTTCTTGGTTGATCTGTGTTCATTCTTTTCAGCTGGTCAGAGTTTCTAAGGTACTTCACACTTTTGTTGGGATTTTAGGTCTAATGGTTTACATTTTCAGAACAGATGTTGGTTGCTGCTTGGTTTTCAGTATCTGGCTACTGAATTTTAGGCATTTAAATGGAAAATCTTCCCAAGTACTGAGCTTCTGAAAGAGAAGTTCTCCACATTGGGCTGACATAGCTATATTTGTGGCTTTTTTTCCCATCTGTATGTGTTTGTGAATGGTTCATGGTGGACCAGGTCTGGACTGGCTGAAAGAAACAAGGTTAAAGGTGGGAGCCAGAGGATTGGCATAAACTCACTGAAGTTACACGATTGCCAAAAATAAACCCACAATCCAGCAGATTGTTCATGAAATTTGGTTAGACTTGACAATTAAACAACATGGGTGTTTAAGTTATATATAGCTGTTAGAGACAAAAAAAAAAAGGGCTGGATGAGTTCAAAACCTGAAAAAGTGTTGGCCATGTTTCTATCTACACATGCGGCAGAGAGTGTACGTCTCACCAGTGTGGATCAGGGCTGAGACAGGACCCTTCATGACCTTCATCTCCCAGTGGATCTGTCTACCCAGAGCAAAGAGACTAGTGACATAGAATCATAGAATAATCAAGCTGGAAGAGACCCACCGGATCGCCGAGTCCAACCATTCCTATCAAACACTAAACCATGCCCCTCAACACCTTGTCCACCTGTGCTTTAAACACCTCTAG
>WAAB01025423.1:519037-571537 GCA_013389865.1 Piaya cayana
CTCCAGAGCGTCAACATCCTTCTTGTGGTGAGGGGCCCAGAACTGAACACAGGATTCAAGGAGCGGTCTCACCAGTGCCGAGTCCAGAGGGAGAATAACCTCCCTGGACCTACTGGTCATGCCGTTTCTGACACAGGCCAAGATGCCATTGACCTTCTTGGCCACCTGAGCAC
Source organism: Piaya cayana (assembly GCA_013389865.1). NCBI lineage: Eukaryota > Metazoa > Chordata > Aves > Cuculiformes > Coccyzidae > Piaya > Piaya cayana. The sequence continues at coordinate 519,211 of WAAB01025423.1, forward strand.
ACTGCTGGCTCATGTTCAGTCAAGACAGATATTATCTTGCAAGAATAGTGGGGGAGAAATCGAATGTATTAAGTATTCATATTTGTATCTCTTCATCCTGGGTTTGAACAGCAGGAAGTGCTTGAGTTCGCAACATCTGGAGAGTGGGCATGTGGCAGGTTGGTATTGACCTGTGTGAAAGGAGTACAGAACATGTTCTCAGAGGCCTTGCAAATCAGGACCTCGAGGAATATGACTACAATCATTGTAATAAGTAGCTGACTAATTAAACTAGCATAGTTGCAACAGTATACCTAAGGCAGAAGTTAAATCAAACTGCCTATTGCCATTTTATAAATGGTGTCCTATTTGTAGAAGCTTCTTATGGAAAATGATTGCTAGCACTGTACTGTGATAAGTATGCATAAATTACATTAAATAAACCTGTCTGCATGTTCCTGTAGTGTTCAGTGATTCTTCAACTGGAAGGGACTTGCTCAATAACCCAGGCTGTAGATGTTACCCTGAATTTTGCCCCAAAGTTTTTGATTGAATCCAAGTGTATAGTTAAAAAAATGCACATAGAATTGATTATAGTCATTGGTAAACTGTTCTGGTGTTTGAATGCAACAGTAATAGTATATTATAAGATTTTAAGTATCAGTGACTGCAGCTGAACATAGTTAAATAAACCCATCCTAATAAAGAAGCAAATACAAAGCTATACTTTGTTTCATATTGCAGTTTTAATGATGTAGCTAGTGAAGGAGAGAATGCAATTCCTGATTTGAAATTTTTGTGTGTCTTTTCCCAAGAGCTGTTGTTTTCATTTCCGTTTGTGTCCATAAATACAGTGTCTTGTTTTTCAAACAGTAAATGCATCAAGTTTTCTTCATATTCTGTCTGCCTCTGGCTGATTAGTATAAATCATATTTGCTTTCAATAGGAATATTTTCCCATAACTTGTAAATTTATGCAATGGAAGAATAGTTTACAAAGGAAGAATATTGTGAAACCACATCTCTTTAGCAATGTATCTGTATTCTGCAATGCATGTTGTTATCTGATTTTTTTGCATAGAAAATGTTTGATAAATATTGGTGGTTGTTGCAATTTTTTAAAATTCCACATATATGGTAATTATTAGGTTTTGAAGAGTTAATACACAAGTCCATTTTAACAACTAGTAAACACGTGTTCCTGATTTGCAGGAAATAAAACTTTTTTTCCATTCCTGTAAGCTATTCCCCAAGAAGTCTTACCTTTATGTTGCTTTCACAAAACAGTGTTCAGCTGAAGTTCCTATATGCAAATCAATTTTATTCTCCAAAGGGAGACAACCTCACAGCCCCCCCAGGTGCTGCTTTGCCAGCAGCTGGGCTGGTACCTCCTTGAGCTCCCAACCTTGTGTGTGGCCAGACCAAGCTTGGCTCCGAACCCAGGAGTGAGGGTGTTCAAAGGAGTCTGTACAAGATGCTCCCACAGGCGGGAGGCTGCCAGCAGCGTGCTCAGAGAGGCTGTTTTAAGTTACTGCTGTCCGCAGCAACACCCTTGGGACTGCTGTGATAGCTGGGGAGTGGAGGAATGCGATGCCCGCGGTCCACGCCGGCCCGGCTCCCACGGCCGCTTGGAGGCCTCCTCTGCTCCCCGTGGTGTGGGGAGAGTGGCTAGGAGGGTGGCATCGCCTCCTTCCCGGCATCATCCTGCTGCAGGAAACCTTCCTGGGGCTGGACATGCAGTGGTGGAGCTGATCTGGGAGCACACGGGAGAAAGAGGATCACTCGCTCCTCCGGTTTCCTAATTAGCCTTGTCCCTATGAAGCTGAAAGATGGCATTTAAAAAGTAGTTGGAGATAATGTAGCTAGTTCTGTCAAACTGCACAATACTTATTGTTATGCTTCCTTAGAAAATAAACAGGAACCGATATAAATGTGTTATATTAATATTTAATACATTTGGCTATGTAAACCTAGAATGTATTTTAACAAGATGGCACAGTGAGGAAAAGTGTGAATGTTTTCAGTGGAAACAGCATTCCTCGCAGCTTTTAGTAAATGCTTAAACTTAAGTTAACTTCTGTATGACTTATGAGAAAATGTGAGGACCATATGAATGCCTGTGCCTATGGAAAGTCATGAAATATAAAAGCATGAACCGCTGTTCACTATTAACAAGTAAAATCCCATTCTTTTTCTCTATAAGGTCCTGATTAATGGACAAAAACCTTCTTCCTTGTTTTTTTCACATTCTTTTTGCAGCTCCTTAAATGTAAGACAGACAATAAATTATTTGCACAGATTCTACTTCATACCAGTTCCTATTTGGAGCTTGACTGAGAGGCAGAAACAAATATGGGTATTGTGAAAACCACATTGGGTACAAAGACTGCACACGGATTGCCACTTATAGTCAACAGCTGGGAATCATATGGGTCTTTATTAATCTGAATATTAGTGGTTGCCATTTTGTTTCTTTTTTTATGGTTTTGACAAAATGGTGGGAGAAACGACATGAGGGATTCGTTGCTGATATGGAGGCTCTTAAGAAGCACTTTATGCCAGTTTACTTGCCCCTTTGTAAAATGGAGTGCTCCTTTTATTTTCCTTTAACAGCCTGAGACTCCGTTAATTAGAAAGAGAGAACTGAATTTAGAGCTGTACCAAAAATGGCAGTACTGATGTACAGTGCATTAGGAAAGGAGACAATGGGATAAAGCAGACAGAAGAGTGGAGTCAAGAAATTTATGACTGGGCATTGCCTAACGAGATGAAAATTCCTTGGGATTTTCAAATAAGCACCACAGAAGAACAGTAATACCAGTGTTCATCTGCACAAACCTTCCCACGCTTCAATTTTTAAATAATAACTGTGTCTTGTTATGGGAGGACATGGACAGCACTGTGAGGAAGGATGGGACTGTGGTTAAAGTGAGTATTGGATACAGAAAACCTGACCTCTAATTCCACCTTTGCAAGTTTTAGTCAGTGATAATTCACTCTTGGTGTACCTCAGTTTCCTTGCTTGCAAAAAAAAAAAAATGTTGATTGTGGGGCTTGCCGCAGGGGACAGCTGAAATACACATTCCAGTAGATAAAGCCCTTGTACTTATTTTGAAGTAAGGTATAATCTAAGTGCATCATGTTACTACTAGTTGAAATCTTTGCTCGTGACTGAAACAAAATTCTCTGTGACCTCCCTGAGAAGAGCTGCAAAGGTCAAGGCTATTACATTTGGACCATTATTACACTCCAGGTCCAGGAATAAGGAAATAAATCACAGATAATGAGAAAAAGTTTCACAGAGGTTTTTTACAAATGGAGAAGAAACTAAAACTGGAACCTTTTCTTGTTAAAAGGCCACTTCCATACACTACTGAACTAACCATAATTTTACTTTATGTTCCTACTGTTTGCAGCTCTTACTGGAAAAAGGTGAATGCTGCAGAGCCTTCTAAATCCCTTTCTTTTTTTAATGTGATTACTTTTTGTGACTATGCTTTGGCATGATCTGCAAGACTTTAATCCAAGAAAAAGGTTATGAAAACAAGAGGTGAAAGTGGGGTTTTTTTGTTTGTTTTGCTTGTATAATGTAGCTCTCTGTGTCCTTTTAATGTCATTGTTTTAATAATTCAGCTGAACTGTTGCAAAACCAGACAGTGTTTAAATCAATGTAACAGCCTAGTGTGGACACAAGTGCGTTAGCTATAAAGATGTTTATTTCAGTACAGCTTTAACGAAAAAAACCATCAGTGGTATAAACAAATGCTGTACCAATAATATTCTGTTTATTATATGGGTTGGAACCTATTTTAACAGAACCATTTTTCTAATCGATTTAATTAGTTTGATGCAGAAACTGCATGGAGGCAGGGCCTGGGGGAACGGATCTGATGGGAGAGAAAAAAGGTGTAGTAGGGTGTATCTTGACTGATTTGCCAGATTGATTCAAAAAAGAATTGGGAAGAACTTTAACAAGAAAGATATTTACCTTTTGAGATGAATAGAATTGCTTTTTTTTTTTAATAGATAGCATTAGGTAATTTTTTGGATTAGTAGTGTTTTCATGCTTCAAATTTCTGGTATGAGAATACATTTTTTTTCACTGTGAAAAGATTACAGGATTGCTTTTCTAAGTAGTTAATTAAGAAATATATTCTTGTACATATTAAACAATTTATTTTGGAAGCCAAAAATATTTCCAGCTTTTGTTAGCTAGCACTTTTAGAATGTTTTTTGTAAAATGTTAGTATTTGAACTGACTTACTTTCTTGCTAAAGTCAGAGAGCTTATGTCATATATGTAGACTATCATTCATCTTCCTCCTTTTATGCTTCTCTTCCCTGATCATGTTCTGTTTATCATATCAGAAGAGTCTGAGAGCAACTTTGTAACTGAGAAATAAGAAACAATGCATGTCTTATTATAGTTAAAAACATGCCCAAGCCGTAATAAGATGAAAACTTGGAATATACCGCATACACTGTAAAGTTTTTTGAATTTTCCTTTCAAAGGACAAGATCTGGTACAATTGTATCACAGTTTCTGCTGCTTAATATTTTTAATTATATTAGTAATGAAGCGATCACACAGTGGCAAACCGTGTTTTAATGCAAATGCACCAAAGGATAGAATTGAATGTTTATTGTTAACTGTCCCTATCTCCATTTTTTATGTGCTTAACTCTGTAGCTTTAATATTGCATTAACTTGGTTTTTACAGAGAATGTTTTGCCCTAAGTATAAAAAAAATGTTGATCTTTCATGTTGTCAGCCAGGGCAGATACAAATATTTCTACTTTTTATTAAAGAATTAAGCATTTCCCTCTGGAGCACAAATGTCAGCATTACTGGTATAATTTTATTTTTAAGGTTATCGCCTGTAGTAAGCTGATTGAATAGTATAATATATTATATTCAAATCTGACTGTTTATGCACTTTGTTCCATAATGCGTTTGAAAATATATCACGTTCTAAAATGAATACAAGTTATGCATGAAAAAGATGTTTGTTACGTAGCTTGGAAAATGTGGATTCAATTACTACTAGATTTAAGAAAACCAGGAGCTTTTTTGATTTTAAAAAAATATTTTAATTCAGTTTGTAGTAATAATATCAAGTTACAGTGCAACAAATTCCTTTCCATTAGAAAACTGAGCTAGAACAATAACTTTTGAAGGGATAGTGAGTGTTTCAATTAATATTATGTCAATTTGTTTTACCATCTGTATGTATTTACTAACCCAGGACATCTCAGAAGGCCTGCCCTAAAAATCATCATGTTTACTCAGTTGAAAAGAAATCTGAAGATCCCATCTAATTTTCTTGCCATCAGGATATGTAAGCTCCATGTGTTGAGGGATCCTTCAGGTTTTATTTATAGAAACATTTGTGTGAGAGATAATAGGCTAAGAATAACCATTACATCACTTAATTGTTGTTTCCTTAAGGCTTCTGAAAACGTATTTGGGTTTGGAGAGCAGGCAGCACAGGCAGTGTAAGGAGTCCACCAACTGGTACTGTCTGTTTTAGTTACTAGCAATCCAGTCACTCAGGATTAGATGTTCCTGAGACAGCTTCTTCTCCTGCAGACAGAGACGTTGTTTTAGAATAGATGGGTACAGGGATATGGGGTAGATATGTAGTAGATATATAATAGCTATATGAGTAATAGAAAATAGGTAATAATAAAATAATAGATGCATAAAAGAAGCTAGGAAATTGTTGTGCAATAGAGAACAGGCTAACAAATAAATTGTTTTTAAAAAGCTGCATTTTAAAAATAACCAAGAAAAACAGTTTGTTTTCCTTGTTGAGCACTGTTTTTTTGAGCAATATGTGTCACTGCTTGCCTGAGATTTCCACTCTGGCCCCATAGTCTGGTTTGATAGACTAAGCCAAGCGTAGGGAACCTGACCACAGGCAGTGTCTTGAGCAGTTTGCAGTCAGAGTAAGAGGGGTGGCCAATGCAGGGCAGCTATATGGAAGACGGATGGGTAAGGGGGTGGTATGGAGATTATGAAGGGTAGGAGAGGTGGGTGTGAGGAGGGAGGAACTGAAGGACCTTTGGTGAGTAGGGAAAGGGGAATCTGCGTATGTGTGCCCAAACATGACAGCAGTAGATTCCCTTAACTAATACCTTTAGGGCATTTATAAGGATCTTGAAATCCTTCTTTTAGTTGCCATTCCATATTTCTCCTTAAAAAATGACAGTGTTAGAGGAAAGGATTTTTCATACCTTAACTTATGCTTTCTTTCCTTATAAACATCACTGTTTCTACTTCTATACTTGGGTTTTGAGATCTCCTGAAACATGTGAGATCTTAGCAGCACCTTGAGCATAGTTGGGGCCAGAGGTCTGTTTCACCTGCTGCAATGTCCGTTTTCAGGGAAAAACATAAAGCAAGTTTTCTCCAGGAATACTGATGGAAAATTCCAAAAATCACTGAACGTTTGGGAAGGACTTTGATTTTTTCCTAATATTTTTTACTCCAGAACAAAGGCTGTTTAATTTTTGCTTCTTGTACTTCTCTTGAGAAAATTAAAAAGACTTGAAGGGAAGCAAAAGGCTTCCCTTGAGTTTTTGATAGTTAAGCACATTAAATTCTTAGTCAGCTTTACATAAATAATCTGTGTGGTAAATCTGACTCTTTCTCTAGAGGGCAAGAAAGCAGACCTCACAAGTTATTTAATAAATAAACAGAGGACTGAGATAAAAATAGGGAGATTTTTTGTTTTCTGGAGAACTGTGTTGCCGGTCACACTGACCAGGTGATAAAGCTGTGAAGAGATGCAGTATTTAGGCTTGCTCAAAACATGCCTGCTTCACCTCCGCTTCAAACTTCCGTGCTTCACTATGGGGAGTCTTTTATGTGCAAGAGAGGTAAAGACCAAACTGTGTAGCAGGCCAAGCATGGGCGTAGGAAGGCCATTAAACCACACGGATTTCCTTTAGGGAATAATTTCTCTTCCATGAAGGAAAGGCTGGATGTTGACAGCTTCCGTTACCATTTCACAGACAGCTGGAAGGTGATTTCCAACCATCCTAGGTAGAGGCAGAGAGATTGATGGTAATTTAGTACAAATGTGGTGGTGTAAATCTGTGCCATTGTATGGGTGTGAACAGGATCTAAATATTCACTCAAATGCAAGTATTTCCTATTATGTGTAAGGAAGACACATACAAAGAAACTGAGACTTTCATTGGGAGGGTAACAGCATCCAAAATCATGGGAAAGATAAAGTGATCTGCTAATTAGTAAGAACTTTTAATTTACATTTGCTACAAATAATTATGAATATTTTTGTAACTAAGTTGGTACACTAACTAGAATCAATTGCTGGAGGAGGATTTAATGTCTGTGAACCTGCACAATTTTTCTGGTTTGTGACCAGTAATAACAATTTTATAGCTGCATTTGGGTTTGCTTTGACCAACACTGGTGAGGAGTTCACTGACAAAGATGCAAATTGTGCTCTTGCCTGTTTATGGCTTCTTATTTAGGAAAGCACTTGATGCAAATCAGATTTATACAAAGGAATTCCCTGAGGCTGCGCTGGAGGACTCAAGCCCAGACTCCTTTTGCAGGACTATGATGAGTGTACCACTTTGCATTTATGAAATATATGAACATGAATTTTTGGTGTTTGTATAATCCCCCAGTGTATGCCTGTAGTTCAGTCTTAGCACAAATGTCACATGCTAGTCAACTTGAAAAAATCTTCAGGACTTGATAGCTCCAAATTTGAGATGCTTCTTTGAAGACTGTTGCTGTGTAACAACAGGGCAACCTCAGGTCTCCAAGTGGTCTGGTATTTCTGAGCAAAAAGAACTCTTTCTGGTGAAGTCCTAGGGTAAAGTTTAGATTCTACTCCATTCAATGGGAATTTTGCTAGTAACTTAATTTGCTAGTAACTTAAATAAACTTAAATTAATTTGCTAGTAACTTAAATAAATCAGGCATACTTCTTTAAGATAAAAATTTCACTCTTGTTTTTGAATAGGTGTTACCATCAGTATATCTCTATAGGAAGACAGTGAATGGTTTAAAGGTCTCCTACAAGAGAAAATAAATGAGGTCAAATTCTCATTCAGCACAGTCACACTTAGCAAGGTGCAGTAGGAGAAAAGTTCCATAAAATGCTCTGTTTAAAGAACTCTTCTAAGATTACTCGGCATGACAGGTGCTTGTAGTGACCCAGCACACTCAGAGAGGGAGGAAAAAAAAAAGGCACTGGACTAGCATGGTTGAACATGTGAAGATCAGGAGATAAGGGTATTATGTTTGTCTGGGTATTTTAATTCCATAAGCGATCACACAAATGATCTGCTCTTGCATAATTTTGCATGAAGCAAGACCATTGCCTCATCCAGTCCTTGGGATGGAGGACATTTGGGGAGTGCTGCTGAATCGTTTCTTCTTGTTCCGCTCAGGGCATGTGCACGCTGTACTCCATTCAAACCAGCCTCTGAGGACACTGTTCATTGTTTAAGGGCCTTATAAGGAGAATTGTTGGGCAGTTTTAATAACATACTGACTCATAATTTTTTCTTCTTAAACAGTAAACAATTTCTCTTAACTTACTTTGAAAGCAATAAGTCAGAACCAGAGGAAAAATACGAAGGTAAACCACCAGAACACATGTGCAATGTCAAAGGCCGGGCACGTTGTTTTTATTTGTCTCACTTTCATTTACTTAACCTTTTGAAAATGTTTTTTTGTTGTACCTTTAACACATATTTACATGGATGTATAAAAGAATAACACCTTCCTAAACAAAAGTGAACAGTCTGTGTTCCTACTCCAAAATAAGAAAACAATCTTACCTCAGGTTTCAAGGGTGTGAGTACTGCAAAACACTTTCCAGGCATCATTAACATACTCTGAAGTGTTATCCAAAACCACATCCCCTACTGTGGCTCCTCAGGTCAGGCCCTCTAGGTACACCTCTCCATGTGAACACTTCAAGAGATATGGTCCCCTGGCTGGAGATCAAATAATGTTTTTGTCCACATGGAGAATTAAACAAACACGTGGGTGCCTTTATCAAACTGTGTTTGATAATGAAGGCATCAAAAAGCTAGGTGGGTCAAAATGTCACTATCTTTCTTTTGGTCTGTTCAGGTACTGTATTGCCACACAAATTATAGAGGAAAAGGCTCAGAATGAGAGACGTCTGTTATTTCCCTTGGGAACTATTTCATTATTGGCAAGAACCTCTCTTCTGTGTATTTCCTTCCCCCTCCCTGATTTCTTGTAAGTTTTCCAAGTAGTGTAATCTGAAACAGTTCTTGTCTTTCTATCTCTTTATCTACCAGTGTCTTAATTCTCAAACCATAAATGATATCAACACATCTGCGGGCAATTCCAGAAAGAAAGTAACGTCTGTGGTATTGATTTTCTTACTAATTTATAGGAAAAAGTTAATACAACTCTTTTAAACATTCTGTCACCATAAGGCTAACTTTGGTGGAGTCATATGATGATTTGAGTATGTGTGCAATAATAATTATAACATGAATCCTTGTTGCTTTTTAAAAGTGACTTATGCAAGAACTGGTGTCCATTATTGCATGGTACTGGATAGACCACAAAGCTGCTCTTCAGAATGTAAAAAGCATGTAAACAATCAGAAAATGGAATTTGGAAATGAAGGGAAGTGAGCAAAGAATACCAGCTGATGAATAAAACATTTCCCAAAGTTCAGAAAAGTCAGCTGCTCTATGTTAAAGTGGTTGCCAGGCAACTCATCTTTTTAAAACAAGTACTTCTGTGGCAGATAACTCATAAAGACATTGAAATGGCAAAATTAACTGCTCTTGAAAATTTTCTTCGATACATTAGGTACAAACAGGCTTTCATTCATCATCAGGCATGCATATCTTCTTGTTATAACTTTTTTTCCTTGAACAAATACACGTGTTTTGTCCAAAGCACTGAAATTTTAACTCTTTCTTTTCATCACATACCCCATGAGGGAACAGCTAGCAATCTCTGCCTTGAGTCTGGGCATTGATATAACTGTGGTTTGGATGAAACAGGAGAGCTCATTCTCTGCTCTGAAAAACAGGCAGTCTTGGTTGGTGGGATTAGAGCACTCGCATGTAAATGGGAGCTTGATTGCAGTCCACCAAATTTTTCCTGTGAAACAGACTGAGGCTGCAGACAGAGAGGAAGAGGCTCCAGTAAAAGCCATAAAAAAACATTCAGGAAAAAAGCAGGCAGGTCTTGGTGGTTCTTGCTGCGAAAAGGAGGATAAAGCCGTAACTGGAGGGGAAAACTGATCATATGGAATAATTTATTTGTTCCTTGCCAATTTTTAACTGAATGAAGTTGTCATTTTTTTTTTTCTTTTTTCACTATTGTGTTCATTATTCATGATTACTCAATGAGCACTTTAGTGAAATGCTGAGCACAAAGGATGCTTGCAAGCTGATCTTAATGATCATAATGTCTGGATTTTCAGCACTTTGCTACTTGCTATTTATCATTTGTAATCGATCACCCTACATATTAGGACACTGTTCAGTTTCCAGATTGGATAACTGAAGTTCTACAGACGAGAAAGGAAAACTAAAAGAAGTTTCCAAGGACTTTCACAAGATTATTGTGTTCTGTTGAATACAACAACAACAAAAATATCTTTACTGAAGTAGAAAACAAATAATAAACCAGCTCTTTCTAATTTCAGACCAAATCTGTAGCATTTCAAAACCTGTTTGGCAATGCTTATAAATTCTTTCTGGAGTGTCAGCTCAGCTGTGCCACTCAGAGAATGCCTGGGATGACCCACCTCTCTAACAGACCAGCAGACTGTTGTGCTCCTTCCCTGGCTATTTGATTACTGCCAGCAGTGCCGCAACAAGCAAAGGGAAAATCCTTAGTGTCTGAATTTGCCATTGTCCTCCTGAGTTGTCTTCTGGTGGAGATTCAGCCATAAACATTTTCCTGCAGTCCAATGCAGTAAAACAAAGAAAAAAAAATCAGCCAAATAACTGAGCAAAGTACATTTTCAGTAAAAAACCTACAAGTATACCAAACTAAATAATGACTATTCAGGTACATATTAATGCCACATTGAGGCTTTTTGTTGGTAACTTACAGTCATTCTTTATCAGTGTTTCTGTGGGGACACGTGGCTGATGTTAGGAGACCAACTTTTCACTTTGCAGCTTGTTGCACTGCTGGTACGTCACACACCCAGCCCCCATGCCAACCTCAGCACCGCATTGATGGCTCTGACACCAGTGCTCAGCAGCAAGGCAGCTCCAGCTTTCTGTCAGAATATAACTTTCTTATTCTAACTCAAATATGGAATAATTTTGCTAAAAATATTTTAAGAAAGGAAATCAGCTTCAAAGTTGAGTAGTGTTTTAATATAGTATACTTTTCATGTTGGTATTAAAAACATGTAGTGACTTTAGTCACTATGCAATCCCATTGAATTAATTAATTAATGTACAGAAAAACTTAACTTCCACTCAGATGATACCTTGTTAAACAAGTATTTCGTATTGGATCTTATTTACTCTTTATCTGACACTCAGCTTTACCTATTTCCATTTCTGTGATCAAAATACCTTTCTGGGCTCTGCAGTCATGTAAGGTGGGAGCTGTGTGAGGAGCTGGAGAACAGGCCTTATGAGGAATGGCTGAAAGAGCTGGGGTTGTTTAGCCTGGAGAAGAGGAGGCTGAGAGGAGACCTCATTGCTCTCTATAACTACCTGAAAGGAGGTTGTAGAGAGGAGGGAGCTGGGCTCTTCTCCCAAGTATCAGGGGACAGGACAAGGAGAAATGGCCTCAAGCTCCACCAGGGGAGATTTAGGCTGGACATTAGGAAAAAATTTTTCCCAGAAAGGGTGATAAGGCACTGGAACAGGCTGCCCAGGGAGGTAGTTGTTTCACCTTCCCTGGAGGTGTTTAAGGGAAGGGTGGATGAGGTGTTGAGGGGCGTGGTTTAGTGTTTGATAGGAATGTTCGGACTCAGTGATCCAGTGAGTCTTTTCCAACCTGGTGGCTGTATGATTCTGTGTATCTGCACCCACATCTGTCCAATTCCTGTCTGTAGTGCCATAGAGAGTGTCCTGTTGCTGCCCTGAAGTCTACAGCTGCTCCTTCAGAAATAAGAGCTTTGCGATGAGGAGCACAGTTAAGCCGTGGGCCTGGACTCTGCCTGCATGTGCCTCTAGCTGCTTGTCTCGCCCAAGTGGTGAGAGGTGGACAAACTGCCCTACTACACGGTGGCACAAGTGGATTTGTGCATGTGGGGACAGGCAGGGTGATGTCCTCCACACGGCAGTCGTTGCCATGGTGTCTGCTCCCCACAGCCCCCGTTAGCTGGACAAATGGTGGGTTAGGGTGCCAGTAATGCTACTTTAGCGGACAGCTAATACGCCAATTCCTGTGCATATAAATATGTATATGTGTGAATAGTGAATGTATATCGATACTTAGGTTGCTTCATACAGGTACTTGTTTTTGTTTGTAGTAGATATGTTGCAAGGCTTCAGAAACACAAAGAGTTAATGAGTCTATTTAGGTATTTGAAATATATAAGACGTAAAACTTTGGAGTAGGAGATGGTGTTGCAGGAGCTGGCGCCTATTGTTCAGTTCCTGGGGTCAGACCAGCAGCAGCTGTAAAAATCAATAAGGCTTACAAAGATGAAATAAACCTTAAAAAAAGATACATTGACAGAGGATATTCTGCAAAGCCACTCATGATGAGGCTGAACTTGTTCCCTCCAAAGCTGAAGGAAGTTTTCCCATTTACTCCCACTTGTATTTATTCCAGGCTTTTGCCTTGTGCCAACGCCAGGAACTTGCAAGATTCTTTTTGCGAAGTTTTCCAAAGCCCAGTCTCCCGATGGGTCCAAAATATATCTGGGTACCACAGTGATGGAGCAAGCTAAGGCAGTGTGTTTGTCACTCCTTCCTGTGCTTCGTTGATGGTTTTGATGAAGCAGAGTTCGGGTTTGTTTGTTTTGTTTAGTCTTGTGTTTTCTTTCCTTTTTTGCTTTTTTTTCCCCCAGGACAAACAAAATATAGGCTTGCTGGTCTTGCAAGTAAACCCCAGATGTGCAGGTAGTAATACCACAGACCTAAGAGATCTTCATATAATATGTTAGCGGAGTAAACTTTTCATATACATAGAAAACACTCTAAATAGTATTCCAAGTGTTGAGAACAACCTGAATCTTCTGATATCCTCATAAACCTTCCCTTCTTTCTTATTCTCCTACATCCTATACCTGTCTGAATTGAAGTAATCTCAGATTTAACGGCAAAGTTAACAGTAATCAGTGCCTTTTTTAAGGCCCAAAGGAATTATTCACCATGGAAAACATCTAGTACTGGAAGATGTCATTCTGTAGAGAGACAGAGCCAACATAGCAGGAAAAGATTTTGGGCCCTGCTTTATGCAGTGTAATTAAAAATAACGAGTGATTAAACACAGCTCTTTTCTTACAGAGTAAATGACTTTGTGCCAGTCTACTGACTTTTAAGATATTTTTTCATGTGTTTAAAATGGTCAACAGAGCAAACTTGCCAAGCCCAAACACTGAAGAATGTGTCAATCCCCTAAACAAAGATGATAATGATAAATAAATAAAGAAAGGAGAGTCTGAGAAAATTATTTTCGGGCTTTGTTCTTCATATGCTGTCTCCTTTCATCTGCTTCATCATTCATGCTTGCTAAGTTTTCTCTGCAGTCAGGAGGGTTAGAAATTGAGAAACTGAAGTTTTGCATAATGATATGATTCCAGGAGAGGCACTTTTAGGAAAAATGACCAGATGTCACAGACAGTTGACAGGCATGCCAAGAGTGACAGCCATGAGGCTGTGCTGTCAGTTCTGGGTATGGATTTTCAGTTTTGGTCAAAGATAGGAACATAAACACACCATTTCACTATTATGGTGTAGTACTGATGTATTAACTCATTCCATTGAAGAAATATTATACTAAAAGTGGAAGACTCTTTCAAAGTGTCTTCAAACAGTTTGCTGTCGTACCATTTATATATGTCATGCCATACTCTTTTTTTGGTCTGTGTAATTTACAGCAAAGTAATTTAAAATATATACCTTGATTAGATCTACGTTAGTCTTATATTTTTTATGTCAAATTATGTTAAAATGGAAATAATGATTAATTTTGCTATAGGAAATTTCATTGAATTATAATAGTTTCAGTCTTATCTCTTTGAGCTGCATGTTTCTCCTATTGCTTTAAAACTAATTTAGGCCGCATTATATACAAAATTAAATCTTACTTTTATAGCTACACCCTTGGGGTTCAATGAAAAGGCTTTATGAGCTAGAAATTAAAAGTACTGGTTGAAAATACTATTACATTATACAGGCTATTATTAAGGCAATTTACAAAGTTGGTATTAAAACTATGTACATTTTTCATTGTTAGCACCCATATATTCAGCAATCCCATGGGACCATTTGGTATATAATCTGGCAAATAAAATCAGCTCAAAGGTAAATAGTAAGTCCACAGCATTTCTTGATAGGGGAAAATCGCATTATAATAATTGTAAAGCTGATTTAGCCCAAGATTATTATGAATTTAGGAGATATGCACCACATTTGTTACGTGTAAAAATAAATTTGAGTCTTTGTGTTACACACATACTGGAGGACACAGAGAAATGTGAGTTTGATTTTTCATAAAGAGAACAAATATTTTATATTCTCTAAAATCAAATTTGGCATAAGTATCATTTTGCATCTGAAATGTGTAGATTTTCTTCACAGCTGATTTTTAACTCTTATGCATGTATTTCCACAATTTGGAGGCTAGATAGTTGCTTGTTTCTGCTTGGACCCTAGGTAACATAATGCATGGTATAATGCTTTGATATTTCTGAACAGTGATGTAAAAAAACTCGCAATATGATTTATGTATGGCAAGTATAAGAAAAGAAATGGTCTTATAATTTCAAGGAAGTTTAAGAACAGACGTCTTTGTGACCTTTAACATTATACTTACATGTTCCACATTAGAGCATCCTAGCTTTTCTATCAATATGGAACAGGCTTGACTGTATTTAAAACAGGGAGACGGTATCTTGATGTGGAAGAGTTTAATCAGATTAGGAGAGGGCAAGGATGCTCACCCTGCCACTGCAGGTTCACTCAAGGAGCTATTAATTAGAAACCTCTCCAGATTCTGGGGAAACAGCAAAATTTGGTGCCTACCTTTTTTGGAAAACTTGTGTCTCAGGAGCTATCTGGGAAGAAACAATTTCTGTAAATATGCTACCTGGTCATGGTCATCTAGCTTTCAGAGGGTGCTGTGAGAGTGCTGGAAGATAGCGATCCTTCCTTTGGAAACTTAGCAGTCAACCTTTGTAGGAGAAGTATGGATTAGGTGTCAATGGTGACCAGCACGCTGTGTAATCAAGCCAATAATATCTGCTGTGCTACTGAGGAAAAGAAATTTTGGCTGTTCCTGTTGTGTTGGGACAGCAAGACTTCCATGTGGGAGTGTTGTATGCAGCTGTTGTGAGCTGAAAAATGTTACTGGTCTGCACTGAGGGGTCACAGAAACAGCTGAAAATGTCTAATTTTGTTTAGGTGAGTGATAAATAGCCTTTTAGATGAAATAAGCCAAGTTCACAAGTTTTAGCATGTTCATGTTATCTTTATGTTACAAGAACTGTTTGTCAAGGAGCATATTATTTGCCTAACTGAAACTCTTCTAACCACCCAATGTCATTCCAATTGCTGACTACAAGGGTATGATTTATAGAAATTAAAGCAGCCCAATAAAAAAAAGGAATAAATGTGATGCTGTATTTAATTTTGGCAGTCTCCACTATCCTCTTACTGTCCCTTAAAGAAGATTCTTTAACTATTACAGCACAATGCAAATGTTGTTATTATTAGTTTTTCATATTTTATGGCCTTAGAAAATGCTGATACATAATTAATTTGATTAAGGATAAAGTAATTCAATTTTATATTGCCTACACTAATTTATTAAACACTGTAAAAGATAATAGGTAGACTGAACAGGGAAATAGAAGAAATTATTAGTACTCAAAAAGCTATCAAGCATATTTAACGTATTTGTACAGAGAAAGCAGAAGAAAGACATTATGTAATACATCAATCAACCCAAAGAGATTACATTTCAAAGCCTTTTTATATTGAACAAATGGAGCTTGATTTTTAGTCTTTTAGAAGTGTCTGAATTGACAATACTATACATTTATAATGCATTATATTTTTGTTACTGCTGTTATTATGGCCCAAGGATCAAAGCCCTAAATTAAGCATCTGAATTAAATATACCCTCCCTCCTTAAAAATGGATAACCACCAAAGGAAATTCTGTTTATGTATCTCTTCAGATTTAAACAGCTGAATTGTTCCTTGAAAATATCTAGAAGGAGAAAACGAAGTTGAAGGAAGAGTGAGCAAGAGAACTTACAGGACACATCAAACCACAGTACAGACCTGGAAACCCTTACACACATGGAACTTACCCTGTGAGTGGCTTCCTTCACTCGAGTAGGGTTTCATGTTCAAGGAATGCTACCTCTACACATATTTCAGGAATTTGTTTTACTTAAGAGCAATATAATAGCTGTTTTATAAATAAAAAGCTGTGGACCTGATCAGATTTCTTACTAAACGATCCTTTCTCAGTAAAACTGATGAAAGTCCATGTGGATAGATGCAAGGATCAGTTTGCATGTTGTTTTGAATGATAGGGATCTATTAATCTATTTTTTCTGTTAGAAAGTTGTGTGTCTGTCATATCCTTATACTGAACTGTATCTTCAATCACTTTCCCACTAATTTTAGTAAAAATATGTCAGATTCTTCTTAAATCTTGCAGAACTTTGCAGAAATACAAAACATTATACATGTGAACTAAAGCTTTGTATGGGATTGTTTTTGATTTTGATGTTGGTGGTTTTAAGGGACTAGTCTGTATGTTTTGCCTTCCTCCACTCTCTAACTTTTAAAAAAATTGTTATAAATTTGGTTTCCTCAGAATAATCTTTCATGCCAATTCTACAAATGCATACAAAAATTACAAATCTGAAGACTCATGATAGTCAGAAGTCACCCACATAATTGCACCCACTTAATTACAGGTTGAATTGTTATTCACAATACAGTATTTACAGAATTTTCTGTGGCATATAAAGAACACAACTTTTTTTTTTTGTTTGCAAAGGCTAAAGGCAAAACTAATCTGCGTTCATTATCATGAGTAAATTCGTCATATCTTTCAAACGTGAATTGAACTTCTAAAGGCTAAACTTTTCTTATGTTAAAAAATGAGAAAAATTCAGAAAGAAATATTTCAAACTCATGTCCTGCAAGTATCTGTTACAATGTTCTTGTTAAAATATGTTTTCCAGAGCATCACCCAGTTCTAAGTGAGGATTCATTTCAAAGACACCTTTTTTTTCAGTATATTTTACTGCCATAATATACTACATTTGACATGTATAAACATCAGATTATGAAATGCTTAGGCCAAGATACATAATCTTTTTCAAAGCTGTGATTTCAAACATTTTGAATTATGCTGAGCTGATTTGCTTTGAAGCTTGTCTAACACTCACCTATTTTTGAACTGATGGGAATAGTACTATGTCAAGCCATTTCCTAGGGTGCAGGCATATATTTTTTGAAATCAAATCACAATGAGTTCTTCTCTACAAGAAACAATATCTAGTTATTGCTGACAACTTGCAAAGTGGATATAAAGAAGAGAACCTTGAGTGCCCATGTTAATTCTATACACACAAGCAAGAACAGTAACTTTCTCTTATCATGTTTCTTGATAGCCTTGCATATAAAAGTGCAATATAAATCTGTTACTGCAATAAAAGCACTCCTTTGCCATTAAAAATCTCTAATTAATAATACATTTGGTAATGATTACTTTTTTCAGCTATTATTTAATGCAAGCAAAAAAATGAACACAATTTTCAAACATAGCCACATACGATTTCCTTGTTATTTATGATTTGGCTTTCTGAAGGTCAGATTATTTTTCATTCACTTTAATAATTCACTAGGTGTGCTAAGTGTTTGCTTCATGTCTGAATGACAACCAATCTTGTCTTAATTAAATATATCTCCTGACATTGTTTTAACATATCAGTGAATTCAAATTAGTTAGTAAAATGTTAAACAAATCAAATTTGTAGCTGCTCTCTACTTTGAATATCCACTTCTCAAGTTTCTTCCCACCTGCTGTCATGTGTTAATATTTTTAAAGCATCATCCATTTGCAAAAACAAAAAAAAGAAATTGGTATTGTCTTGTGTTGTTTCATCCTTAAAGCGAAACCATTTGCAAGAAAATTATGGGTCCCTAGTGCTGAACTTCTTTGCATATTAATTTTGTTAGCCTTGCCTCCTGTGGTCTTTAGTTCTGGAAGGCCTATTAGATAATACACAAGATAAATTTTCCCTTGTATCTTACAGCTAGTTGGGGGGAGAAAATTCTTTTTTTTCTTCAAACTTAAAAATTGTAATGTTATTGCCATGCATATTGTCTCTCTATTTTATCAGTAAAGATTAATTTAATGAAGCACAATAATCTACTCAGTATTGGTTATATTTGTTTCCAGTTCTTGAAAAACTTATGCTTCTGCTAATATACGTGTCTCAGAATATAATCTAAGAAATGGATCATACTCAAAATCTGTCAAATGATAGTGTCAGAATGGACTTTGCTGGAATTTGTCTGTTGTTTTACCTGAAACGTAGAAGCCAAGGGAATCTGAGTAGGTGGAACAGAAACAGTCAGACACAAATGTCAAGCACTTTGCACAGTTGCAAAAGCAAATTTACTTAGATGTGGTTTCTCTTCAGTTAGATCAGGTGGTTGGAGACCTTTAGACACTCAGAACAACAGAGAGGTGCCTGGTGGGGTTTACAAAAGAGCCCAAGCAGACAAGACACTTGACTCCTATTTTCAGCCTGTGGCAGTGAGTATTTCGGCATTTGGTTAAATTTCTCTAAGCACCTGAATACCTGCAATTAGATCTCCCAAATTCCTTTGGAAGTCTACAACTCGGTGTTCTGATTATGTAGTTGTTGACTTCCAGCATGTTTCTCTGTGCTCTTTTTCTGAAGAGAAAGGGCTGATGTGCTCTGCCACTTAGCTGAATTACAGGCTAAATTTCTACAGCTGCTTGAACTTGTTTGCTGTTTGCACACAAGCATCATCAACTTCTCATAACTAAAGAAACGTGTGGAAAGCCCTCCGTTCCTGAAAGACAACTTGTTTTTGCTTTAGGATTTCCCCCATAACACCCTCTGCTTTTAGAACAATAGAAATGTTAACATTTTTCAAAACTTTATAGCTGATCAGAGACCCATCAATTTTTTTCAAGCTTTCCAGCTCATACTCTGAAAACAAAACAAGACCATCTTTAGGCTAAGTTACATCATAATTGCCTATTGTTTAAAATGGCACACCAGATCACAGTCCTAAACAAACCCAGAGTAATTTTTTAGACTGTTTTTTCATAGTTGCTGGCATCACTAATTTACAACTAGTAACTAGTTATCAAAGCCATTTCTTTGATGTTATCAAATATTTCCAAATATCTCTTTTATTTTGGAATGACAATCCCTAAGAGATTCTAAAGGCATTTTTGCTTGCTTGGATTTTGTTTCATTAAAATATTTTAAAATCACAAACTCTGTGAGGACTTTCTCTTCCCCTGAGAACTGGTAAACCATTTTTTTCTGATCCTTGCATTTCTTGGGAGGCATTCTGGGAAAATAATCCAACTTATTTTTTCCCCTATGCTAATCCACGCTTGACAAGGAGAGGCAGCACCCTTCATAGTCTGTCAGAAGTGAGAATCCACACCAAAGCCACAACACTTGTTTTGGTAATTTCCTTCAAAGGAAAAAAAAAAAAAGCGCAAATTCACAACTTATCACTTGTGCTGTGAATTTGTTAGCATTGAGACAAATGGAGTGATTAAGACTAAGAGTGTGATACCTGCCAGTGTCAAAATACAATAGATTTTTCCAATTTAACTATGAGGTTATCAATATTAACAAATTAAATATACAAAACAGCTTAAGATGTTCCAGATAATGGTCTGAATTCATGCACAAGGATTTTTTTCCCCTATTACTACTTGGCCATGGAATAAGTAATAAAGGTAAATACAGAAGCCTTCAATAAGTAATCACAGACAAGATTACTCTGTTTCCTCAAGCAAATCTTTCGACCTTTGCAATCTTTCTGTTGTCCCACTCTTTGCATATTTGATCTATTTAGACTGTGGGATCTCTAGAGAAGGACTAGTTTTAGTGCAGTTATGAAGCACCCAAACCAGTTTTGAGATCTGTTTTGAATGAAGGTTCTAGGCACAGCTAGGTTGTTGTTACAACTACCAATATTTCAAGCTACCGAAACTTCTGTTTTATTGCTAGAAACAGGGTCTATTCAATACAAAGGGGTTCTCAGTCTATGTTCTTTCATCAAAGCGCTTGCCTACCACATGCAGGGACCTGATCACTGCAGGGGTTGTTTGCCATATCTTCCAATTTCTGCTACTGCTTTTGCATATGGTTTGCAGGAAGCAGGAGGAGGAGATGGATTGTACCGCAGATTCTGTTAGAGAAGTGACATCATCAAGAGGATGGAAAGGAGAGAGCAATGAGCTTCCCTGCAGGGCAAGAAAGAGTAAAGAGAATGGCATGGTACTATATTTTGAGGAAGCAGGGTGGAAAGAGGAATGAACATAAGGAGAGAGTAATAGAGACAACAGGAAGAAGAGTAAAGAATGAGCAATGAGACAATATGATTAGATCTCATTTTTTTTTCCACCAGGGAGAAACATTTGGAATGAAAACAATTAAAATCCATTAGGCTTCCCTAATAATGTTTTTCAATGCACATAATTGTGGCGATAGTCAAAAGAATGGGGAAGAAACAGCGGGTGGCATGATTTTGGGTGTAAACAAAAAAGTGGAACTTAAGATTTGCAAAGGGGTGACTAGATTTTTTAAATCTTGTGATTGGACAGAAGTAATTGGCATGTAATGGCAGAAGACGTGGTCTGAATGTATGGTAGGGGGCAGAAAGTGATCTAGTACAAACTGTCCCTATTGAGAGTAACAGTTTTTATCAATGCTAATTATATAGACACTTGTTTCTATATTGAGGTGAAAATCTTTTCTATGAGTATTTAGCACAGAAGGACTCAAAATACTGCTCTTCACTGACTGCAGACCTACTGCTGTTTCTCACTTAAAAGAGTCAAATACTGCACTGGGAAATTTTGTGAAGCTTTGAGTAGAATACAGTATCTGGTAAATGCTGGTGTTCAAATCTGATGAAAACTGAATAGAAATTATCTTCAAGAGGGATGTCACGAATGTGGTGTGACAGTGATCTTGTGAAAAGTCATTACGTTGTACTCTGAATGTGTGAAGGATCTAATGCCGTCTGATTGTGATAGCACCGTGATTAAAACGTGACAATACTCAGCGCTTTTCAACTGTTTCTGCCCCAGACAGTCCTTGCTACTTTGCTGATGAACCAGAAAGTGACTTCAATGCTCTTGTTGATGAAATTGCAATGCCAAATGGTCTTCATGTAAATGCAGCCTTGTAGCCTAAGTAAGGGCAGGTAGAAATACTGAGTATGCCTTCTTGAATGCTGCACAGCATCATTAATGTTACATTTTTGTCAGTCTGCTATGGATGCACTTAAAAATCTTTGAGCACTTTTCTTTGTTGGAAAAAAATCCTGAACTTGAGGAAATGATATAGAAGATTTCAGTCGTATTCCATTTCTTTTTCAAGTTTGATAGTTTTGGATTTCATGTTAAAGCAACATCTTTTCTTGAATGTTGCCATGATGTTCTGTTTTCCAGCAATTAATAACTAGGTTTTATATAAGTTTCTGTTATCACTTTACATCTTTATCAGTCTTATCTGCTTCTGTCAAAACTTCAGTGACATCTTCAGTGATGGTTTTTTTTCAGGTCATATACACACAAGAATCTTCATGATTCCACCTTGCATTTTCAAATGTCTCTTGTTTTAACAGCCAAAGCCAATTCTTCATCCTTCTCTATCCTCTTTTCGTTTCTCTCTGTCACACTGCTAATCATATCATCTAACACTGAATATTGTACCGATATTTCCCTACACCTTAAATCAGCTGGGGCCAAAATCACTCCTGTTGACCCACTGTTACTCCTTCCAGGCTTTCTGTCAAGTTTACTTGCCATGATTTCTTTTTTGTGGTTTGTTGCTAATTTTACCAAGTTTTACATTTTCCATTATTCTGATAAAGTTTCCACTATCTTGATATGATTACTCCTCCACAAGATAGATAACAAGATATCAATTTGTTGTCATGTCCAACTTGTTTTATACAGGTGAAGTCACTTTAGTGACATCATTAAGAAGTGAACACATTGGTCTGAGTCTGGTCCTGGTCTTTAATTTTTTGAAACTTCCGTTATTTCTGTTCTGTTTTCTACCTATTGCTACCTTTAAGGAAAAGGAATCTCTCCTTTTCTTTTTAGCCGCTTCTTCCTGAATAGTTTGACAAAAGCTTTTTTGACAAATACAGACGCTTCAGCTTCCTGATTTATTAATTTTGCTGATCCTGATTTTCTTCTATAATTCTTCTTGTTTCCTTAGGAAATGTAAATCTGGTGCAGCATCTGTTAGCCATCCTTGTTTATTAATAATTAGGCATGAATGTAATTATAAATTCTTTAATAATTTACCTTTACCACCTCTGAGAGGCCCATAACTGATCTCTTGTTTAAACATACCAGATCTTTGTCTTACGTTATTTTCGTATATCATTCTCAATGTGTTGACCACATTGTTGATTCAAGCAAAATCTTATCCTCAACTCTTGCCAGGAATTTATCTCTGAATGTTTTATCTCTTCTAATTGGACATTTGGGAGAGAACAGATTGTTGGAAGCTCTAGCCCTATGGCTCCTTAATTCATAGCTGCTTGGCCCTTGACTAAATTAAAGCTGCATGGAGTTGCCTGATTTAAGAACTCAGAGTATTAAATGCAGCAAAGGACGAGATACAGCTGAGTTATGTACTGCTATGCTGCTTATACACCCTGTTTTGATCAGGTTCCAAACACTAAAATTCACTTTTCTCTTCAGCTATTTTTGCCAAATTAATGCCACTGAAAGAACCCTGAGCACAGAGGAATCTCCAGTCATTCAGGGGCTATTTTGACTGAATATGTAGTGGAAAATGGGATTAGCAGACCAGAAATCTAGCCCCCTTCAGGAGGTGAACAGATGTGTTCTTCCAGTCAGCTGTGCTGGTGGAAGATATTAGTAACTGCAGCCTGTCTCTGGGTGGTTATCAGGATTCCCAAATCCTTTCAATTCTGCAAGTAGCGCTGCTCGTACAAGCTTTCTCTAACCTGTTTTTTTTTTTTTTCAAAATGCACTAGGTTAACAAAGACTTACTGTTTAACTAAACTGACCTGGCCTGTTTGGACTGAAATAAGTTGAGAAGTGCTCACATAACCTGCTCTGCCAGCAGATCAGTAGGGGCAGCAAAGAGCAAGGCAGAGCAATCTGTCTCTCTGACATAGCGGCTGCAAAATACAAACCTGGCTAGACCCCAAATTCTGCTAGGTGCACATTTTATCTCCTTCCTATCCCCATGGTAATTCCAGTTCCATTTACTCTTCTAATTCCTGCACTTTAGACTATTCTGTTTTTGACAGCAGCACTTTGTTTATTTCAAAAGCTTTCGGTCTCGTAACGGCTCTGTAGAGTAATGATCTGGTGAGCAAGGAAAAAAGGGAGGCTTATAACCATATACTTATACTCGCCCTGGTTGTCTCAATGTAATAAAATTTTATTATTTACTACCTCTAAATTCCTCTGTGATAAATGGTCAGAATTTTCCATGTCACACCACTTTGCATTCTTCGCTACAAGAAAAAAAAAAAAAAAGAAAAAAATTGGTCAGAAAAATATATCAAGAAAGATTGTGTCTGTCCCATGGTGTTTCTGGCCCACATGAAAGAAAACAGACATACTGGACACATTGTGGAAGAGGTCTTCTGCCGGAAAAAAAAGATACCCCCAAAATACCCAATATATAATATAATATAATATAATATAATATAATATAATATACCCCCAAAAGATTCTTTATACAGACTGGAGATCTTCTGGTTTTGTGTTGCAGACTGATAATGACAGCAGCCGGCATTTTGGGTTCTGATTGGTGTGTATTTCTCAAGAAAAATACTTTTTTTCCACATCTGAAAATGTATTAAAATATTATTAACTTTCAAGTTCTTTTTGACAAGAAATTAAAACTTATGCATTGATATTTTTGCCATTGTGAAGATTTTATTTTTCAGGTTGGGTATTTTCAGGAAATAAAGGAAACTAAAGGAAAAGCAAAATAAAAAAAAATAAAGGAAAAGCAATCAAATTTTTAAATTGCTTCAAAGATTTCAGAAAACACATAGACTTCATGTTCTACAGTTTTTCAGAGAGAAATCTGAAAGAGAATGAAAATGTTGCACTGGAAGAGGGAGCCAGGTCCAGATGCACAACAGCCTTAAAAGAGTCAAGGAAATTGAGGGCAGCTGAAGAGAAAGGTGCAGTAGGATTTATTGGCATCCAAAAAGTCCCAGGCTTAGTGAATTTTGGCCTGACTACTATTTACTGTGTGTTTAATCAGAGAGTCTTTGGAGGGAGCCAAATCTGTCTATAGAAAGCAGAGCTGAAAAAGTAATACTGTTTTACTTTTTAATGGGTGAGGAGCTAGACGAGGGGAGGGAGAGCTGGAAAATCAAACCAGATTTTGGAGGGGGCGGGGGGATTGAGGCAGAAGAACCCCAAATACATTTTTTAAAAATCAATGTGTTAATACTAAATATTTCAGAGTGAGGCAACTTTTCCCTGAGGGATCACCCTGCCTTATGTGTATACATTTTGCGCGAAGAAAGCTGCTCGGGGAGGACTGAAACCTGTAAGATTATTAAACCTAAAGCAGACGAAAGCAACTAACCGCAGCTTTGCTCTCTGCGCCGGGGGATGGGGGCGCGGTGGGCGCTGCGGAGCCGCCGTGGGAACGCGGAGGGGAGCGGACCGGCCGCTCATTGGCGGCGGCGGCGGGGGCCCGGCCGGAGAGAGGACAGGCTATAGGGGTCCCCCAGCAGCGCTTCAGGGCTTCTGCTGCAGAGAAAACGTGTTTGCTTAGCTCGGGGAGGAGAGGCAGAGAAAGGAGGGATGGAGAGAATACCCCACCGGTGCGCTACTGGGGCACAACAACCCTGTGCAGCTACAGGCTAGGAGAAGCCTGTCTAGAAAGCTGCCTGGAGGAGAGGGACCTGGGAGTGTTGGTTGACAGCGACTGAACCTCAGCCAGCGGTGTGCCCAGGTGGCCAAGAAGGCTACTGGCATCTTGGCTTGAATCAGAAACGGTGTGACCAGCAGGTCCAGGGAGGTTATTCTCCCTCTGGACTCAGCACTGGTGAGGCCGCTCCTCGAATCCTGTGTTCAGTTCTGGGCTCCTCACCACAAGAAGGATGTTGAGGCTCTGGAGCGAGTCCAGAGAAGAGCAACAAAGCTGGTGGATGGACTGGAGAACAGGCCTTATGAGGAATTGCTGAGAGAGCTGGGGGTGTTTAGCCTGGAGGAGACTGAGGGGAGGGGCTTTCTATAACTACCTGAAGGGAGGTTGTAGAGAGGAGGGAGCTGGCCTCTTCTCCCAAGTGATAGGGGACAGGACAAGAGGGAATGGCCTCAGGCTCCACCAGGGAAGGTTCAGGCTGAACATAGGAAAAAAATTTTCACAGAAAGGGTCATTGGGCACTGGAACAGGTTGCCCAGGGAGGTGGTTGAGTCACTTTCCCTAGAGGTGTTTAAGGCACGGGTGGACGAGGTGCTGAGGGGCATAGTTTAGTGTTTGATAGGAATGGTTGGACTCAATGATGCGGTGGGTCTCTTCCAACCTGGTGATGCTATGATCCTCTGACTTCTCCCATGTCTGATCTCACATTGCAGAAAATGGCTGGTTTTGTTAGCTTTCTGGTTTTAGAATGGAATCAAAGTTTATAAAGTTCCCATTCCTGCAGTCTTTTTCAAAGTAGATTTAAGTAAATGACAAACAGGTGATTCTGATGAGCATGCTTCGGAGTTGCTGTTGCAAACAGAAAGCTTCTCTAGCTGACATCATTCTAGCTGGCTCTGCATTTTCATTGTTCTGATAGCGTTATGTAGGGTTGATGGGATTTGAAGTGCTGTAGTTTAATACAAGCAAATTTGCTGGATTCTGTTGTTATTTTTATCTTGTTTTGAGTTTGGGTACTTTGGGACTGTGGTGAAGGTGGTGGGGCTCTGAGAAGCCTTCTTTGATACGTCAGATTCTGGTCACCATGTCTTTTCTTTTGTTATGTCTTCAAACTTTCCCAAGAAGTGAAGAATTTGTCTGTCATGCACCATTTCTATTTTAAATTGGAAGGAAAAAGAGTTACTAATTTAATATTAGCATCAGAGGCATTTCTCTAGTACTTTGCCTGATCTGACCTCTGCATATTTCCACTGTCTAGGGGATTACTTAGATAAAAGAAAACAAGCTGTTCTATTAAAAGAACAGTTTGTGAGCACTTACGTTTTATCTGTCTTCATTTTTTTATATATAGGTTAGACCAACATAGGAGCAATATGGGCAAATACTGAAGAGACCTGTAGTTATGGGCAAAATAACACCCAGTTACAAACGTATGGGGATACAAGGTAAAAAGAATCACATTGTTACACTGGGTGAAGAAATGAGAGATTAGCAGGAAGCCTCAGAGAAGACTGAGTTCTTATCACAAAAAAAGTTGGTTCTGAGGTCATTATTGCACTTGATGGCGTCATCAGAAACCCTCAGTGTTTCAAGTGGACACTAAATAGCTTTAAATAAAAACACAGCTCAGGATATGAAGCGAAAGGAGCAAACTGTACTTAAAATCCAGGTAGTTCTAAGCAAGAATCAAAAATAATAAAATACATAAAGTGCTGTACGTATCTGGTATTCCTTTCTGGTTTTGCATTTTGTTGGTTTTACAGGTAACTTTTAATCATTCCTTTCTCTTAATTATTTAAGGTCCCCACAGCAACTTGGGAAAAAAGTTAACAACAGATATAATTTCTCAAATATTTGCTGAGGTTTTCTGAGTCTGTCCATTTCCATTGTTTTAAATAAGACTGCTAATGACAGCATAGTTGAGCAGACTTTTCCTTAAGTTTTGGTGTTTCTGGCCTATTTGGGTTTTCTTCTTTGATAAATTTCATATCACAGAATCACCAGATTGGAAAAGACCCATTGGATCATTGAGTACAACCATTCCTATCAAACACTAAACCATACCCCTCAGCACCTTGTCCACATGTCCCTTAAACACCTCTAGGGAAGGTGACTCAACCCCCTGCCTGGGCAGCCTGTTCCAGTGCCCAATCACCCTTTCTGTGAATTTTTTTTCCCTAATGTTCAGCCTGGACCTTCCCCGGTGGAGTTTGAGGCCAGTCCCTCTTGTCCTGTCCCCTGTCACTTGGGAGAAGGGGCCAGCATCCTCCCCTCCACAACCTCCTTTGAGGTAGTTGTAGAGAGCAATGAGGTCTCCCCCCAGCTTCCTCTTCTCCAGGCTAAACAATCCCTCAAACAACCCCGTATGTTCAACTGCAGAATCACATCAGTGTGATCACAACAAACACACCAGTAAGTTTCTTCACTCTGATTAACCCTGAACTGGAGGATGAGAGCTATGTCACATTTCCCAGATTCTTCAGAGAATTTTTTTCTACATAATACCACACTAAAGAGAGGCATGCTGAGGTTTGTTTATGTTTTTTTTTTAAGCAAAAGACAAACACTAAGATTCATGAATTACAAACCCGAAGGTCTAATTATTTTCCTATAATTTATTTAAAAAGATTATTTTCTCATAACATAATAGGAGGACTCTGAGGAAGATGTGAGATTAGCTCTTGGAATAACATGATAGATATCCTTTTTCATAAATATTTTGGTTTTGGAGTGGGAAATTGTGTTTGTTTTTCATGTTGTGTGAAAGCTTTTATTTAGCAAAGTACCTAAGCAATTTCTTATTTCTAAATAATTTACTGCAATAATAGTGTGTTACAAATCCTACTTGTTCTTTTGCTGATCACAGCCAGGCTGATGCTGTATTGGGTGAGGAAAGAAAAATGTTTTTCTAAGCAGCTGTAGTCTTGACTCCCCCAAAAGTGTTACCGATGCAGGCAAATTCTCAGTGATGGGAGGAATTTCTAGAGCTTCTTAACTTCCTTAGGGAGATTTTTAGCAATGAAAAATTTGGGCATTGGATCCTTATTGTGTCAACTTGCAGTTCTCCTCAGCTGTCTTTATCAGCTCTTAATAGAAAATCAGATACATTTTACAATCCATATAAAATGTAAAAAATTACATTAGAGGCATTAGTTAACTTTAGGCTGAAGATGAAACCACTTCTCCTCCTGAAGACCCAAATAAATTGGCTTTTACAGCCACATATCCTTTATTTTACACGTTCTGTTCTAGAGCTTATATCTTACACAGATGTGATCCTACCAAAACTTTAATAAAAGAGGGCTGGAACCCAAGACCTCTGAAGTTCTACCAAACCAGAATTCTTTACATCAAGATTTGTTTAAATCTCGGGCAGACAGCCTATAAGCTAGAGATATATGTAAGAGGGGCATGGATGAGACCGTTTCCCATTACTTGTCACCCTGAATCATCCCTCATAGTGCTAATGCATTTGAAGAGTACAGGATCACTAGTAATTAAGACAACTTTATAACAGTGCTAGGAGTTTCAGCTGTGGGATGAAGAGTACCTGGAGTGCAGAATTTATTATCCATGCTGAATTCCCTTGGAAAAAGAAACCCTAATATTTGCACAGACATTATCTTGTGGGCTTGAGAGTTATGCAGGATTGGGTTAGAATCATAGAATCATAGAACAACCAGGTTGGAAGAGACCCACCGGATCATCGAGTCCAACCATTCCCATCAATCACTAACCCATGTCTCTCAGCACCTCATCCACCCGTCCCTTAAACCCCTCCAGGGAAGGTGAATCAACCACCTCCCTGGGCAGCCTCTACTAGGGCCCAGTGATGCTTTCTATGAAAATTTTTTNATATTTGCACAGACATTATCTTGTGAGCTTGAGAGTTATGCAGGGTTGGGTTAGGTTACTGTTTGGATGGATAATCTCCAGCAGCAATGCCAGGTGCCTCAGGAAGCATCGCTGGTGACATAGTGGCTGGGACTTCCTCTCAGAGACAAAAATATGCAGTGCCCCGCTTGCCTTCAGACCTTTTGTGTTGATGGCAGTGGTGTCTTTTAAGTGAGCATCTCTCAGTTGCAGAATTTGTATAACACTGACATGTAAGTAATGGATCAAGGACAACAGCCTGCAAAATTCTTTCTAATCCGTATGAGGATGACAGGCATTGTGGTGTGATAGCTGCAGCCCGGGTGGGAAAGATCAGGATTGTGTGCTGAGCTAAACAAAAAGGTGTAAAGGCTGGAGGAGAAAATGATGTAGGTGTTACTAAACGGCTAAAGAAAACAGTTAAAAGTGCCACTGGAAGCACACAAACTCTGGGGCTTGTCTTGCATGCCTTCAAAGGTGTTCTGACTACTCAATCCTTATCCCATTTGCTTCCTTAACCCAGGAATCTTAGAAGACAAGCATTAGTGGGGAGAAGTACACCATTATCTTACACATTCAGGCTGATATGCCAGTCTTGACAACTGCCATACATCACAGCTTCTATACAACATGTGACATCAACTTATTTACAGAAAGACAAATTTCTCTTGCTTGAATGATACAACATGACACAAAATTGTGTTTGCATCCACATTTGCAATCCAACTAGTGTCAAGCCATCTTCATTTAGAGATTAATATCATGGCAAAATGTATAGGGCAAGCGAAAACATGAAGGTAATGAAAAGTATTTTTCAATGAAGTGCATAATCACGCAACATAGCCCATATTTCCCACTCATTTGTCTAAACAGCCTTTGCACATGACATACCGTTGCTGATAATGAGTAATGGACGTAGGAACCCACAAGAGATTCTCTTTCATATAGTGCTTATGACCAAATCTGTACTTGGATTCTGTTTTCACTGGATAGGTGGTGTGCTTATTCACTGGATCAGCTTTGTAATGGAGGTAGATATTATGTGGTTGGGCTAAAGTGTTAGGTCCTACTGCCTTTGAGCTACCCCCAAAAAATGTTCTGTCTGGAACAACCATCAAAAAACCCTCACCAAGCAGCTGATTGACAGGTACAATTGTATCTTACAACATCCCCTAAATATTCATGATAGAGCAACATGCACTGAAGTATAAGAGAGACATTAAGTCCTGCTAGACTGCACTGTAGTAAGGAGTGTCACAAAGCTCAGTTTCAACAAGACCGCTAAGACACTGGTGTGAGAACAACAACATCATAGTGCTTGCTGGGCAAATGGAAATCTTGTTATCATGAGTATTGCCGTGCAGCAGATTAAATGTGATTGAACCTATATGTTGCAGCAAAGTGGATCAGTTTTCCTAGGTTCGTGGCCATTGCTCTAACCACATGATTATACTGAGTTTACATTATTGTAGCAGCCATAAAAATCATGGGAGATTTTCCCCTGATTCTCCTGACCTTTGTATCACCCCCATTAAAGCATGGGTCACATAGTCAGTGGCTTCTCTTGACTTCATGTCATAGGTACATTCTTGTTCAATTACTTTATCCTGTGTAATGGAGGATTTATCCTATCCTACTTTATCTCTGTAATGGATATAGAAATTAGAAAAATAATCTGCATGTGTGACTGCACATCTTACCCTCTCTTTTTGTGCTATACCAGAGGTAAAGGTGATTGCGATCCGAATGAGTTTCCTCTTCATTCCTCCCCACACCCATGATTTTCTGGTAGCAGAAATGTAGGCTGGGATCCTGTAGCCTGCCTTACCTGTCCTACTACTAAACACAGAGCAGTTGGGAGCAGAGGTGGCACGACTCAGTTTAGAAAATCTTTCCTGAAACACCAGGGGGTTTGCATGAGACAAACATGGTGTAAATATATATTTCATTTTGGAAATGACAAATTTGACAGTTTTCAAATGCTTCTCAACATTCATACAAATATTTTGGTCCTGTATATGCACATACATTTCCAGCGGCTCCAACAAGGTAATATGGGTTGATACTCAGGTTGGTACTCACTAACATTGCAGCAGTGGCACGTAGAGCTCTGACGACCTGGCCAGGCACTGTAGCAGTGCCAGTGGAGGACAAGTACAGCAAGGCGAGATCCACAGGAAGGATGCTGTCTGATCCCACCTTCCCTCGACCATGCTACTATGATTTTCCTACATTCCCCTTCTGGCTTTGTGATCCTAGAAGTATATTGATGGGTAGTTCCATTTGCTGTTTATTCTGGTGTACCAGAGTCTCTAGGATAATTACTTCACAGTGCAGTTTACCACAGTGCATGTTGTCAGAACAGTGATACGTATTTGCTATTGTAGCCAACTGGCATCCAGTTTAAGGATCTTTCCCTCTGACGGTTTAAATTAGAGTTCGCATTGTCTTGTATGATAATGCCCACAAAGCAATAAGACAGTGTGCTTTCTATAAAATGTCTTGTAGCTGGCGATCTTTGAAATCTTTTTTGGCTTGTCTTCTGGTCTGAACATCTGTGCTCTGTCCCTCTTTCTGTGTTGCATTCATTGCTATTGGACATTTTGCTTGAGGCAAGATCAAGTCGAGTGTTCCCATATTTCCCATCCTAATCATGGTATTGTGTTGCTACTGCATATGCTCTTAATCAGCTTTTGAAATCCATCCTGGAATGTGTATATAAAATTTGTGAATTATTCTGGGACCCTTTGGAATGATTGCAGAAAAAAGAAGATATTAGAAAGGAAAGGAATTCTTAAATCAGCAAAAGCTTTTCAATTTCCTCTACATTACGTTTTAATCTAGGTCAATTAAGTGGTTTCTAAAACTGTAGTGCCTGGTACCTGGGAGGGAACCCACAAAACTGAAGCAGAACTGTCATCTTCTGCTCTCTCCCTCCCCCCCCCAAATTCTTCTTTCCATTACGGCTTCTTAGAGTCAATGAGAACCTGAAGCAGCCAGTGAATAATCGCCACAGCTATACCTGCCTAGAATCAGTGCAATATCAAGTTATTTTTTCATTTTTAAAACTATTTTCCAGTTGCTTTCATGATGTCCTTCCCATTGTCTCAGTGAGCTAGCATGCCTAAGACACCGAAGAAGAATATTGTTTTATATTTGCATACAGACTTCAATACTTGTTCACATCACATTTAATACAATAAGAAAACTAACAGTAAACACAATTGCTTTGTCTCATGCCACTAAACAGCAGCCAGGCTTCTGCAACCTGTGTGGCATTCAGCGGTGATGACTGCTGCAGGGTGTGCAGCAGTGCTGAGGTGACCATATTTTTTGGTTCTAACAAAGTCACACTTGACCTTTGACCTCATGTCTCACTCTTGGTCCCAAGTGTGGGGTCATCTCACAGCAACCACCTGCTCTGCAATGTTTCTTCCACAACATATCAATTGCTCTGGCAAAGTAATTGCATACGTTTAAAAGATTTGCAGGCATATTGTTCCCATATGCGAGTTCCCTTGCAATGAGATATTCAGTTGTCACTGCTGGGGAGCACAGTGCCCCTTTAACCTCCACCCCAAGGCTTGGGAAGTCAAGTCTGAAAAATTTCCTCCAAATGCTGCAGCCAGTGCTTAATGTCTCTTAAACAGATTTTTTTTTACTGAAGCCTGTAGCTTATGTCACTAGTCAAGCCTACCTCATCCACCATACATTTGTGGTGGATATTCTTAAAATAGTTAAATATAATTGAAGGATAACTCTCACCCTTGTGCATTTCAGTGAATAAAATAGAAGTATGATCCCACATCACCTTATTAAAATGAGAAATTCAACATCAGAGAGAATGAAACACTGCTGGTTTGCTACAAACATGACCACAACAATCTAGCTGTGTTTTCACAGGGAGAAAGTTATTAGTGTTGGAAAGTGAAATGCTATGTAGGGGAAAAGCTGTGGAGGCCTTAACTATTTTTCCCTCCTGCTTTGGTTATCACAGATGTGAGTCACATTGCATAATGCACTACTGGAACACAATCAGCTACTACGGTGATGAGGGCAGTATAAGAACCTATATAGAATAGAGTAGAAATACTGCAAGCAATGATGTCCTGTGAGGATAAATTCAGAGAAGAGGATGCCTAAGGGCTATATAAGCTAGTGGGTGGTTTCACTAGCCCAGGAAACAGAAGTAAAGCTCCAAACCTGAGTCCTTTAAAGCATTTTTTTTCTTGGCGTTCTCTTTTGTTATGACTGAATCAGGAAAACAGAAAGTGAACTGGCTTGAAAAATTTCCAGGAGCTTTCCACACACAAACCCACAGGAGCAAGGGAATACCTTTTCCCCAGGTGTCCTCTGGCATTGCTTCTCCTGTGTTTCTCTCCTGCCTCGAGCAGTCCTGGGTGGACATAGGACACACTAACCTGCTATATCTTGTGCTGCCTCTATGTTGCACAAATCAGTTGTCAAGAACAATAAATTATTGTATTATGCTACTAGCCTAATGATAGCCTGTTGAAAGACTAATTTTCTTCTTCCCCACTCTCCAGAAACACTTGGGCTCTCCTCTCCAGTGAATCTTCAAAGCCAAAGAGGTCCAAATCGGTGCTTTATCTCAGCAGGGTAGGTGTGTTGCCATCGTGAACCACAGTGGCAGTGATTACGCCATGATATGGGTCAGATTCCAGGTGCCTAACGAGAGTGATGGGAGGTGCTAAGTGCAGTGCTGGCCTAAAAATGTGGCTACTACAGTTTGGACATTAAGCACATGCAACTTCTCCTGAAATCAATGGGAGGCAAAGGCCTCTCAACACTGGAAATGGGGATGTGATTAATCTCTGAAGTCTAACTTTACAGAACAGCTGCAGAGATGTCTACCTCTGAACTTAAATCACTACGTCTTAACTGCATTTAAGGATGATGGAAAGATATAAGCACATGTCATTCTGGTCACTAGATAATTTTAGGTGGCTGCAGGTAATTGAAGGCAATTACACTGATATGAAATGAGTTCTGCTCTTGCTGTCTAAAATCAAGGACTTGCTTATGGGAAGCAACCACCATAATAGGAGACTTCTCAAGCTAATTAATGCATTCAGTGAAATATATCATCAGAATAGCAAGACCAAGATCAGGATCATGGAATCCACACTCCCATTCCTTTGCAATCATCAGGCACATCTTTTACATAGATGGATAATAATTTTGTTTCATCTTAGGCATATTGTTAAAACTGTCATTGTTTGGTGATGAAACCACTAGTTTGTTTCTTTTCATGTAATCATTGTCATTTTAAGCAGGATATGCAGAAATTAGTTGGATACATTAGAATATGTAAATATGAAAGACACTGCAGATTTTCCGCTGTATTCAAGACAACAGGAATTATGGGCAAGAGGTAAAATCAGACAACATTCTCTAGCTGCATTTTGCAGTATTGTAAGAATAGTGAAGGTGGTAAGTAAACCTTTTTTAGGTCAAAAAATATGAAGCAAGTGCTTAGCTTACTCAATAATGTGACTATAGAAGAATAAATGTGATAACATTTTTGATAATTTTTGATAGTCCCACATCATGGAACTTGAGAGAGATTTCAAAATCATAAAAATGTTAAATGTTTCTGTCTTTGCTATTGTACTGAGTAATAAGCGTGAAAATGCACTATGTTGGATCTTCAATGGCTGACATTCATTCAGCCAAGTCTACTGCTTGCTCAATAAATTATGTATGTACATTAAAATATCATTTGTTGTATCTACACAAAATAGATGCACTCTGCAGTGCATGTGATACTGAAAAAAAATGCAATTATATTTCTGTTTCACCTGAATATCTGTCGCAATGGCCACAGCCTTTCTCAATGTGATTTGATTTCAATGGATTTGGGAGAACGTGGTCCCCAAGACTTTAGTACTGTATTGTAGCTGGTTGTATTTACCATTCTGGGCTGGCAGTTGTACCTTTTGGGGGATGAATATTAATTCTCCTCTTAGCATAAGCATGTTTAGAATATTCCCTTTGTTTCGTTGCCCAGATGTGTCTCATGTCATCAGGAGATGAACGGAACAGCAGTGGTTTGACATGCTCGTTGGCTGATTAGGAGCACTGGTTTGAGTAGAGTTTGAGAAAAAAAAATGCACAGAGGAAGCAGAGCTGCTTCTCAGTTGTGCGGTGGTATTAAGCGATGGTAATGAAGAGCGGATAAACAGTGCACTTTTGTGTGTGTCTGGGTGCATGCATCTGTAGGGCTGCACTCTCATCATCAGGCCTGGAATATGCTTTGGAGAGAGCATCAAATGTGTGCAGGAGATTACAACGGCACCAAAAAGAAACCTGTAGAAGTTTGGCCTTTGACCACTGAAAATGTTTTTGCAGTGGGGAGAAAACAGTGGGAAATTTCTCCTGATTATGATTAGGATGAGTTAGACACAATTTCCCTGACAGCAGTAATGCTGTACCTGCCGTCTGACTATGTGAGAGGAAAAAATCCTCCAGCTGGCGTTTTCTTGATCAGCTTCTTTCAAGTGGAGAAAAGGAAAAAACCAGTAAATGCAACAGATGGTTTAAAATGGCCAGTGGCATCCCACAGCTTGTGTATCTGGTACCTGGAATTGTGTCCTCTAACCACTGCCACTGCCTGTCTTAATAATAGAAAAACTGTGAAAGGGAACAAAGCTTGTTCGTGAGACTGTGTGTGAAATGGGTGATTAGGCATGAGACAGTTATGATCATTTGTCCTAGGCACCACGTTGATCACTTTATAGTCTCAAATTGTCTTAATGCATTTATTCCTTCCATCTTCCCTCTAAGAGACTTTTCCTTTCTTTCCTCATGCTGTAATGAACCAATGCAGAGTAGCAACCAGGCAAAGGACTGTTATTTTTACTTGGTGGCCTATGTCTCCAGTAGCAACCTCCCACATAAGTGAGCCCATTTTTGTGCCCATAATTACAAGTGGGCCCAACTGTTTGAACTTGCAATTGCACCCATTTAGAAGATTTGCAATTGGGCAGTTAGTTTTCTAAATAGGGACAATTGCAAGCTACAAATAACTACTGCAGCATTTAATTGCCAATGTAAAATGGTTCCTACAACACTGGAGGTCAGCTAAAACCAAACCAAAAAATTAAATCAAAACAAAACAGAACCTATTTGGGTAACGTGGAGGAGGCATGAACTTTCCTGGCCAATAAATCTGCCAGTGGGCTATGAATGGGTCAAAAAATTGAGTCATGTGCATTTGTCAGGAACGAAAACTAATGCCAAGGTTACTTTTGTGCAGCAGCGGTGCAGCGAGCTCATGCTTTCACAGCAGACAGGTAGACAAACTGACTGGAAGCTGTTCAAAACATGGCTACTGATATTTCAGCCACTGGAATGATGTTTGAAAACAGTTCCAAAAAAGTTGTGTTCCATCCAACGACATAATAGCAAAGTTTAAACACCAAATAAATTTGGCTTATATTCTACAAAGGAAAATTTTTATGTCACAGTCAAATTTGATACATAACCAGTTTTTGTACTCTGAAAGAGAAGTAGCACTCTCCCTTTTCAAAATCTTGCCTCAAGGTTTTCACCATTTTCCTGACAGATAAAGACCTGCTGTTACCTGCTTCTTTTTGCAGATATTGGAAGTCTTAACTATAGAGCCAAATAACATCTTTGAGCTGTTCTTTTCCTCAGGTGTATGTTGAGGCATGGGGTTATAATGGTTGGACTTGTTCCTTTGACAATTTTCACTATTATAACTTTTATCACATAACCAACATGCCAAAAAGCACTAGTCAGAAAGAATAACTGATTTCACTGGTGACAGAATTTCAGTATGAGCTTAGTTTTATAGTATTTCCTACTGCAAATGGAAGAAGTCTTATTTTTTTAAAAGTTAATTTCAGACCGTGGAGGTTTCATTGCAAGCTGGATAAAGGAAACAAAACAAGCCTTTCAAATATCTGTTTGCATTTTTAAACAAACTTGCTTTGATTCCATTAATGCTTTTTAATATTTACTTCCTCTGAATAGTCTTCTAAGCAGATGAGATTTCTGACAGGGACGGTTGTGGAAAAATGAATTTTAAGCACATTTGAAAATATTTGTAAAGAGTACATTTTTAATTTGCAGATATGGTACTGCAACTTAGTTCAGAATTTGCATTTTTTATCAAAAAATAGGAATATGCTGTATGAATTTCTTTGAAATATTAAGTGTTAGCAGCAATCACCTGTCACATAAAGGATAGAGCAGTGAGAGGTTGTTGTAATGATTCTCTAAGTAGCTCCTAATAAAAAATGAATTGTAGGGAATCTAGAGCTTCTTCTCTGAACAATTCATGTATATAAAAAATTTGCTCGGTCATATGAAATACTTCATCAATTATGCTTAAATTGATATTACAGCTGCTAAAGATAGAATCTTACCCAATGCACAAAGTTGTTTTAGAATAACTTGCTTTACAATGGAATAATTTATTCTTTTCTTAGCAGAAGGCTAGTTAAAGCCTGAGGCTAATGCCAGTCCTGTGCAGAGCAAGGGAAAACCTTTGTAATCCTAGTGAGGATAACAGAAGTTGGATAATTTCAGAGCAGATTTTCATCCACTGCGGTGAAGAACAGGAGAAATGGAGGGGGGAACTGCTATCTGACAGAAACTGAAGTTTATCCATGACTGTTCTGTCAGCTGTTGGGATTTCTGTGTATACAACTGCTAAGATATTTATATGTCTTTTGGCTTGGTGCACATCAGTTTCCCCATCAGAACTGGTTCTTACAGCTAAGCACATGGATAAACAGTTTGGGAGGTCAGTCTGGAATATGCTGCCCCTGGGAGCACAAAGTCCTTCTGAGAACTAAACCCCACCGCAGATGAGGTTATATTCTTTATATATACTTTCTAGTCTTAGTTGAGTTTGTAATTATGGCAGTAATGATTCCATGTGGGAGAGAGATAGTTACATATATAAAAAGTACAATATACACAACGTATAGAATTATATTTACATCATGCAAACCTGCATACTTATGCACACTATATATGCATATATATAAAATTATATCTATCTATCTGTATATTTTTAATGTACATATATATATATATATGTTTAACTCTGTACTCCTCACTGGCTTCTGGGCTGCAGTGAGAAAGACGCTCCAGGGAGCCTGACTGTCCCCTTCTGCCCTGCAGTGTGTGCATTTAGGGCAGTGAGGCTGTTGTCCTAACTGAAAGATTACTTTACTGGTTTGTGAAAATGTTAATATTTACTTTTGACTGTCATGCACTTCAGATTTCTCTACTTGGGAATACCCAGGGGATACACGTGTGCTTGCAACACGTCACCGTTTAATTAAGCTGATTTCAGTTGGGCTGTTTTGTATGTTTTATGGCAAAAGCAGAATAAGCAAGTGGTGTATTTTATTTATTTTTAAAGAAAGGAAATGGTACAATGCAGAAGCATTATAGACAAGTATCCTCTGGGGCAATTGTTTATTG
Organism: Piaya cayana; assembly: GCA_013389865.1. Taxonomy (NCBI): domain Eukaryota; kingdom Metazoa; phylum Chordata; class Aves; order Cuculiformes; family Coccyzidae; genus Piaya; species Piaya cayana. The sequence goes on from WAAB01025423.1 coordinate 557,867, forward strand.
ACCCACTTTTTAGCAAAACACCATACACATTATCATGCTACATCACAGACAAGATTCTGCCCCACCAAACCGAAGGGGATTTTGGCCAGCTTCTTAAATGAGAGAAGCATTCGACCCTAAAACAACATTCCTCACATCCTGATGAATGTGACATGGTTCCCATTTGTACAGTGCATAATAAAATATCAAGCTCTTCTTAAATATATTCTTTCATATGCAGTATTAAATGTAGCTTCCTTTTCTTCTCCCCTTTCTATTTTCAAGCTGTGATAGAAGTTTTCCTAAATAACATGCAGTCTGCTTTCTTTAAGTAAGCATTTTCTAAACAGTGTTCATTAATGGCTGTAAAGGAAATCCTACTGCAAGCTTATATTTTATGTTTCTCCCCCCGCCCCGGCTTATGTCCACATTTCTGAGAACACTGATGGTGAAACCAATACAAACTGTCCCAGCTGTCTCCAAAATTAGTACTGAGAAAAATAAACTGCTCTTCAAAGCAACAATTTTATACAACTAAGTAAATAAATATTGTCAACATTGGGTCAAAAATACAAGCAAAATTACATCAAATTCACTTCATAAGATGGATTGTATGAATGCATTTCAGTTCCTCTCTCATCATTCTCCTTTATATTTTTAGACAGTCTTTATGTGAATACAATGACTCCAATATCAAACATTTTAAATGATGCTTGAAATATCAGTCACTTGACTTTGATGTCACACACAATTAAATTCAACCCATCTTCTCTCAGTTAATAACAGCAATCTCACCAAGTCTAGTGCCTAATTAATACAAGCTATTTGTCACATAGGGGTGACACATGTATATCAGAAAGCTTGAAATATTGTTTTGTGCTGCACTATCACTAGCCAGCCCTGCAATATAGAAACTGTCTTATGTATGATTGTCTTTAAAGATTTCAAAAGGCCTCAGAGTTTGGTGTGCTCAAGCTGGGACTCGACAGTGCATAGAAGGTGCTCCTGATGTGTTGGCTCCCTTTAGGCTGCTAAATAGAAAGGTATTTAGAAAGAAATGCAGCTAGAATTGAAAGGTTCATACCTGATCATTCATTTACGTGATCGGCAGAATTACGAATACATAGTGCCATTAGTAATTTGCTTAACCTGCAGTTTTTAAGCCATGTGATAGAATACACAATCATACATTTTCTTATTGTTGCATAAGCATTTTTTCTTACTATTTATGCTCAGCACTTTTTAATGGGATGTTTCAACCAGGCTTGCTGTTACCAAACATATAAGCTTATCTACCTTGTGTTAATTATAATTGTGTAATAAATGACTGTATAATAAGTAGGGACAAATCCTGCCATCCTTACTTAGGGAAAGCTGTCTGCTTCACTGAGTGTTTTTCCTGTATTTAGGCAGCAGCCTTGGGACCAAACATTTTACTTAATAGTAAATTAGGGATAATTTGTTGAACTCGTCTTATGAATAAAGCCCAATGGACAAACCCATGAAGTAAGAAAAGGTAGGAAACAGTTATCTATGGATTAGTGACCATAGTCATATCTATAGATTTTTCAGTGTGTTATATTTGGCAGCAAGCATGTGAAGTTTTTCCTAGATTTTTGATTATATGTGGTTTTGATTCTTTTAGATACTAGCAGTAGGGTATTTGTAAATGACAACATAAAACCAGCGAGAGCACTTTTGGGCTTTCTTGCATCCAAAAATGAGTTTGGGGAGCGCTGCCACAGCAGCTTGTCTCTTGTCTGTGAGAAGGAATACCACTGAAAGCCTGGGGACATCTGATGCAAAATTCAAACCAATGTAGTCTCTGGAGTCCTCTCTCTTTTCCCCGCCAATGTTGCTAATATGCTAGTAGCCGCAGTGATATTCTAACTTCATGTATACTTTCCTCACTGGCTTGCTTACTGAATGTTTTTTCTTAAATATGAGCCAACAAAATCTTGCAGCAGAGATGGATATAGGTCCCATGGGTTGAAGATTTTTTCCCCTGCTTTCACTAGCCCTCTGTTAAATACCCTCAGGTGTACAAAACACAGGGAAACTTAAAGTAATCTCAGGGCCTGGCCATTGCAGCACTTGTCATAAGCTCTTTCTACATGATATTTTAGGGGACAGAATCATGTACCTGCTTGTTCACAGAGGACTGGGAATGAGAAAGGTCCTTATAGCAAAAGAATTGGATTTTCCTTTTGCTGCTTAAGAAAATATGAAAAGTTAATGTCACATCTTATCAGCAATATGCATGTTCAGTTTCAAGCCCACCAAAATATGAGTCTGGATCAAAGTGAAACTAAGCAATAAGCCAGACCTAGGCGTGGAAGAGGAGAGAGTGCCCAATCCCTGTACTGTTTGAGCAGAAAGGTGCTATTTGATCTCAGTGACAATGTTACAATCTAGTCTGTCACACATTTGTGGTAGTTCTTTTCCTCAGGTGTGGTATCTTCAAACCTTTCCTTACAGGAAGGAAAAATTTAATAGAAAACAATGACTATGAAAAGGATTTAAGGGTTGTGGTGGATAAATTCCTGAATGTGAGCTCCCAAAAGATTCTCTGTTTAAGAAGATTAATGTGCTAGTAGATGGTGGTAGTAGTACTAGCAAGTTGATCCCATTATGCCAGACACATTGCAAAGACCCATAAGGGGTTTACAACCAATCCTTAAACTGAGCAGCAGGTATGGCATATAGGCACAGTATGTTCTGTGGGATAGAGTGGTTGGACACTAAAGCTGGATGGTTTAAGATTAAAAATCAGGTGTGTGTACTTGGCAGTGAAACTTAAATTGCTTGAACAGCATATTCAGAGTGACAGTGGATTCTTTATCACTTGGATTTCTACATCAAGGGTAAGTTTTTGTACCCTTAGTGGTACAACCTTGGTGTAGTAATTGCCAAATGAATATAAATGAAAATATTATTTAGAATGTCAGGTTTAAAGATCATAATATGACTTTCTAGCCTTATGGTCTTTAGGATTAGCCTCTGAAAATCAAATGTTTTTGTTGTATCACTAGTTTTTCTTTCTGTTACCAATCCATAGACCATTTTCCTGCTTTAGATACATCTATGAAAACAAAATGTTCTTACTTCTACTGCTGGTAACAGTCTGGTCTCTGAATTAGAAATCTCTCAAAGGTGAAAGAAAAGGGGAAGACCTATTGAATAATCGAATGATGTATAGTTGAAAGTAGAAATAGCTTGAGGATTTTGAAAATGCCCTAGTACCTGGTGTAACATCTGGGAAAATTGCAAAGCATGTTAGCGGCGGGAACGAAGTGACAGGCTGCACACAGCAACCTCAGATTAAAACTGGTATGTGATATGGTGGCCATGTCACTAATATCATATATTAGAGAGTGCTGTCATTCTCACTTAAAAGCTATAGAAGTAGTTATCATGTGGCTTTCTTCTCGTGAAAGTTAGCAAGAATTGTATCTTTTAAAAAAAAATTTAATTAATTTTTTTTTCATTATCTTTCATCATATTATGCTTCTGTTACCTAACAGACAAAAAGCATTATCCCTGATAATGGTCTGTCAGCTACTTCCTGCTACAAAGCTTCCAGGGGCTGAAGCGCTGGAGCCGAGCCACCCTGGCATGTGTCCAGCTACCCGGCTGGCCAGCTGGCTGCTTCTGCTGCTGCTGCTGCTGTGGCTCCTCTCTAGGTGGAGGAGGAGGGTGATCCCTTCACAAAGGCTCCAAAGAGTCTTGGAGCAACCATTTGGATCGCCAAAACAGCGCAATAAGGCTCTAAATCAGATACAGGCAAGCACTGGTTCATGCCATATGCATTCATGCAGAGCTGTGTGTCTGTTGCAGCAACTGGATGAATTGGGAGCAATTACTGAAGCTGTGTTGTTATCTGTACAAGGTTCTAAGTGTGCACAGTGCTGTGCAGATGCTTATACTGAATATTGTTCTTTTGTCATATTGTTTTAGAGCTAAATGTAACATTTCTCTTGTAAAATCAAAACAAAACAGAAGATGTGTTTTCTTGTATATTCAGATGTGGCAGATGTGAGTATATAGCCTGGCACATTTTATAATGTTATGGAAGTGGGAAGCATGGATCAGGCCACCCTTTCTCACCATGTATTCATTAAAGGGGTGAGGGGAGCTGAGAAGGTCAGCTCCCCCATGCTGTCCCCCTGCCTCTTCTGCAGCCTAGCACACAGTCATGGGCTGCGGGCACGTTCCCAAAAACTGCAGTACAGATAGCTAGTCTTGCCAGGCCCCTCTTGTCCTTCTAACTTGGCGTGCAATTTTCCGGCCTCTGTCAGGATAAAAATAAGTGTTAGATCCAGCTACCTGAGGCTTTGCTGTTTGTTACCTTGTGTAGTCGCTCTATGTTGTGTCTGTGCACATTAGGATGATGGTACATGGGCGCAGTTGCTGTTAGCATGGGTTTGATTTCATCCGGAAGAGCTGATGGGTTGTTTCATGTGGCTCTCAGGACTGCATTTCTTGAAGGAGACATGATGCGACCTTGCTCACAGTGTGTCGACCTGCATGTATAAAGCATGTGAGAACTCCTACCCAAGTCTACCTTTCGATATCTTTAAAGGTATAAATGATTATTAATCAGAGTGTTATTAAGCCATGTATCCTGAGAACAAATGCTCTAGGACTGAGAAAAGTGTACGAGGGCTTTCTCCTTCCACAAATTGATGCTATAAATTCCTCTGTGATATTTATCTGCTCAGAGCTCTGTGCCAGTAGATTTGGGCAGTAGTCAGACTAATGACAATACCTAAAAATCACCTGACTTGGAGCTAGCTGGGGTAATGAAGTATCTTGAAAACAGGGTGGTGAAGCGTGCTGGTTGTAAACAAAAAAAATGAATCCTGCAGAGGCCATTACAAAAAGCTCAGTATTTGCCAATTATTATTACATATGTAACACAGCTATCCCTTTCAGTTCCCAAAGTGAGATGAATGTGATGAACTCAGGTGCTGTTGTAGGCTATCAGAAAACTTCTGATGCTGTCTGTATGTGTCTGGGATGGGGGCAGGTGGGGAAGTCCTTGTGTTCAGGACACCATCGCACTTGCAAAGTGTTTTATCTCAGTGTTTGGAGGCCAAACACATCCTTACACTCTGTAACAGAGGGCAATGCTCCAGCTTCAATTATTGCTGAAATTTCAAAGGTGGTCCTGGCTGATCTGTGAGGTGTCTTACATAGCTTTGTTTCCCATCCTGGAGTTGTGTCTTGGTTGGTGCTGGTGGCAGAAGTGCTCCTGTACATTGGCTGGTGCATAAATACACGGGGAGAGCCCCAAGCTCTGCAGGAATGACGATGGCTATTGGCCACATGCAAATGTGCTTGGCCTCTGATTTTGTTCCTCTGTGAACTGAAAGTAAGCATAAATTTCACTTCTATGCCTTTACGAGCCATTTTAAAGGTGAAGGATATTTTCTTTCCAGTGTTTCCATGCATTAGATTACAAAAGTTGTCAAAATTAAGCGCACCACAGTGGGTAGATGCTTTGTTTGTAGCCAAATGTGTTTCCATAAAATGATGAATTAATGAAATGAAGTAGTGAGGATCATCATGTTGTATTGCCAGAACAATGGGAGATCCATAAAATGATCTGCTTGTAAATAATTTGTGATATCTGCTATGTGAAATGCTACTAAATGAGTCTTATTTTCTACAATAAACACCATTTTATTTTAGAGGAGTGAGTAGAGTTGGACTGTCAAAGTTACATAAAATTTTACAAATATAATTTTATTTCTTAGCATTTCTTTTTCACTGTTTCATGGTATTTACGAATAGTACAGAGATTTATTTTTTAAATAAAAATCTTGCCGCATCTCTAGAAGATTTGTATATTATGACTATTTTGCAGTATGATAAATACAGAATGGTTGTGCAAGCTTTAAAATTTATAATCTGTCCTGTGGATATTTTACAGGAGATTAGTGTGATTTTACCTTACTTCTGAAGTGTGCCATTGACATCAGAGAAAGGACGTGTAAAAAGTATGACTAAGCAACTCAGTAACTTTAGATTTCCTAAAAGGTAGTACTGCAAGTAGTTTTGTTAATAAAGCAATGCAATTATTTTTTAGTTTCTAAGGTAAACTGAGGCCCTTTGAAGCAACATTACAGAGTTTCAGGGATCCTTTTTTTTATCAACATGTTTTATTGAAAGAAAAACTTTATTTAAAGTGTATTGGTTTGAGAGAAAATGTTTTGGTGAAAAGAACTTGTAGTGAGGGCATACACATTTTGCAAAAAGAATAGTGAAAGCATAATCCCAGAATATCTTATTGTTTGGAGAACTTTCTTAATATTGCAATTGTGTCAATCAACAGAACAAAGTTGTGAATACTTTATCATATGGCGATGAACCATTCTGGAGTTATGATGATGATGTCTCTATTACAAAACAAAAGTAAAAGCAAAACCCATCACAAACTATGCTCTTTGGCTATCCTTACTGTTAAAGTAATAATATTAGTCAAAGGAAAATAGCCTGCTTCTCGTATGAATTTGGAGGGTGTGGAATAAAGGCTTATTAGGGGATCTTAAAATATAATGATATGATAGCATAAAAGATGGTTTTCTCTCGTTGAAATATAGAGGAAATAGGGAAACCTAGCCAATATTAGAGTTTACTGCAAGTAGAAGCAATGTGGCTCCAGCAGTGTGTGAGCCTACCCACAGCTCATTAAAGGATCAGGGCCTGGCTTAGGAAACTAAACCCTTGTCTTAGCAATGTTATGTGCAGCACTTTAAATCAGGACAACTTTGTTTCTTGGCTGATAAAACAAAGCTCAGATCCAGCTACCACAGGATTCGATTCTGCATTTCTTGCAGATCAAGGAATTTGGCTTTATAGGGAATTTTAAGCTTTGAAAGGAGTCCTGGATTAAGATCCTGAATGATTAAAATTTAAGTGCTGTAAGGTTTCTACATAAAAAGTAAAAATAAAATAAAAATTAACATTTAAAATAATAATACCCACAGTCTCCAGGACCTGAGGCAGACTTGGTGCATTGTAATGGAAATTTCAGTCCCAAGTGCCACAGTAATTGCAGTACAGCGACTTTTTTAAATAGCCATAATGATGTTGCTGATGGTGAAGGGGAAATATCACAACCTCTTTCTTTCTTAAACATGCCTAGTAAAGCTCAGGAATGTGTAGCCAAGTAATATTTTGTTAATTTTATATGTGTTTGGAGATTGTAGATGGCTACTTGAAAAGAAGGAAAAAGAAGTCTTTGCTTTAGCACCTGAGTTTGGTGTATCCTGATGTCAGCTCTCAAATTTTGGCCAAACAAAAGATATTACAAGCCTTGTGGAATGAATTCTGTGTTTTCAAAATTCCATGACCCCAAAACCAACAAGGAGTGGAATTGACACTCCAGTTTCCAAAAGATAAAAGTGTTTTGGTTCAAATATATACAATTTTATTCATGTAGTAAAATGACTGCTTCTGGATCTTTAATTTTTTACATCTGGGTAGCATATGAGTGTTTCAAATTTAAGAGGATAACGTCTCTGTTACTCAAATAATTAGAATATTCTGTATCATTCTCTACATAGTCCCATACAGAATATTATTGTAAGACCTGGTTTTGTTTAATTAGTTATTTATTTTTATCCACCCTCCTCCCCCCCACCCAAGCAGTTTAATTTACTGGAGGATATTGTTTTTAACTTGATGGATAAGAAAGTTTATTGGTCAAACAGCGAGTGCTCTTTTGAATGGTTGAGCTAACTTTGAGCAGTAATCCTTAGTGCAGATAGATTTAAGAGAAAACATTTAAAAACGTATTTTCATTTGCAACGTACTTCATAGTTCACATTAAACTATCTAAAACAAGGTAAACATTTAAATTTTATGTCAATTACAATTTTTGGTCAAAATTACAAAAAAAAGCAACAAGCTTTTAAAATTACATAAAAGCTATAAAGTGGTGACCCAGGTATGGTACTTTTTTGATTTAGCTTTTTTAATTTGATAATATATAAATACCTATGTCAATGCATTAAGTAAGTCCAAACTAGTATTCTGCAAAACCTTTTGGAATAATACCAAAAGCTTGTGGTATTTATGATGTTGAAAAGTCCTTTTTGTAGGTTACAGAACAAATGATGTCTTAAGTTGCCTCTTCTGATTTTGATGGTAACAAAAGCAACCATTTCAGAAATATAGTGGTGTTAGAGCAATCAAAGAGACTGCTTTCTTACCATAATGTTAGCATCATCTCAGCATGTGGTGCCAGAAAGGTTCTCTTTCTGCAGCGTACCACTAATCCTGCATTGTCTTTATCATCGTACCACTAATCCTGCATTGTCTTTATCATCTTTATTTTCTGATGCTTACCCATGCCCATCATTCACAGAATGCAAAGATTAAGGATGGAACATTGAGGTCTTCAAATACAGATAAATTATATTAATGTTAGGATACCCTATAAACTCCTCAGCATCCTATGAATTCCAGGTAGCAGTCACCCCACAATATACGTTAGTATATAGATGGATACTAATACGAAATAAATATTTTACATTCCTGTCATTTAGGAAGAGGCAATGATATAGAGCTCTACACTAACAAGAAAATTCATCCCTGGAATACACGTTTATGGATATCTTTTTATAAAAGCTGATCTTACAAGTGCCCAGCTCCCTTTTTGAATGTAAGAAAAATATGTGCCTCTGTACTTCTTAGACCCTGTAAAAATGAATTGCAGATATAGACCAAAATGGTTGATTGGCATAAGCTGTTACTTGGATGTACACTTGTGATTTGTGCTTTAAATAAATTTTAGATGAGTGAGGACATAAACTCTGGTTACAGAGTGTCTTTGTTACTGCAAAAGCTCCTTAATGTTGAGTATTTTTATTTTCTGCAATATCTCACCCTATAGATCTAGCTGTGAAAAATGTCTGTTATGAAATGTAGCGTATAACCTATAAGTAATAGCAACTACGTAGCTGGTAGTGAGCGGATTCACAGAAATTGAATATGAAAAACACTGCGAGTCCAATTACGTCATCTTTACATTGAGTGTTTTCTCATATGAGTATTTCTGTTGAAGTCATTTCACATACCTCCCAAAATGACTCTTTCAAAATAATTACAAAATCATTTTCAACAATGAATAAATGTGTAAAGGCTCACCAGTGATTTTAAGGGTTGAAAGAAAGTGCCCTTTGTGTTAGGTAATTTCATTGCTCCATGTTCACAAGTGATTAACTCCCCAATGAGATCTGATTGCTTTTTATATTCAGACCGAAAAAAGAAATGTAAAATGAGCAAAATATTGTATTTTGAGTGCTGACTATGGGGCAAATTTAACATATACTCTTTGGGACATGACAATGATTTGGTTACTAGCCGTATTTGCTGCACATGTGCAACATGGTAGCCTGCCAAAATGCACACAAAAGTTACATGATGGGTCACTGAAAAAATAGATTTCACACAGCGAATCTAAATATTTAATTCACATACAGATATGGGACCTCTTTTAAGACACTGTGGTCTATTAAGGAAATAATAATATACATTTTATTAGAAACACATGCTGCCTGGGGATCCAGTTCCTACTTCCCTTCATGTAAACGAGAACAAGCCTTGGACCTTAAGATCCAGGTCTAGAACCGAGTCCAATTAAATGGTAGATAGAAAGACACTGGAAGATAAATAAAACCTCTCTTCTCAGGTGGAAAGATCATGTAGACTTACGCTACAAGAAGATGAGTGGATATGAATATAATGACCATCCTCTTGCCGTCTCCTCTGAATGCTTCTCATTTGTTGGTCTGGAGGATGCAGAGGGGAATGTTTGAAAGTGCACCTGCATCTGCACTCCAAGTGTGACCCTACTGAAATCCTATCACTGCCCTTGTGCAGGGGAACAAGACTCTTCTGTGGCTTTGAGACCTTACATGGAAACAGAGCAGAATTATTATCTTACTGTGGATATTCTGTAGCTGAGCAGGAAGTCACAGCTGAAAGATGTTCCTAGTGACTGTGCTGTAATAAGAATATGGGAAACTATTGAGAAAGAACTAGTGCCATAGTCAACTTTTAAATGACTGTTTCACAAGTCATCTACAAAATTAACAGAGCATCAGAGGGTACAGCAGATATCACACTACTTTTGCTATCAAATCACTGCTTCCTATATGGACAGGTCAAATCATAGAATCATAGAGTAGTTTGGGTTGGAAGAGGCCTTAAAGATCATCCAGTTCCACCCCTGCTGCGATGGGCAAGGATGCATCCCACTAGACCAGTCTTCCCAAGGCCCCATCCAACCTGACCTTGAACATCACCAGGGACAGGGCAGCCACAGCTTCCCTGGGCAAGACGTTCCAGTGCCTCACCACTCTCACCTTACTCCACCCTACCCTCAGCTGGACCAAGGGTGGCTCTTTTTCAAGAGAGGTGCTTAAGACATGGCACTGCTAATTCCCATGCAAACTGTGTTTTTTCTGGAATTGTGGAATGGTTTGGGTCAGCCTTTAGAAGTATGCAGGGAGATGCTGGGCTGTCATGGGAGCTCCATCAGTCCTCTGTGTCTTCTTAGACGTTGCAGGAAATGCAGCTGAAGGGTCTAATGCACGTGTGTGCCTGGGCAAGCTCAGCACCGTGTCACTGGTGCTTACTGGGCAGAGGGATTCACTTGGCTATATCCGAAGGTACAAGGTTGGGCAGTGACCATTAACCATTGAGCAACCTTTGGTTCTGGGTCACAATATCTTAGTTCTGCCATACTTGATACTTTATTATTTTAAATAAATGGTAGGGTCCCCTAAACTATAGGTATGGGAGTAGCTGTCTGCTGCCTCATGTTCCTGCCACCCACTTGGTTTGCTGGCATGTGCTTTTAAACTCTAACACAAAAGCCTGATCTAGATGGAGATATCCCCAAATGGTTTTGCCTGGATATCACCACTGACCTTTGGCTCCCAGCTTTATGCCAGGGATGGCCCTGTTATTCCTTTCTATAATCCTGTTCTCCCCATCTGGAGCTATGACCTCTACCTGTCTGCTGCATTTTGCCTCCTCTGGGAGTACCAGCTCTGTATCTCCAGTGATGACCATGCATATCCTCTGTCATCACGGTCCCCTGAACTCCCATGGAACACGGGCTGAAACCAGGGCTGGGAGTTGAAGTGCTCTGTGTCCTCTCCATGTACAGCAAGTGCTGCTAGAGATAATGGGTTTGACATGAAAGCACTCAAAGTACAACAGACCCCATTATTACAGCTTGATATGATATCTACATATGTGGTGGATTTAGGAGCTGCATTTCTTTCTGGATTGGAATTTGTATTTTTTTTTTTTTTAAGACCATTTGTAAAGATATTCTATAAGAGGTTTTTTGGTTTGGGTTTTTAATGATTTTTCTTCCTTTTTTTTAAAAAAAAGAAGAAAAAAATTATCTGAATTTATGGAACAGCATATAATATTCCTGACTATTAATTCTTAACTGAATATGTCAAATATGAAATTAATTAGGATAAGGTTGCATAAACACTCTAAAGGTCATGTGATTATACTTGATTTACAGGATATCAGTAAAATGAAACAAAGGATGTCTGCATTTGTCGTCGTATATTATCAAATATGAAATCCAGTTTGAATTTTAAAAAAATATTTAAAAAGTGAATAGATGTGGAAAAAAGGCTATTAGTTTTGTCATAACAATTGTGTCTTTGATATATATGTTAATAGCAAGACTGTTGACACTGGAGAGATTGAAATTAATACTTGTCTGTGAGTACAAGGCCAGAAGTTGTTGCCTCAAACCATAATAATTGATTCACTAGTGCATTTGTCTAATGGCCCTGCATTATTCTGTAGTACGCCAGACTGGATGTTGCACTCGCAGTCTACCTATGTTTTGGTGTACATTGTAATTCTGATATATTTACAGCAATGTAAAACAGGAACAGTCCGTTGGTGGCATTTGAATAAAATGGGTGAAGATCAGAATCAGCTCTGTGGGGCTCCATGGGATTTAGGAGAGAAATTTTCAGCCATGAGAGAAGCTTTTCTTCATCCTCAAAATACATCTTTGAATATTTTGAATATCTCTTGTTTCAGAATTACTTGCTTTTATGAGTGAAGAATTAGAGGGTAAACCTCCAGAAAATTCCAAGTGATTTGTTAGGGAACATATTTGTAAGACTACTTAATCACAGATAAAATAATTTACGGATATTATTATATTTGATACGAATATTTTTATTTGCTATGTTGATAAATAGAGTTCATTGATAACCAGACAGTTCTAGTAGGGAAAAATATAAAAAAATTAGGGTAATGAGGGATGTAAATCTATGTTTGAATGGACTTTCTAAATAATAATTAACTACATAGGAATTTCAAATATACACGTATTCACTTTGGAGGGAAAGAAATGCATTTAGGATAATTCAGCTATTTCAATGTTGACAACAACTTTTACTATTTAGAAGATAAGTTAAACAGTAGATTTAATTTGCATAATTAAGTTAATCTTTTTAGATTTTAATGTAGTGTATCACAAGTTCCAAGGCTTGTAAATGAGGTTTTACTAGTAAAACTCTTATTACTAGGACATATACCATTTCCCCCTAGCATCACTACACAGTGCAAATCTCATATGTTCCTTTGTCACAGGGCCAGTGGAATTTTACTGTTTTTTCTTCTCTTGAGGGCTGCTTTAAAAATTGTAATAAAAAATATAACTTCTATGTAACGGTTGAAAGTCTATCACTTTGCAGAAAAATAGATTGTACTTCTAAGGTCCTTCTGCCATAAGGACTCTCTTGTAAAGATGCCTGCCTTTAAAATGCAACTTTTTTGTTGGATGAACAGCCTAATGTTCCATGCATTGTACTAGTAGTAGCATTTTATGCAACATTGAAAGACTCAATTAATTTGCATAATTCCATGAGTATTACCATGACTTTAAGGTAGGTTAGTTTGTTCAGGAGTCTTGCCTGCCCAATATATATGTTTGCCATCTTGACAAATTAATCATTTCAGAAAACAATTAATTATACTTATGACAAACTGAACCTTATACCCATGGGTCTTAAATTTTTATAGCAGAAATCTAATATTAATGTGTATAAGATCAGTGATTTAGTGAGTACCTTAACAGTCAACAATGCCTAAGGCTGAACAAAATTAATATTTTGTTTCCCATCTGGAGACTTCAGTAAAATTAATGAGGAAGGGTGCCTTTTGTAATACATAATAGAAATAAATTTACAATATTTAACCCAGGAACTCTACTGACATCAGCTTTTAGATATTTGGTCTGTTTCCCAGTCTGGTGTATGAGGCATGCTGTCTGCTTTATTACTGTAAATATAAATGTGGGTAATCCTGGCTGTATAGGGAGCCTACCTATTTGTGTTTACTGGCAAAGGTAGAAAACCAGATTAATTTTCTTGTAGGATGAAATTCCTAATCTTAGAACCAAACATTTGTTTCTTCTAAGGTATTATTTGAATACGTAAAATATTTGATCCTTCTACAAATGTGAAAAATATGACAACATCTACAACTTAAGTGCTAGAACCCAAATAAAACCTAGTGGTGGAAAATAAATGGTGGGCTTTCAACATGCAGAATTATACATATAAAGAGTAGCTGTGATTATAAAATCTGCAAACTGGAGTTCTACACAACCTGGAAAATAACTCACTATAC
>WAAB01025423.1:575632-604045 GCA_013389865.1 Piaya cayana
CCCTGGCAGAGCTTGAGGCCATTTGCTCTTGTCCTGTCTGCTGTCACTTGGGAGAAGAGGCCAGCTCCCTCCTCTCCACAACCTCCTTTCAGGTATTTGTAAAGAGCAACGAGGTCGCCCCTCAGCCTCCTCTTCTCCAGGCTAAACAACCCCAGCTCTCTCAGCCGTTCCTCGTAAGGCCTGTTCTCCAGCCTCCCTAGCCAGTCACAAAGAGTACATGGGAAGAGAAAAGAGCAAACTTGTTGAACAAACTCGTGAGAGGGCCTGGGGATAGACTGAGCATGAAACCCCATGATTTCTAGAAAATGGAAAACAGTGCCCTCACCATATGGTACCCCTCACCTCTGCAGTGTGAGCTATGTGGAGAAGGGAACATGAGAACTAGCCAGGAGCCAGGGAAGGCAGTGGGGCACAGCTCCCCCTGCTCACCCTGCACCCTCATTCTCAAGACAGTCAATACAAATCCCCCTTGTTTACTCTGACATTTTATCCTTTCTCTATGCGGCTTCTGTCAAGGGTGAGAAGGACTCACAGTCGTTGCAACATTTTATCTCTTGATCTCAGTAAGTTCTACATGTAAAAGCAGGCACATGTTAGGATTGCAGATGCTGCCCTTTCAAGTGGAAGGGAACCTCAACTTTCCCTAAGCCACACAAAGGCTGTAGACCACAACTGGATGGTGTCCTGGGAAAGGCTCACAATCTGTGGGGGCCGAGAGGTAATTTAAGCAGCCGCATTCCAGAACAGTGTTTGTGAAACATGCACCTCATCATTTTGTGTTTAAGAGGTGCCACAGATTGCATAGAAAGTTATTAAATGATTTTAGGGAGCTTGAAAATACTTTTGATTTTGTTTTTTTTCCATCTCTTCCCCCATCTGCAAGGCAGGTGTCCAGCATTACAAGCCAACTGAGGGAAAGAAACTTTACTCTTCATAAAATGTTATGAATAGACTATAATTCTACAAAATAGAGTTCTCTGCATAAAGCAATATAAAGATGTAATATCTCAGGTTCTTTCAGGGGTAGAAGCATTGCTACTGTCATTTCTTTGTATTAACATCGTGGCTAAGGTTCTTAGCTGTGCTCCAGAGCTTTACTGTGCTAGGTGCTGGGCTTAACCAAGCTAACCCTGAAAAGTGGGGAGTACAGTGTGTCCCTCCTGCAGAATATCTAGATACATGTAAGCAGCTCCTACTGCATGGAATGGTGTTGGACTTAAAGATAGCTCTGGAAGGATAGATTTCTATTTTTACAAATTTTAGGAGGAGGTTTTTTTTTTCCTGACAAGCTTTGAGGGCTGCGCTAAATAGCTGTGGAGTAAGTGCAGATGAAATGGGACATGAAATTGCAACTTATTACAGAATTGCACAGGTGTTTCTCTAAGCCAGGTACGTGTGTGCATCTCTTTCTTTCTATGTATTTCTAGAGTTACAAGTTTTTCTGTTTTCTTCCAGCCAGTAATGGACATATTTCTACATTTGGGCATTAAATATTTCTTATCTGCATCAGGCATTAAAACATTGATACCTTACCTATTGGCTCTATTATTCTGACAACTGTGTTCTTATGTAAACAGTATATTAGTGCTTAATGAAAGGAAATTCTATGATTATCATTTTTTTTCCTTGGCCTCAAATGCTATGCGTGCACTGGGAACAGGATTGGGCTCATAATCTTTTTTTGAAAATGTGCGCACCTGGGAAGCATGCAGGATGTCAGCTTTCTGTGGTCTAATTAAAGTGTACTGTGGTGCAAGGCTTGGCAAGGAACAAACATTTTCAGGAAGGTTGTACTGTGAGAATACTTCATGCTCTGCATGAGGAAGCAAAAGTTGGCCTGCATCACTCTGATTTGCTATGCTGAACAGTTGATTATTAAACCAAATGAGAATGAATTGTAGTCTGACAGTCAGAGACAGTACTTTTAATTTCATAAATATAAGCAAATCTAAAGGTTGATGATTTTCTTCCAGTGAAAGAGAAGATCACCTTGCATGAGATGGACAAAACCATTTTGCACCATTTTATTTAGTTCTATGTATCCAAAATCCCTCTGTACAATAAAAAGTACTTTCCGCATATTTAAGCAAAGAATTAAGTGATGAACATGAGTATTAACACTGGAACTGAAGGCAAGCCCTTCTAGTTACTCCAGTCCTACTGTGAAAACAATCAAAGCCTTTTCTAAAATACAGACCATCCATTGTGCTGCTTTGAGAGCATGAGAGCAAATTTAATATGGTTCCCCCTTTTGTCTACAAGATGGGAAACTAATTCTTATTGCTACATTTATTTAGCTTTTTTGTTCTCTATATTAAGACTTCAGCTAAATAAACAGGGATCCCATGTGTAGGCACTGTTCATGTGACAACCGGCAGCCTTTCATGACTCAGGATGGGATGTTTTGGAAAGGTCATTCTTCACATTGGGCAGAGGAATTTCAGCTTTTTTTTGCTAGCAGAGGATCATGCATTGCAGATCTGCCTGAGCCCCTGCCTCACTCGGGGTCTGTTGCTTTCTTTTACTTTCATTATTACAGGGGCATCCAAATTGTGGCTTATGATGGTCCTGCCATCTAAAAACCCATTGTGGATTACATACAGACAAAATAATAGTTCTTGTTTTTTTATAATGCTGTCTCCTACATATTTTGCTCTGAGTGATGTTGGACAGTTCTCTGTGGCTCTGAGTGTTGTTAGCCTGAGTTTTGTTTCATTTCATTGGTTAAACAGAGGTGGTAACGTTCCCATCATCCAGGACCGTAGTTCACTGTCCTTTCAAGTGGGCTACTGTCAGCAGTGCCTGCCTGAAACAGTGAGTGCGTGTCCATGAAACCTCAGGCATTTCACTCTGGGGAAAGTTTTTCTCTCTGTACTGTGGCACGGCATTTAGCAACAGTTCTTCGTCATGCATCACCTCTCACTTTTATTGCTAACGAATCATTTAATTAAACCTTTTCTTATTCAGTGGCCAAACTCATAGTGACCTCTCCTGTGACATGAAGCTATGTTAAGGCTTAAATGCATGAAACGGGTATTTCAGCTCTGCTCCAATACTTTTTTAACAATCAAAAGAATATTGTTGTTAAACAGAAATCACTTGATCCTATCAATTTCTAAAAAATATCTAGTGATATTCCTAATCCACTTTGCATAATTTTCATTAACCCCTAGAAATAAAATCAAGTTTTGTTTTCCATTGTAAAGGGTGATTAGATTTTTTTCCTAACTTTGAGAAAAGTACAGCAGTGCATATGTGAAAATTATTAAAGAAGCAGTGATATTTTTCAATTTTTAAAAAATCACTGTTGAGGAGAAAAAGAGATAATGTGGTCAGTTTTAGATCTTGATCTCTTCACTGGAGCCAAGAGGGAAGTTTCCACTGATTATAATAGTGCTACAGTAGACAAATACGTAGCTGGTTAAGGAAGCTGATGTGAATTTCAGACAGGAAAGTTTCAACTGACAGTGTTTCAGAAACGTCCCTTCTAATCAACACTTTTATTGCCTTCCTGTCTTGTCGTAGCTTATGCACAAGGAGAAACATTTTTCTCTAAATAAGATTAGAAAATAGAATAGCTTTCAGTGGGTTCAAGTCTTTATTATGAAAAACAACACCCCTATACAATTAGACTTGAAACACTGCTGTGTTGTTTCTACAGTTAAGAGTAGGTTACAATGCCAGATTTATCTCCCCACTCATCTTCAGTTTCTCACATGCACTAAGTGATCCTAAGAGATGCAAAAATCTTTTATATAAAGTTCAATGCATGATTGGTGTCTAAAAATTTGATTTTGGCATCCTTACTGCTATATGCTTCAGAGAAATAAATTGTTCTCTGTTCTGTAAAGTACTTAAACACATGCTTGTACATAATTGAATCAGGTCCTCTCAAAAGACACTTGGCTCTCAAAGTAGTGCCAGCATTTTCTGTGGGACTGTGGAAGGCCAGGCATTACGTAATGTGAAAAACAACCTAGGAAATTATTAAAGTACTTGAGTGGATTAAAACAAATTTACATTTTCAGATAATGCTTCTGGATGAAATACTTTCTCATTTCATCCAGAAGGTTATTAAAATAATATTCAGCAGTTTTGTGTTTATAATTTAAAAAACTTGAAATACTTCAGATCAGTGTTTGTTAATATCTTAATACCACGTCGGTCTTGCAATCTGATGCAGTAGATGGGCGGGATGTTCCTTCTGTGCTCTATAGAGTTGCCTGTACTGAACCTGTGAACATTTAGACACTTGCTTTTAATGTGGATCTTTATGGGAACTGCTCAGTCACATAAGGCACGTAAATAACGTAGTCTTATCTACAAGCTCAGGGTCTTAGTTGTTAGTATTGCTCTGTTTAGCAGAGTAACATTATCTTTAAGTATACTTCAGATATGATTTTACCAGAATTTATTACATAGTTATATTAACTCCTAGATGAGATTTAGGTTGTGACCTCCCAGCAGGCTTAGGCATGTTACCTGTAATCTTTCACATGCATACAGTTTATCATAGGCAGAACTCCCGCTTTCAGATCTGTCATATTTTAGGACTCGCAATTGATATATCAGTCACAGCATAAAATGCTATCATTCCTGTAGACCAACTGTTTACCAGAGTATAACACAAACTCTCCTCCTGTGTCTCATTTCATCACACTGTTCCACATAGTGATGTTTCAATGTGAAATGAAGTTTTTTCATGCTGTGCTTCTGAGTAGAAAAAAGACAGAAGTACATGTATGATAAATGGCAAAGGTTCCAAGAGAAACCTTGCAAAACAATACAATTTGGAAGCATTACATTTGCTTAAATAATTTAGTACATAAATGGATCTGTTAAAGTTTTATAACCAAATACTGTTTATGTGGCTTTGGGTAGAAAATCAGTTATATTTCCACTGAATCACTTAATCTCATATCTTATTTAGGAATTAAAAAATATAACTAACTTGGGAGTTGTCTCTGTAAAGTACTATTGGAACAAGTAGCATTAGGAAAGTATGCTTTTCTTTTAAATACCTTCTTACACTTAAGAGTCCCTTTAAAAAATAATTATTTAAAATTTCTCTGAGGTTGAGTTCATTTTCTGCTGGTTTTATACAGATTAAACTTCCCAGTTTAAGCATATAAACTATTAGATCTCATACACTGATAGGGATACTTAGATCTATTCTTTTCTTGGATACTGAAACATGTACTGAGTTTGGTGGGATATTCTTGTTTGGCCTGTATTCATAATATAGTTTTTTATGAATAGCAGCAACAACATTGTTGTTGTCATTAGGACGGATAAATTCTGAAAATCAGGGATGGTACTAACTGATCTCAGGAGACAGATCGTTTGCTGGGATACTCAAAACTGGGTACCAGTTGAAAATATAGATATGTGTGTCATTATTTCCACCTGGATTGCTGAAATAATGAAGAGTTCAATATTTCCTAAGAAGCCAAAAAACCCCAAACCTCTGTTAAGACTCTTAATGAAAAATTATATCCAGGGACCATATCTAAGTTGGGAAGGTAATTCCACTTTCAAAGAATATGTAAGTGCATTTTGTGTCTTCAGAAACGTTCCCATGTCTAGAGTTTATAAGCATTAAGTGCAGATATACAAATCCTTAAAGACTATCACATGCCCAAGCATTTTCAAGGTGTAGAACAGACTGACAGAAAAAAACCAGCTGATAGTGAGTCTCTGCAGGGTTTTTTCTTTATTTTATCAGACTTGCTTCTTCTATGGTACTTTTTTTTAGCCTGTTGAAATATTCATAATAATAAATGCTGATTCCTCCATCCCCATTTGATTATGAGAAGTGTGCTGCCCTACATCCTTTAACACAACCTTCTTCCTAGAAATGGATCCTGTTCCCATCCCTGTTCACTCAGAATTTGGGAGTTATGAAAATATGTGCCTTGTAGGTATTGTCCACAGGCAAAACCATTTTCTTCAACCAGCAAGCTCTTTAGCTGCTAGTCCTCATGTGAGATGTCTCTTTTTGTCTCTGAGTTTGCTATTTTATGTTGGGAAATATTTTGCTAGGAATGTATTGTAATGTTCTTGTGTAACAACTGAGGAGTCCTAAATTCTTAACTGGGATTTTTTATAGCTCTCAATTAAGCTTATAAAATAAAAAGTAAAACATGTTTGCTAGAGGAACTCAATGCTGTCATGAATTTTCTTAATTAAAAGTCTTTTAATGTTTTCCTTGGGTTTTTTTTTTGTTTTTGTTTTTTTGTTTTTTTTTTAAAAGCATTAATTCATGGTAGCTAGGTAACGGCTGGGAAATAAAATCTTTTTGTGACATCAAAGCTGTGAAAAAGTGTAAACTACAAAAAATCCTTTGTAAAAAACATACTTTTATTGGATGTAGTTTATAGCTGTTTTACACAAATAGTTCAGTTTAGTTTTATGGAAGAATCCAACAAGCACATAGATATTTTTGAGAAGTATTTAAAAACGCATACTTAGAAAAAATTAAGTGCTGAAATATCAGCAAGGAAGAAATTTGCTCTTATTACTTGGATAATTTTGATTAAACTTCATGGAAAGAAACCCAGTAGAAAATATTCTGGATTCTGCAAAAATTGTATGCATAACCCTCCATTTCAATGAAGTAAAGTAATAGGAAATTGTCTAATGTCTAATTTCTTGGTTTGAGGCATTTATACAGATCTGTGAATACAGACTTAAAAATCACACAGGTTTGAAATGACATTTATCTTTAAATGTTTCTAGTGCAAAGACTGATTTATTAGACGACCATTTTCTTTGACATCAGGTAATAAATACGGATGTATTAATCATATAATTTAATATTTATGTTATTTGTTAAAGATTACTATGATTAGAATTGGTGGCATTTTGTTTACTACACAATAACAGTAAGTAAATGACTTGTGGTCCCCATGTGAGAGCATTTGGTGTAGCACATGCTCTTTCCAATACAGAAGATAAGATGAAAACACTAAGCATGCCTTTCTTTTTTGCTCACTGGAAAACTTCAGAAACATGAATAGCCAGAATTCAATATTTTAAAAAATCTTCCTATGTAGAAATAAGAGACAAGCATGCCATAACAGGAATGGAACTTAAAAAGAATTAAAATGCAACATGCTGTTCAGAGACCCGATGGGTAATATTAGCATCTTTAAACTTCAAGCTGGTTTTTAAAAACTATACATACAACCCAGTGTAACACATACACAATCCAATTCATAAACATTGATTGGCATTCCTGTCTTTTTCCTTACAGTTTTTACAGAACTATCAGACCCTGGAAAAAACCCCATGCAATTAGACTTTCAGATACTGCACTGTTTGCCTGATTTTTTAAAATTCCAGATGTTTTTCCATCTGGATGAGGATTGAAACACAAAGACGTGCCCACTAGTACATATGTGACTACAAATGAGTAATATTTACTTGGCTTGCTACTTTTATTTATTCATCATCAGCAAATTCCTACATGCCCTTCATAAAATGAAAATAAGGCTAGATTATCACACAAACCTGTTTTCATTTCTTTCATTCCATCAAAAAAAGTCCAGGTCTAGGTAGAAAACATACTGTGGCAACATCAACTAAAGCTCAAATATTTTGATATTTGAATTAGCTACATGCTTCGAGCCATCAGACATTTGTGCATGAAAGTTATCAAAAAATTGTCAAGGTGGTGCAGAATCTTGTAGCTGAAAGATCAGATCGATAATGTTAGTTGGCTACGATTAGAGCTAAAGATGAGGTGACTGAAGAGCAGAGGAAGCAGTGAGTTTAAAGAGCAGAAATTGTATCATTCTCCTCAATTTACTGGAGTTTGCCTTCTGATTGTTAGTTAGATTTATAGTCTTGTCTTCTTGGATCCTCATCTGTTTCTATTTACTCTGATAACAGCAAACCCCAAGAATGCTCTATTAATCTGATCCTGGCAAAATGTTTCTCTCAACTGCCACTCTTGCCATGTGTATTAATGCTTTTTGCCACTGAGAGTGAAGGTTATTGTGGGCTGTTTGAAGCTTATTTAAGACTTCATACAAAGGACAGGATGCACCCATCTGCTAAGGGCTGTCTGTCCTGCAAAACACAGATTTCACTATGCTTTCTGTCCCACTTCATTCAACTCGCTTGAATGAAGCTTTGACTCCTCTCCACTCTCCCTAGATGAAACTAATTTGGAGTTAGGCACCCGCATAGATCAGGTCTTATCTCTTCACATATTAATCAGTTACAATTAGCCATCATCTATAAACCTGTCCCTTCAGTTTTAACAGAGTGGTACTAGACTTGCTGTATTCAGTGGACTCTCCTTCCAGGAAACAGCAGTTTCTAAGTAAGTGGGTATCAGTGAAATAATCCCACTGTAAACTGTGGCTAGGATCTGGTGAAAACCACTATTGGCACAAAATATCCATTGAAGCTTTTTGCACTCTGTTGAGCTGGCCTGGTAAAGAGATAAACCGGGTTCAGTCATGACTGTCAGTGAGACGGAATTTTTTTGCATGGACAAGAAAAGCGGTGTGTCTAAATATCCTATACCAAAGCTGCTTTAGGCGAGTCCTTCTGATTCATGAGAAGTTCAGGGAAACTTTGATTCTGTTAAGGCTGATGGGAGCTGCCTTCAGCAGAATCCAGATTTATCCCTAGGCATTAAAGACTCCACTGCATTTTAGGCTGTTTAAAAACCATAGATATATTCTTCTGGTTCAGATAAAAAGTTGTTTGCACCAAATTAAACCAGAGACTCAAAATATCCACTGGCAGTATTTTGAGATTATGTGTGCGCAGAAGAAAAATTGTAGCCCAGACAGCAAGAGAAGATCACCAGAAAGAAATTATTATCAACAAAATAAGGAACATTATAAATTATTCCCTTTAACTTGAAATTTCACTAGAAATATGTGAAAAAATGTAATACAGAGATTGTAGCCTCTAACAACTTCATAAACCATCATTTTAAAATTGAGAAGAAGACACAATAAAAACATTAAGCAATTAGTTCTAAAATTCTTTAAAGAATCAACATCAGGCTTGAAATCCCCAGGTTTGTACCGGATCAAAGAAAATGGCAAGGGTCTTACTGATAGCTGATCGTAGTGGTTGAATGAAACTTTGATGTTTTATATACTTAAAGACCTAGATTAAAATATTTTAATGAAGGTAAAAATGAACTCTGAAGTGGTGAGTCTTAATAATAATGACATGTACAGTTCTGTGCTTGACTTGCTTACCAACGTGTGCTTGTTTTAAACTGGAACTGCATTAGCCAAAGATCTGAAGTGAATGAACACACAATTATGTTCTCTCCTTTTAATTTGGTCTTGTTGATCCTTTAGGCTCTTTTAAAATCACAATGGCATAGATTAAAAAAAAAAATCTAAGGTCTTGACCTTTTATGGGTCTATGAAATAAATGTAAAGTTCATAGCTGGGAACATGATCATTTTGGTTGAGATAAATTGAAGCTGACAAGGTGACAGGCTCTGAGGGAGCAAAACCCACTCTTCTGTAAAAAGCAAGACCAATAAAAATATTACTGTATTAAAAATTACATATTTTTATTAATATAAATATTGATTGACTGTAGCCCTCAAACAATACAAGATTCAGCAAACCCGAGTAAATGGTATAAAAACTGTAACACTAACTGCATTAGTTCTTTATCCCTGTGAATTCATGCAAATCTAAGTATTATGTATAAAGATAGGTGTCTCATTTTAGAACCCCAGAATGTGCTTACTGACATATTGACCAATCACACTAGTTCACACTGAGTAGTACATGGTCATTAAAAAACACAGCTTGAAATTTCAAAAAAGACAAACATTAAAAATGACTAAAAAGTAAGTCAAATCACTAGAGTAATAGAAAATGCGAGAAGAAAGAGACACTTTTGCTTTTCAAAATATCAGACCTCCTTCTCCCAAAGTCTTTCCTCCAACAAATTACACAGAACTGCTAATCATTAGTCAGGACAGATGATCTGATGCAGCATCACCACTGTAACTTATGATACCTGTGCTTGCAACTCATTCGTTGTTCTTTTTCCCTTAGGGGCTGAGGTCAAATTAATTGAATTCAGGGCTCATCTTGCTCCAGGCCTGCAAGTTACTCCTCTCTGGGTCCTATGTGGAGCTAGACACGCTCACCAAGAGTGGTCAGTCTGAGAAATGAATGCATGAATGTGTAAACTTGTTGGGGCAGGAACTCGAGGAAGTTTTACTTGTATAGTGGTTTCCATACCCAGCAGTAACAGCTATATCCTCATAAAATGCAGCACTTAAGATGGTCAAGGAAATAGTCGCAGCATGACAGAGAGAGATTACAACTTCATTTTCGGTCCCATCCAAAATTAACATGAAATGATATTGCCAAGCAAAACAGCCTCAGCACTTAATTTGGGGCATTAGCGATGCCATTATGAAATATGAGCTGCTGATTCTCATCCTGCCTCAGAAGCTTTTTATGCTTCCCAGATCAGCTTGCTTGGTGATTTAATCAGATGAAAAAGGCTCAGTTCGCCTGCACAAGAAACTGAAAGGATTGTCTGATGGCTTATGAAGCTATGTGATTTGTTTCATGGTGTGGAGACACCGAAAGAGAATTTTTATTAAAAAAAGAGGTCTTGGAACACAGTCCTGCATGTGGTCAGCTCAGTGGGGTATCATTTGAAGCAGAATGTGAACAAGTAGAATTGAAATGGAGGGATCTTTGAAGAATAATGAAAAAGGGGCATCGGTTGCCAATAAAACAACTGTTTGGAATACTGAAGGGAGATTCCTCAATCATGTAAAATCATTCCACTCAAGAAATGTATTGTGTTTTTTTTTCTTAGGGAATAGGGGGAATAAAAGGTACAACAACCTGAAGCATGTTTCACAACTTCCTGGAAAATTTGCATGTGGTTATAGTTTTCTTATAGCAACTGCTCTTCAGGAGCAATTTCTTCCTTCTTTGCCTGCTTATGCTTTAGCAATCCTGGTTTCAGCTCTACTCCAGGCATTTACTGTCTCCTCTGCTTTTAAGGGAAGGGATAGGGGTGTCATGAAACAATGCCTAAAGTACCGAATGCTGTTCAAAGAATATGCATTAAACCATGCAAATAACAAAAGATAAACCTTGCCCCCCACTGACAGATCAAGACTTGGAATTTCAGTCTTGCTTTACCATGTCCTCTTTAGCATAAGACCAACCTTGGAGTCCTAGAGTAGGTGAGAAGGCCCTGTAAAGTATTAAAACTAGAGCTTATACAACTTTTTCACTCAAAATCTGTGTAGTTTTGAGATTGAGGATCTTAGCAGCTTGAAGGGCCTCCTGTTCCCTCACATGGAGACTATCTGCTTTTTATTAATCCCTCTTCATATGACTTTTGGGAACATGATTTGAACTCCCTCACATCATAAGTTAACTGGGCTGGACACTCAAACAAACTGTCACATCAGATAACAGCAATATTTACTCCACAGACATATTGTCTTGTTACTTGTACAAATAAACATTTAAAATATTTCAATTTCTACTCAAGCGTTTCCTACATGCACATTAATTATATATGTATGTATAGATTTACAAATAAGTGATATAACTTAGCTTAAACTCTGGACATTATCTTGAAATAACTCTGATCATATAAAAATAAAATTATGTTATTTTTACATGTAGGAAAGATATAAATTTCCCAATTTCTCAGAATTTTTCATATTTGTGATAATTTTCCTGTATACTGTGTTGGTAAAAAAATATAAATTACAGTCTTCTGTGTTGAGCAATCAAGTAAAAAAAATTGCTTAGATTACACAAATTTCTGTAGCTGTTTGGAAATTCCTTATTTTGATTTCTTCTTTTTTTCAGTCTATTTTTAAAAAAAATTATAATACAAAAAAAACCACTGGTGAGACCGCTCCTTGAATACTGTGTGCAGTTCTGGGCCCCTCAGCACAAGAAGGATGTTGACTCTCTGGAGAGTGTCCAGAGAAGAGCAACGAAACTGGTGAAGGGGCTCGAGNTTGGACTTTGTTTCTTTTCTCCTCCTCTTTGTATAATTTCCTAATTTGAAATACGGAAAAAAGAATATATTTTTACATCTATCCTAAAATGGTTTTGGACAGAAGATTTATGTTCCTGTTTCACGAATAGTTTTGGTTAGAACAAACTAACATTTTCATGGAAAACAGAACTAAACTCTAACCCCAGTAAGAGTATTCTGAGATGTCTCCAATTAACCTGTTGGAGATGTTCACAGAAATGCCTCCAAATCACTACATCAACAGACCATTGAGAAGCTGGAGAAATGTACCCTAGTCTTTTCTTTCTTGACTTAGAATATACACAAAAAATGGAAGGGCTCTGTTGTCAGTCCATGCAGAGCAATATTTTAAATGAATGGAGGAACGGTAGAATTCAACCTTGGATGACAGTGCACTGTATCAGTCCTGCCCTACCAACATCTTTCTTCTGGATATATTTGACGGCTTTAGCTTTAATTCTTTTCTGGATTACACTGTGGCAATATGGTACCTCTGCAAGTCAGCCTCCTCTGGAGATGTGTGGTCAGTAATTAACAGTGTACAACAATGCATAGTAATTTAGGAGGCCAAGTTAAGAAGCACACCTCATTCAATTAAAACTTGGCAAGGCAATTCAATAACCCATCCTGGAGTTTTGCCAGGATGCAGGAGCCTGTACCTTATCACCTGAAAAACAGTGATATGGGACATACAAATGGTATAAACCTTGATAAACTCTTGGGTTTTAACTAACTTTTTTCAAGCAGTGTTTGGAAAGTAGAGAAGCAACACAGCTCACAGGCATCTAATGAAAACCAATCCACTTCTTTTTCTAACCTCACCAACAATTTCAGGGAATGTTGTCCTTAGATACATAAAATTCAAGACCACTGTCCAAAATTTTATCTAAATCTGCTGTCTGCTTTCCTGATTGTACAGCTATTGGCTAAGGTGTAACACTTAAATATGCCTTGATATGGGGCTGTTTCCATGGAGAGTACAGCACAGGGTTTGCCAGGGTATTATGTTGCTTCATTTTTTACTCATCCTAGCTCAGATGAGTTGAAACAACTTGGACTAACACATCCTCTTTACTCTGCCTGCACAGTCTGTACTGTAGCCCAGAGCTTGACAGAGAGAGTGATGCTTCTGGTTCTTCGCATGAGGGGCACTTTTCCACTGTGAAGACCCTTCTCTACTAGTTCAGTCTGTCTCAAGATTGACACCATAGGCAGGTGTATGCACCATCCCTCCTACCTCTGTGCTTATCTGTGCAGGTAAATATGATACTGACAGAGCTCTAGTACTATTTTGTCTGATCAGGCAAAATCCAACTGTGATGAGTAGGAATACACCTGAGTAAAAAATTTAGTCTTTCTGGGATCCATGTTGAAAAATCCTCAGGCAAATAAAACCCTGCATCCATATTTATAAATGATTTCTGTCTTTCCTCCCCATTTTCATTGCTGAGAAGAATTTTAGCTGTTCTACTTGCTGCTGTTGCTTGTGAATCACCCTTGAAATTTGTTTAATGTTAAGGGAGTAACTACGTTGTCTCTTTCTTGGATTCAGCTTCTCTAGGGACTGAAGTCCTCTTATTCTACCTGAAGCAACTGTCGTGTTTCACATATCTACTTTTTCCTTTCCAAAGACTTCTGGGCACTCAAGGGTAAAATTTCAAAGCAGGGATCAGTCTGTGCATAACTTTTATGATTTCCTAATGGAATATATGCTCTGCTCTCTGGTCACTGCTTTGAAACGCATGACCACAAAAAAGAGAAATCCTAATGTTAAGAAAATATTTACTAGTGTGAAGGCAGACTGGTGAAACACAAATTTACACAGGGAATTAAATTATGCATCCAATTCTTGTGGCTGGTTTCTGCAGGTGGAAACCTAGATTTTTGTGGTACCTAGCTAGCTATCATACACAAAAAACTCTTTGGCAAAGGAATGTAACACTAATTAGCTATGAAATCTAAGTTTTGAGGTGACAAGTGGAAATTCCAGTGTGAGATGGAAAGTGCTTAGGTTGGCCTGCCTCATATCTCACAGGAGTATGTGACTGGAGTATGGAGTCAGGAGGCAAAGGAAGCAATGAAGAAAGCCTGGGGTAGGAGAGGGGGCTGAAACATCGTAGAGACATTTTAGTGTTAAGTGGACTCTTGAGAAAGCTAAACAGTGTAGGACAGTCAGAGAACTGCTGAGTGTACAAAGGCCTAACATAAAAAAAATTACTTTCCTCCATATGAATGACAGACTTTAATCCTTCTCTGTAAGATCCAGACTGGATATAGAGCAGATTTTTGAGGCCAGGCTGTAATCTCTGATTTTTCTTACTGACAGCAGTGAGGGCCAGAACCTGTTTACATCATCCTGAAAAAAAAAATTCAAAGGAGACAATGCTATTGCACCCTTTTGCTAGTAGCCAAAGGAAAAGTGAGTGTCACTTCCAGAGGTTATTGACTTCTTTTTGTGTAGGTCTTACAATGCTCAGTGGATACTTTTAGGGTCCAGAAGGACAAACAACAAGTTGCTCACTTCTCATCCATAAAGGAAAAGATCTACAACTGCAGTAATTGTACACAAAAGACCTCTGCAGCCTTCTCTGTTTCAGTATAGACAAGAAAGGAGTATCCTAGGTTATAGATGATAGAATTATGTGAAAATCCATGGAATTGTACTAGTTATGGCAAATTGTACACTCCAGTCTTATGTTTATTACAGAACACATATTGTAATAAGAGTGGAAATGCTGGGTAGTAATAATGTTGTTAGGATTATGCAAGGAAAATACAGACCCAAATTCTTAGTGTATATAGCAACTGGAAGGTGGTTAGATTTGTTTGCTTTGTACCAGCTAAATATTTAGCCTTCTGTGTAACAAATGTGTGTGAGGGGTCTGCATTTTTTTTGACTCAAACAAAAAAAAAATCAGAATTTCTAAGGAACTGCAAAGAAAAAAATGCCTAATACATTCCGGAGGACGTTAGGTAGCTCAATCAATGAGGGAATAAGAAGAAATAGTTATGACCTTGACAAAGGAAATGAGCCTGGCAAAAGCTTCCACTAATGCTCATTAATTGCTCAGGGATTACAAGAAACCTAATGTCAAAACTGATCAAAGTTTTGATGCTATAGAAAGACACAATGAACATTTCATGCCACAGAAGAAGCTGAGAACTGATTTTAGCAGGCAAAGTTGTTGATTTCACAAAATTCTACTTAGTATTATGCACAGATCTGTCTTTGAGGCAGATCTCAGCTTATTTTATCACCCCAAGTCCCTGGGGAATATGCATTTTATTCATACCTGTATTGCTTGGACACCTTCCAGTCTGTGAAGATAGTTGTTTATTGATAATGAAATAGGGTGCTGGAAAAAATAGGGGCTAAATAACGGAGAATTGTATCAAATAATCATATTACACACGTGGTTTCTACAAAAAACTTTTTTAATGTTGAAAAAATCCTAGACATAATTAATAACAGCTTTGGCTTGTACATCAGCTTTTCCTCTGTAGATGACAGTTGATTTCATTAATCTTGGCAGTAATAAAGGGCAATATTTTAAAATAAATTAATGCTCTGGAACACTTTATTCCAACAGCTCTGTCTATGCAGATTTTCTTTCAGTAGGATTCCTCTTTCCACCCTTTAGTTTAAACAAACTGTTGTAAAGAAGGGAGAGGGGGGAGTAACCCGATCTTAATTGTGCAATGGCTTCTCAAAGTTAAGAAATATCCCCTTCTTTTCTGCCTTTATTTCAAATGCAATCAGTTAGCAGACCGGTGACAAAGTGGGACCATTGTGTTGTTGGTCAGTGTCATTAAAAGTCAATCTTTCATTTAATTTCCAATGTGGCTTTTACTAGATAAAATTATTGATTTAAGTGTAGCTCATATAATTAAGAGCCCAATAGCAGAGATAACTCAGTGGTGGTGTAGGTGGTGCTCAGGGTGAATAGACAAATTGTATCTAATCTGAGTTTTCGGAACGGTGAATTACACACTTTTCACACTACCTATTGAGATCCAGCAATAAAATGATGTAGAGTCCTTCCAAAAGATTATTTTTCCATTTGACTGGTGAATTTGAGAGCCCCTGGACACACTTGAGACCTGTGAAATGAAATGCAGGAACTTCTCCATAATGGCTGGAGTGTGTGTTGGGGGTTTTCACAGATTTGTTTCTCTTGCCCTTCACCCAGCTGCAAAGTGGGACTACATTAACTCTGCTGTCTGGGCATTTGACTCTGGTAAAGGCTTGTGTGTCAGGACTTGTTGCACAGTCTGAAAACCAGCCATTAAACCAGCATACTTCTTTGTTAGTGAGCTGATATTAATTAAACTTACTCAATTTACAGTTATGAAATAATATAAATTTTTCCAAGTGTCAGAGTTTTAAACACAGTCTAGCAGCTGAAAAACATCTTGTTTGTTTTGGACTCGCACATCCCCACCATGGAGCTGGAATTTTGCTAACAGCTCCTGATACATGAGCCAGAAGGGAGTAAAAGTCACTCTACCCTCTCTGTATTACCTCTTTCTGGTGCTAACAGGTGAGGAAGGGTATGAAGGTATATATGTCAGTAGGTCAATCAGACTCTAAATACTTGTATGGGGCTGATGTATTGAACACAAGGATGTCATATTTCATAGTCTTCTTCCTGATCAGAACCATGGTTTCAGGCAAAGTTTATATGTTTTGTAACATTTAATATCTTGGTAGTCGCCAGTTGCAATGGGTTGAAATATTCTACACCGTCAGCCTCACACAAACAGTTAAAAAACAGATGCTAAATCTTTGAAGTCATTTGTTAAGTTTAATAGTTTCAGAAAATCGTTACTCAAATCCATTCCCTAAGATCTTTTTGTGAAGTTCCAGAGGATCCAAAACAAAACAACCCTTCCAGAATTTATCTGGCAATTAAGAGGATTTTTGTCAAAGTTTTTCTGTGGAATTAGAATCTGACAATTCCTAGAAGCTGTATAGCTAAACACTACTAGGGTATTCTGAAGGCTCACTGAATAGTCTCTGAAGTGTCTGCCAGACATAACTACCACTTGGCATAAAAATGCCAGCTGCCATGTTCTGCATTTTCTGCACATTCCCTCTAGACTATAGCAGAAGCCCAGTGTGGTAATGCGTGTAGCTAAAAACTGTGTGGCGGCCTCAGTCTGCTAATACTGATGCCAATTGCTGACCTTGCTGAAGCTGCAAACCCAGCAGAAAAAAAACAAACCCCAACCCAAAAACGTATCCTGAAATGATTGATCAGTAGCTCCTAATGGCATTTTTGTCAATATCCAGCTGATTTTCCTGTTGCTCTTTCTTACATATTATACTGTTCACAGTCTGGCAAAAATTTACAAAAAAGTATCCAAGTGATGGTCTCACAGCAGGTGCTGGATCAAACAGGTCTTGTTCTTTGCCCCCTTGGGAGGCCAACATGGATCACAGGAATCCTGATACTGCCCTTCAGATGACCTGTGGTAAAACTGCGGAAGATATGCTCAGTTTCTTCCAAAGAATAAACAAAGTATACATGAAATATTTGTATAAGTATGAATAGGGGATTTATTTTTATATATTTACTGCTTGCCTATGTAGTTGATTGAAAATGGCATGAAGTAAATCTTGCCTAATAGATACTTATATAAGAATTTTACTTGAATGTCCAGCAGTGTAGATGTCAACCTTTGTACTTTGATCGTGCTATGAATATACTGATTTCTACTGGATAGAGAGGGGAAAAAAATACAAGAGTACATGGGTTTTACAAGGAAAAATATATAGTGGGCTTATAAAATTGCCATTTGAGAAAGTCTTAGTAAGCTTCAAAGACCAAGTACTCTGTAGACTTTGGATCTCATCCACTGCTCTTAACTTCAAACTGCAGGTTAGAAACTAAGATAGGGTTTTTATAACATAGTCACGTCATGTTTAGGCAATACCAAATTATTTCTCATCAGAGCTAATATTTATTGAAGCTATATTATGATCTTTTTGATTGTGTAAACAGTGAGATTGAGGTGGCTGTCCTGTCCGGTGTCACTAAGTCTTTGTCACGAATCATAAGAATCAGAAATCTGGAGGTGAACTGAAGAAAACCACAGATAAATATTCAACATGCAGCAGACTGAAAAGAGCAAACGGGAGCACACTCGTAAAGCTCACAGAGGAGAAGTTATCCATCTGAACAGAATGCCTGAGCCTTGCAACAAACAGTGTTGGAAAATCATAAAATGGACCATTAATTTATTTGCATGATAAAAAAAAAAGTAAAAGCAGAATTAGAAATAGTACTGCAGTGAGCCATTATTATTCAAATGCTAAAGTATGTTGCCATGCATGCACTTTTGCAATGAGTATTTATGTTTCCTCCAAGTCAAAGTGCAGCCATCCCAGTTTCAGGTAAAAGCAGTGTGAAGTATCATGTGAACCCCTGATATTCCTCCCTGAAAGATGACACCATATTTGTCACTATTTGAGGGACCCACAGATACTGTAAAACAATTTCACCTTATTGGTAATAGCACAGAACTCTTCTTCCCCCAGAAGTGCAACAAAATTAATCAGACCCTCTTAATTTATCCTGATTAAGCTCAATCAGTTACACTTGCCCTTTGGAGCTGTTTGTCTCCTTACATCAGCTAAGAAGTGAGTAACCTCAGTAACTGAGGTAGGATGAATCTGAGCCAAGGTCAGTGACTTATATGAACTGGATGGACTGACAGCTAATATCAACCAAAGCACAGCAGTCAAACACAGAAATATTGGTCCTGTTTCTCCTCCACCAAAACACATTTGCTATGCAGTGTTCCTGTGTTGCCTAGTGGTCATCTGAAATTAGGCTTGGCATGCTGGTTGTAGCTGGAAAACTATATTTCCCCATGGAAAACTATAGTATTTTTTTTCTGTTGTATCCAGCAAATTTATCTTTTCTTTGAGGCATAATATATTTTATTCTTCCCCCACTCCTTTTTTTTTCTTAAGTGTATTTTTAATAAGCAGTGGAAATAAGAAGGGAAAAGCCTCTCTTCCTCATTGTCCAGTTTTCCGTGCATTCCGATACATAAAGCTAACACAATCATAAATGAATAGCCAATTTTTATTTAATGAGTTATATATTTTTTTGTCTGACAGCTGTGATTGTGATCAGTACAATAATTATTCAGCTTTATTAGTTTTACTGGGATGTAGTACTGGATTTTCTAGTGTTTGCCACAGTATGTATCTGACCTAACGTCTAAGTTTACAATTTTGAGAGCCTAGCGTTGCTGTTACAAGGTAAACTGAGACAATTTAGAGATCCTATAACTCTTATTAATAAGTAAATATTAGAAATATAGCCCAATGGGACTTTTAAAAAATGAAACAAGGCAATTCCCAAGATGAACACTCTTCCACAGTTTTTTTTGACGGTAAAAAAACCCAACTTATAAAATTATTCCTCCTCTTGTCATGGAGAAAAATAATATTTCTTTTGAACCTACCATTTTCTGACCATATTTTATGTAGAAAATATCCTTATCCATAGTACTTGTTTTCTAGTGTAAGCACTCTTAAATTAGCTGTTCTTCCCCTGGCTGTTTAAGTAGTGCTGCTCTGTTGATGAAGAGCCAGAATCTGATGGTGATACACACCAGGACAAAGCATTGTTCTGCAGAATCTGACTATAAATCTGGCTAATGCCAAGCCCCAAAGTAAAAGTAGCAGTATTTGGCTTCATAAAGAGTAATTCTTCTGAAACTCCCCTCTAAATTCTCTGACACTTTACATATGGAGAAAAGTTAATAAATGGTAATAAAAGAAATGAAATGACTCACTTTAATTTCCTCACGTAACTGAATAATGTTTCCTTTAGGCAGTAATTATCGTATTGAATTCACAAAGTTATTTTCAGAGCACTGGACACAAATGTCAACAATGAAATAATAAAACTGAACACTGAAAACACCTTGCTAAACATTTCAAAACCTATTTTCAAAGAGAAAATCACATCAGTAGAATATTTGACCCATACAGGATCCTGCAGATGTTTTGCTATAGCCTTTGGGATCTACCTCATTTCAAGGTCTATATAGTAGAAACAAATTGTGCATTTACACAGTGAAAGCCTAACTGAATTCCCATAAGAATCTTCAAAAGCTTTTATGTTTGACCAGGCACTGTGTTCTGCTACTTTGGCAAAGAGGTATTAACAACGACTTGTTAATAGTAATAGAGCCATACCTTCTCCATATGGGTTCCAACACTTCGAACTGTATCATCTGTCCATATTTAAAAGCTCCACCTTAAAAAGATGATAAATGAGAGCAACTTGACCTGGCCTTAGACCAAGTCATGGATTAAACAATTTCTTTCAGATTGATTGGTGCTTTATTGAGGAAACCTGCTAAGTAAAAGCTATTCAGTCACAGTGCTTAAGTATCAAAAGAGTGCATGGAATTTGAAAAAACACTGCCAATGTGCCAGCCAGACCCTGAGTTTCCAAGAAGCCAGAGACCGGCTGCACAGGGTTCAAACAACAGTGAACTTTCTCTGGATTCCCCGGTTCCTGCTGAACGTGCATTTTTGATATATAGAGCCTCTTAAAACTTTGTGTTCTTTTTCTAGAGTAAAAATGCCAGAGTGTTTTTGTGTGTGTGTATTTATGCATATACATGCTGACAGGGGATTTTATCATTAATTTGTATACCTACCATACGTTAATGCTAAACATAAGCAGCCATTAAGGAAGAGGAGTAAATAAGTGAAAGGTACGAAATACATTTTCAAGGTGAAAATTCCAGCACACAATGGAAATGAAGTTTCTTTTTCTTCAATTATTAATTACTGTTCCACAGTTCTCTCTTTTAGGATGCTTTAAGTTAGTTGGGAGGTTTCTGTTGTAGGTTTATGTTAACCTTCAGTACGGCAAATAGTGTGTGCCTGCTTCTGGCAATGGCTTCAAAGGAAAGTTTAAAAACCCTAAATGCCAGTGGTAAGTGTAGCCACTGAGAGGTTTCATTCAATTTTTGATTCTGTCTTGACATATGAGGATTTATCACATATACAAAATACCTTTATCTTTTTAATTGCCACTAGATTTTTGCCTCGATGGTAGCTTCTGCTCTCTAATGCATTTGTTCTTTCACACATTATTATTATACATGTTTGGTGCAAACAATCTGTATTGCTATTTTACTAAAAAAAACAATAAAAGAAAGAGCAAAGTAGGAACTCGGGGAGCACACAGCATGCCTCTTTACAGCTGGTCTAATCTGATGCTCAGTATTGCCATAGCAACAACACCGGAGGAGAGTGAGGGTCGACTGGAACCTCCTCCTCCTCCTGTTGATCACAACCAATAGGTTCCTAATGCAGAACCAGCACTTCCAGGATGTGTTTTCCATTACCTTTTTTGAAAAAAACCCATCAGCCCTAATGCTTACCGTTTTAATGCTATGAAGTGCTGTGAGAATGGACTCAGCACAAAATTGTTCATCTGAACAGAACTTTTTTAAAACAAAGTTTGTTCATTGTTCAGCTTTGTACCTTTTAATGAGTTATTAGAGAAACTGTAATCTTAATTTTTTTAAAAAATGGAATCACTAGCAAAATGTTTATTCTGTTAAGCATAAAGCCAAACCATGGTAAAAAACCTTTTAGAAGATTGTGGAAAAGGTTTTGTTGTGAAAATAATATGATCATTCTCTGTCATGCGAAATAGAAATTACATCAACATTTAAAAAATATTTTTCTGATAAGTTGTAATTAGGATCTACACCTCCTTTTATCACTTCTCTTAGAATTTGCATTTCCATTATAACTCTGTTAGTTAAGAGAAATTTTATTTATTATAGCCTAGATTTCTCCCCTGCCTGAACCAGGAATATTTCACAACTTGTCCTTGCAATTTGCAGTTCTCAGTGATGCACCAGTATTAATATCAGACTTTTTTTTTAATCCATGAAAAACATTGAGGTGAGTATGAAATGACTCATCAATATTATCAAGAAAACACTAAAGTTGCTGAATGGAAACCAATTCCAAAGATATGAAGGACAAAAATGTGTTTAGGAGTAATTTGCATTGATTTCTGAGGGGGAAATCATGTTTCACCAATGTTACAGCCTTCTGCAATGAATCATAGAATCATAGAATCATAGAATAACCAGGTTGGAAGAGACCCACTGGATCATCGAGTCCAACCATTCCTATCAAAACACTAAACCATGTCCCTCAGGACCTCATCCACCCGGCCCTTAAACCCCTCCAGGGAAGGTGACTCAAGCCCCGCCTTGGGCAGCCTCTGACAGTGCCCAATCACCCTTTCCCTGAAATTTTTTTCCTAATGTCCAGTCTGAACCTCCCCTGGTGGAGCTTGAGGCCATTCCCTCTCATCCTGTCCCCTGCCCCTTGGGAGAAGAGCCCAGCTCCCTCCTTGTTGGGGAATGGCTGCGAGAAAGATGATGAGATGACTGCTTTGGTGGTTAAGAGGAGAGCCCTTGGTACCGCTTATCTTGAATTTAACAATGCTTTTGCTACTGCCTTCCACATCATTCTCATAGACAAACTAATGATGTGTGGGCTAGGCATGTGAGGAGAAACGTGTACTGAAATCTAATTCAGTAGATTCCCAGCTGGAAGCCCGTGGTGTACCCCACTGGTCAGTACTGAGGCTGCTAGTATTTACCAGTAATGATCTGGATGATGGGACAGAGTGCACCTTCAGCAAGTTTGTGGATGACGGAAAACTTGTTGGAGTGGTTGATACACCTGATGTCTGGCTGTGCTGCTCTTCACGAGGGCATAAATAGATTGGAGAAATGGACTGACAGGAATCTCATGGGTTTCAGCAGAGGGAAATAAAAAATCCTGATCCTGAGCAAGAATAACTGCAGGCACCAGCTCAGGATGACATCTAACCAGCAGCTTTGCATAGAAGGCCCAAGAAGTCCTGTTGGACATCAAATTGAGCATCAGCCAGCAATGCATTAGGAAGGGTGTTGCCAGGGGATGGAGGGAGGTGATTCTTCCTCTCTACTTAGTACTGGTGATGCCACATCTGGGGTGTCATCTCTCGGGGCTCCTCTATTCAGAAGGTAGTATCATAAAGTGAAAAGCTACCTAATCTTTAAAAAAATGTTACGGGTGTCAAAATGACTTGAATTGTTTAATTTTGGGCAATGCAAACAGGTTTAGTCAAAAAGGAAGGTGGCTAACTTATTCTCATTTCTGCCACTGAAAGTATCTTCTCACAACAATTTTCATTCCAGAATCCAAAGATTTAGATGTGTACTTCTTACCACTTAAGTATCATCACTTAAAGTAATCACTGCAAAGATACCGTCGAATGCCCTCGAACTGTGGAGCACAATTTAGCCCTGCTGTGCTATGAATATTACCTGGCAATGAAAAGATGTAACTTGTGACCTGAAGACTGACCCATCTGCTATTTGTTTAGCCTTGGAAAAGGTAATTCAGATAAACAAAACATAAAAGAAAAAAAAAGAAAATAATTTAGAATTAAAACTGTAGCACTGACACTGACAGTGTGGTTTCAAGTTATAAAGATATTTAGTTTACTTAATGATCAGACACTCATGTTTGTAAACTAGTATTGCAGTATAATGGTGGGCATAAGCATATTTATCTTGCGTGCTGTTTAGTGAATCACACCTGTACCTTCGTCAGATGAAAATGTAAAAGGCTAATCATGAACAACATAAAAAAAAGATCTGTTAGATATTAAATTTATGGTGATCACCTCTTGTCTGGATAATGGAGAGTCTTTAAGGTGCTTGGCAAGTGAAGAAATTCATGACTGTTAAATTACGTATGTGTCAGCTGTAGTCTATGGTTGACAAGCCACGTTCTAGTCCATGAGTAACAGCATCCAGAAATATCCCATGTTCATCTGTATTCTGTTAGGGAAGGTCAATCAAGGCAAAGACAGTTCCCAGATTCCTGGACAAGAAAAACTGAGGGAAACTCTCTTTCCCTTTCTGTAAGTAAGCCATCAGGCATTCTTTTGTGTTCACTGTCCCTGTCCGAATCACATTTGGTTTAACAAACTTTGCCTGCTGCTTCTTTCTGTTTTGGAAAACACCTTAGGATCTCTTAAAAGTGAAGTATTATTTGTAAAGTTATTAGAATATGTTGTGTGTGTTTGGATAATGTTTTTCAAGGCTTTAATGTCTTTCTCACTTTTCTTGTAAATGGGATTTGCTCCCTGATATGAAGAAATCCCTAGGAAACCTAGCTTTTCATGGTATCTGGCAATCCTCCAAAATATTTCAGCTTCTTTACAACAAGAAATAAGCTTTCTGATGAAACCCATCTTTTTGGATGGAGAAAGGAGTTTCTGTGGCAAAAATCTGCTCTTCCCTCCAAGACAGGAAATACAGGAATATACTGTTCCCTCCAAGAGAGATTAGTTCCATAGTTATTACTTCCAGTTTTATTATTACTAAGGCATGATGTTGATCATCTTTTCTCTTATTTAAACAAGATGGTCATATGGTTCTTTCTAGTTCAGAGTTTTAGTGTTTTTAGTATGTAGAATCTGTTTCCTGAATTCTTATTTATTCAAATACCCAAGCACTGCATCTGATTTTAAGCTGCCCAATAATATTGTTCCTTGGGAGAATTACTGCAAGGGTTCTATCCCATTCTGTCACCTGAAAGGAGTAACAGAAAGAGCCAGGACTGAAAAAATAGCCCTCCAAATGACCACATATCTGGGAACACAACTTTAAAAGATGTTTGGAAAAGGAATGAATTCAATTCTTCTCTAGAATTTTAAGGGATCCATTTTGCCTGTAAGGCACAACCCAGTGAAACGTGAAGTTCGAAATGCAATGCCACAGCAGGAGCAAATGACAGTGCATCTGGATTTGGAACAGTACAGATGAAAGCTGTTGTTTCTACCATTTGAACAATGATGTGGGGCCTGTAGAATTTTGGACTGTAATGGTCCAGATGATAGACTGGATTCTGTTTCAATGCAGTCTGAAGATGTAGAGAAGAAGGTCTTCAAATTCCCAGCATTGAATGTTACTGGAGAACTTTTACTTCCCTAGATTTGTGAAGTATGTGTGACGCTAGTGAAGAGAATATTCAACTGTACTCATCTATATTAAATCAATCTCATTGTGCTTCCATTTTACCTCAGTGGTTATAATATTGTAAATAGTCATAAATTTTATTAAGCAACTTCAAATTGTGTAAGGTTTTATATTCAAATTTGATTTGTGAGTGTGATTCCAATAATTTCTTATTCTATGCAATCAAAGGACTCTTCCTATCCTAGTGGATTCTGATATGCCCTATCTGGCAACACTCTGAACCTTAGGTGATGTGTATTTGGGTAAACACTTGGGTTAGTTACTCTCACACTTGACATAGCACACAGGGCAACTTTTCAGAGGATTAGAATATACTCCTGAGTTGCCACTTACATGGGATTACTGTTCAGTTTGGACTCCCAATATCTTAAGCCTCCTTCTGAAGGTCAAATCCTTTGTGGTTTTTTTGGATAGGTCAGAAAGCTTTAATAGAAACTGTATCCAAAGGGGACTTTCTTACAAAAACAGACCTGAATTTACTTGTAAGTGTTTCTAACTGTCTGAAATTCAAATAATTTCTCAAGTTCTCTTAGGAAGCATACGGTTCCTGTGTGAGGTAATTGTTTTCCATCTGGACACTGTCTGGTGGTGGTATTTGCTGCAGTCAAAGTAAATAAATGAAAGAGTCAAATAAATGAACACATCTGTAAATAATTTATTTGCTGATTGATGGCTGGTAAATAAAATCTAGCTTCTTTCTTTGGCTAGGTTCACAATCAAAATTGTGGAATGAGATATACACCATCATGATAAAAGTCTGAAGTTCAAAGGTAGGATATGAAAAAGCTTCTAGGGATACCCAGAAACTCCAAAGAAGTGGCAGACAAATTCCAGTTAATACAGTCTCTGACCTCAGCAAGCCCCTAGCTGAAACACTTTAAAGCATGCTAAAGCCTTTCTTGAAATCTTACTCTGGTTGTCTACCTGCCCTCTGTTTTGATCAGCTCTCTGTAGCTAGTCTTTCAAGGAGAAGAGTGATACGGAGACACAGAAGTTGTTCACTTTTAAAACTGATGATTCTGTCAAGGACAGACGGGGTAAATAAAGCAGACAAGGAAGCAAGCATGAGAAATGACTGCGGTTCCGGCTCCGTGTGTCTGTGTCAGACTCAATTCTTTGTCTATGTGAGCTCTCAGTTGTGCAAAAATTACCACATGCACTTTTTATTAGTCTTATTAATATGTGCTTTCATACTAACTGGAATGTTTTTGCTCCTGAATAAGTTCATCTATTTATCAATAAGGTTAATTAGAAAAAAAAGGACCGATCAGAACTGTGTGAGAGGGGAAGCCTTGTATCCTCCAAATACTTCACACACATCTTTGGAACAATCTCACTGAAGTAGGGAAAATACCTGCAAAAAATGACGTTGTAGCTTGACCACACGTAGACTTACTGAACTGAATTTCAAACAGAACTTATTCAGATGCCAGACTCTTGCAGTTAAAAACTGTGCTTGGCTAGCTAGTTAGTCAGTTATGACACACTTTATGGTGTGAGCTGCAAATTAGCTACTCAAAGTCCGCAGTTCAAAGGATTTGCAGGCCTAGAATTATTCACTGAACAAGATTGTGAATAATTTCAAATAATGAATAAATTCAATATACTTTTTGTTCTGTCCATGCATAGTCTCTGAAGAGGGAGAGAATAAAAAGAGGAAATCAATCAGATAAATTATTCATCGAGAATTATTTGTTCAGCTCTAAAGCTTATGTACTTAGACAATATTTTCATTGGAACAGACTCTGAAGAGCTCTTCAGCCTGCATATATCTGAGCCACAATTCAACTGAAAAAAAGATTTGAGGTTCTTGTTAAATGCAGATGCGTAGACCTAGTTGTAGGCAGTAGGATTTATCTGATTTTATCTCCAAGTTCTTGACTAATTTGAGCTACTCCAAGAGTTATTTAACAGGAACTGTTTTGGGAAAGAATTTCCTTGTCTTTGCTGTGTCTGCATTTGGAAATAATCTTGAGTGATCATCCCAGCTATGCTTGCTGCTGGTGTCTAACTTGGCTATTTCCAGTCCACCGTGGCAACCTTGGGATTTCCTTTCAGGAATTAAGCTTCTTCATCGTGTAGTTAAGGAATACCATCAACAACCAATGCACTATTGTTATGAAGAGCTCCTTTTTTTTGTGCTAATTGTAATTATTTTAGAGGAAATTAGAATTAAGTAATTCAGTGACATGTACCACTCAGATCAACATACTCAACACCATATACAGTTCCCCCTAAAATATGTTTTAGGTGTTAAAATAGTTTGTCACAATAGTAACAGATTCCATTATTTCTCTACTACTTAGTGAATGCTACATCTCTTAAAAACCAGAGGCTAATTCTCAAGGGGATATATTTTTCCTGCTTAGGGTAACCACACATCTTGTAATGTGAATATTTTTGTTGCTCCACTGGATCAAAGAGGCCTCTATTCCATCTATCTAAAACACAGTGAGTGAACAGAGAATAAAACAGAAAACTGAAAAGGGAAGAACATTGGAGACTACAGAACAGATATTTACTCTCGTAGTAACTAATTTTTAACTAACATAAAGAACTTTTGGTTTTCTTCCTCCCTGTCAATATGCATGCTGTTACATTCTACTTTATTATTGCAAACCAGGGAGATGTCTGTCCAAAGGAACAATTCGCGTAGCTGTTAAAACATCATGAAATAAATCTAAGCTTGCAAAGAGTTCTCTCACACATTGTCGCTACATCCTTGCTGATTGTGAGCAGGGAGCTGGAGCTGAGGAGTTATGTTGGTCTTGGCTCTGCCACTGATTTATCATCAGCCATTGACCAAGTCCCTTAAGTTCTTTTTATGCTATTATGAGATGTTATGCTCACATTTTTCACTTATGTTGATGTAAAATTTTGGGAGAAAGTTTATCTTTTATTTTATAAAGTAAGGAGTGTGACACAGTAGGGTCTCAATCTGGATTAGGGTCTCAATGTGGTAATATAATAGAGTTAATAATACTTGACAGCAGTCTGAAGATGCAGGTATGGAAGGAAATGAGGCATAACCTTTGAATAATCCTTAATTAAAAAATAGTTGCCATCATGGAAATGTGGTGGGATGATTCACAGAATTGGAGTGCTGGAATAGATGGATATAAGCTCTTCAGAAGGAATAGGTGGTGCGGTGGCCTTGTGTTTTAGGGAGCTCTTTGACTGTCTAGAGCTTAAATATAGTGACAACAGGGTTGAGTATTTATGGATGAGAATCAAGGGGAAGTCAAATAAGCCAGATATCATGGTGGGAGTTTGTTACAGGTCACCCAACCAGGA
>WAAB01025428.1:0-12329 GCA_013389865.1 Piaya cayana
CAGACATGGGGAGGGTCCCTATCCGACTAGGGGGTTTCATATCAGATTGGGGGGGGTCCTTGTCAGACTGGGGTGAGCCCTGTCAAGCTGAAGGGCTTCCTATGAGACTGGGGGGGGTCCCTATGAGACTGGGGGGGGTGTCATCTCGGGATCGGGGGCACCCGTGTCCCTCCCCTCCGTCCCTCCGCCCCGCTCACAGCCTGAAGTTGAGGACGGCGCCCGCGTTGACCAGCAGGGTCCTAGGGGAGAGACAGAGAGGCAGGCGGGGTGCTCGGGCCAGGCCTCACGGCCCTTCTGCCCCCCCCCCCCGGCCCAGCCCCGCACCCGCACAGCAGCAGGTCCCCCAGCATGGCGGCGCCGAGGCCCCAGAGGCGGAAGAGGCGGGGGCGCCGCGTCCGGTCCCGCCCCGGGGCGGTGGCGGCGACGACGAGGAGGAGGAGGAGGAGGAGGCCGGGGGGAGGCAGGGGTCAGGGCTCAGGCCCGGGCGCTGCGGCGGCGCCGCCATGGAGCTGGCGGGGGCCCTGCCCGTGGCCGAGCTGGCGGCCGCCTTCGCCGCGCTGCCCGTCTTCCCCCTCTTCGACGCCGCCTACTTCATCGTCTCCGTCCTCTACCTCAAGTACGAGCCAGGTGAGCGCGGCGGGGAGAGCGGGGGGCGGCGAGAAAGCCAGAGCGAAGGGGAGAGCGGGAGGGGGCGGTCGCAGCGGGGAGGAGAACGGGAACGGAGGGAGAGGGGAGAGTGCGAGAGGTCGCGGCGGGGAGAACGAGCGGGGATAACGGGAGCGATGGAACCGGGGAGGATGGGAGGGAGCGATTGTACCGGGGATAACGGGAGCGATGGAACCGGGGAGGATGGGAGGGAGTGATCGCACGGGAGAGAACGAGACCGATCGCAATGGGGAAAGCAAGATGAACGCAAAGGGGATAACGGGAGGGAGCGATTGCAACGGGGAAAACGAGAACGAACGTATCAGGGATGACGGGAGCGATCGAATCAGAGAGAACGAGAACGATCGCAAAGGGGATAACGGGCACGATCGAACTGGGAATAATGGGAGGGAGCGATTGCACCGGAGGTAACGAGAACGAACATATCAGGGATAACGGGAGCGATTGAACCAGAGAGAACGAGAACGATTGCAACAGGGAAAGCAAGAACAGACGCAAAGGGGATAACGGGAGGGAGCGATCCCATCAGGGAAAACGGGAGTGATCGCACTGGGGATAACGGGAGGGAGTGATCGCAACAGGGAAAATGAGAACGAACATATTGGTGATAACGGGAGCGATCGCACCGGGG
Source organism: Piaya cayana (assembly GCA_013389865.1). Classification (NCBI taxonomy): domain Eukaryota; kingdom Metazoa; phylum Chordata; class Aves; order Cuculiformes; family Coccyzidae; genus Piaya; species Piaya cayana. Next base: position 1,298 of record WAAB01025428.1, read on the forward strand.
AGAGTGGGAGGGAGCAATCGCACCAGTTGGAACGAGAACGATTGCAAAGGGGAAAGCGAGAATGAACGTACTGGGGATAACGGGAGGGAGTGATCGCAACAGGGAAAATGAGAACGAACGTATTGGGGATAACGGGAGCGATCACAGTGGAGAGAACAAGAACGATAGGAATGGTTGGACTTGGTGATCCAGTGGGTCTTTTCCAACCTGGTGGTGATCACGTGATCACAATGGGGAAAGCAAGAATGAACGCAAAAGGGGTAACGGGAGTGATCTCATTGGAGAGTGAGAACGAACGCAAAGGGGAGGGTGGGAACAGTCACATCGGAGAGGCCAAGAGTGATCGTATCACGGAGAGCGAGAAGGATCATGTGGAGAACGGGAACGATCACATCAGGGAGAGCAATGGGAGCGATCACAGCGGGGATAACGGGGATAATGATCACACGTGTTTGTCAGTCCATCCCCGGCAGGTCCCCACTGCCCAGTCCTGGCTGCAGAGTTTGGGGTGCGGAGCTCTGGCCGTTTATGAGGCTGAAAGACTGAGCCCCGGTGATTCTGATTTGGAAAAAATAGCTTTGTGCTTTATTTAAGGTTGGGTTCCAGCATAGTGAAGTGCTTAACCCCAGTCATTGCTGTGCTGCTCCCTGCGACTCAGTGTTAGGTTTCTGTCCAGCCAATTGGTTTTTCTGTTTCTGGGGCCAGTCCTTCCCCTGTTCATATATGAAAAGGCTGAAGTAAAACCTTGGTTTCTCCCAAGTTCCCACAGTGCCATGCGCTGTACTGGGGCAGCCGGCTGACCTGGCTGGGTTTGGTCCCTTGGGTTTATCCAGTGAAGATCCCCAGATCGGTGTCTCCTCTTTCCCTTTCCACGCCCTCACAATCTGGCTGTCTCTTGCTCCTTTCTAAATGCCTGAAGACTGAGGAGACAAACCCCCCTCCACCTTGGGGTGATTTTTAAACCCTCACAATCTGCCTCCCATGCTGTTTATACTCCAGGTAAACAGAAGTGCTGCACTTTCAGGCCTGATCCCATACAGCTGCCTTCCAGCATTAAGTCCCGAGTGGAGCAGTTAACAGGCAGCCCTGGTGAAAACAGCTGTTAAAGCTATGTGAGCCCCGTAATCCCCTTGGAGTGGGTATGGCTGGGTGTGCTTTTCACCGGATTCCTACCCTGCTGCATCCCACGGCTCCTGTGCTGGAGATCAGGGTTGGGACAGTAACCTCCAGCCTCCAAGTCGCCTCCTGAAACCAAAGGAAAACCAAGCGTTACTAAATTTAACCCTTGAGCTAAACTTCAAGTTCCTATAGAACCAGCTCCACATAATGGCCAGTGCAGCTGTCTCGCTTCCACCGTGTTTTCAGCTGGTTCAAATGCCTTTAAGGATGGAAGAGCACGAGCAGAGCGCAGTTTCAGCGCGTGCTGGTTCACTTACTGCTGTTTAAGGTGGGCTAATGCTGGGAACGCCGGCGTAACATTCCTGCATTCTCTCTTTTGACTGCCTGTCGCTGGCTCTCTGAGCAGTCTGGTGTTTGAAACACTGCACCGAGGACTCTGGAGCAGCTTAAAGTGATGAAACGATTGTACGAACAGATGTTCTCAAGAGAGTTCTTTGAAGCAATAGATGTAGATCAGAATGGCTGCAGGAGGGAGAAAAAGGCCACAGAAGGTGTGGGAAGAACCTATAATATAATACCAGATAGTAACACTGCCTTAATATCTGGTTGTGTTTTCAGAGTGTTTCCAAATTCATCCAGGAGCACAGGAGACTCCCCCAATCCTCTCTTTCAAATAAAGGTTAAGAATCACAGGTTATCTTATGAATGAAAGAGCTGAGAGCATTGTTCATGAATTGTAGAAGGCACCTAGGTTGAAGCAGCAGAGAGACTAGTACGTGTTTTAATTTTGGACTGTAAAAAGATACTGATTTCAGGGGGAAAGTTGTTCCCTCTGATTGCAGTCAGGGGCAGCAAAGAGAGGAGCTGGGTTCTTAAGCAGTTCATAAACTTCTCATGACTAGGTTTGTTTGAAACTTCTCAGGGGGCCTGGGAGCTATGACCACAGATATTATTTCTTGACACTATCTGGTACTCGTTCAGGCCTTACAGAACACGTTTCTGTAGCTGTTTCACCAGCGCTTCTCTTTGACTCTGCTGGGGAACATGCAACACAAGCCTCTTTCTTAGAGGGTCTGGAAGCTTCTGCTTATGCACTGAATCCGTCTTCTCGTGTCGAATTTGCCTGGCAGGAGCTGTGGAGATGTCTCGCAAGAGCCCCTTTGCCTCCTGGCTTTGTGCCATGCTCCACTGCTTTGGCAGTTACATCCTCGCTGACCTGTTATTGGGAGAGTCACCAATCCACTACTTCAGTAACAACTCCAGTGTCATCCTGGCCACAGCAGTCTGGTGAGTCTCCTTTATTAAGCAGCAGACGCCGCTGGCTGGATATAAACCCATCCGGTGTGAAGGGAACTGTTCTGTTTGGGTGACTCGTGTACTATCCTGCTTGGATTAACTGGGGACAGAGGTGGGGCAAGGTGGGCTCTGAATCTTTTGTACTCCTAGGTCTAGTTCCCAGTTTCTCTGAGCAGTTGCCCGGTGCCTGGGCTGCAGGGGTTGGGTCCGGTCCAGCCACCGGGTGTTTCTATTTATAGCAGCCAAACCGCAAGAGCAGCACGCGCTGCGCTGATACCACATATAGCAGAGGAGTGGCACGCACGGAAGGTCTGGGGGCATTTTATTCATCATGTTAGTGAAATGTGCATAAATTAACCAATTACTTCAACTTTAACGTCCTCGGTGCCTGTCAGGTGTGTGCTTTTGCGCCTGGTTCTGGACATGCCCCAGGCTGACAGCACAGTTCTCCAGATCAATGCTCTCCGTACATTCCAGACCAGGACATGGAAATGGAACCTTGAACTTGTGGTTCTGTTCCAGGTATTTGATATTCTTCTGTCCCATGAACCTCTTCTACAAGTGTGTCAGCTTCCTGCCCCTGAAGCTCATCTTCGTGGCCATGAAGGAGGTGGTCAGAGTCCGCAAGATCGCAGCGGGGGTCCACCACGCTCATCACCTTTACCACCACGGCTGGTTCATTATGATGGCTACGGGATGGGTCAAAGGTGAAATGTGGGGTACTCCTAACGCAGCAGCGCCCGGCCCCGTGGGGAGGGATGGGAGACCCTGAGCAGAGCTCTAGGCAACTGCATGGCTTGATGCTCCGTGTTTACAGCAAGCGTTTGAGCCTCAGTAAATGGAACAGAAGGAAACGCTCTTTCCCTGCATCGGGGAAACACTTTGGAGAAAGCCTAGGAAGGATTTGCCCTGCTCTGGTGTTAAACTTTTCATGCACTTAGGAAGAATTCCCCGAGGCTTTTCTTCCCCTGAGGAGATCCTTATCCCACGGGGCCTAGAGAGGACGGCAGAGCTGTCCCCGGGGTGGCCGCTCTAGCTGTCCCCTTTGTTTCACAGGTTCTGGGGTCGCCTTGCTGTCCAACTTTGAGCAGCTGCTGCGTGGGGTCTGGAAGCCAGAAACAAATGAAATTCTTCATATGTCCTTGTAAGTAGCGTCTAAGTTCTCTGTCGGACCAGGAATGACATTTAAAGAGACACTCAGGGCTGGATGCAAACCTAGAAAACGTCTTTGTTTATCTTCTAGCCCTACCAAGGCCAGTCTGTACGGCACGGTCCTCTTCACCCTGCAGCAGACCCACTGGCTCCCCGTCTCTGAAGCCAACCTCATCTTCTTCTTCACCATGTTCATGATCGTTTGCAAGGTACATTTGTCGCAGGTTTCATAGAATCATAGAATNATTTGCAAGGTAAGTTTGTGGCAGGTTTACTGCAAACAAACCCAGAGCAGGGGTGGGGACTGAAGCTGGGAGTGTTGGGCTGTAGCAGGGAATCTGCTGGGGAAGTTACAGGTTGAATTCCCCATCACGCAGACAGTATGGGAGCAGATCCTCGTGGTTCAGCCTTGAGCCGCGTACAAGGGGTCAGCCTTGTGGTGTTTGTGACCTGAAACTTTATGTTTGCCCTGCTGGTGACAGGTTTTCATGACGGCAACTCACTCCCACGCCTCACCTTTCGCACCCCTGGAAAGCTGCCTCTGCCCAGTGTTCTTCGGCTCCATCTCCAGCGGACACACGAGTCACCACCATGATCAGCACGGGGCCTCCCAGGAGGCTTCCCATCTGCCGCCGCCTGCGGCAAAGTCAAAAGAGGAGCTAAACGAAGGCACGAGGAAACGGAAAGCCAAAAAAGCAGAATAAAAAAAGCAGCCACACAGTAAACAGGCCAAGGAAGCTGTTCCAGAGCAGAGTCTCAAAGCCACCTGTGACCTCTGTTACCCTCCAGTTCTCCTCTGACTCCAGAGGAGGTGAAGCCAGGAGAATTCTGCAGCTGTAAACGTTCCCAGTGCTCGGTGCTGGCACTGGTGTTATTCTAAATGTCGTTAACAGTAGCGTGTCCCACCTCAAACCTCAATGTATTTAATTAGGGAAGCAGCATGGTTCTGGTGTGTGTAACCCCGTGGGATACAAGCAGGGTGTGTGAGTGCAAATACATATTTATTACTATTTATTTATAATTGCCAGGGCACCCTAATTTATGGACCTGAAACTGGCTTTTTAAAATATGACATCTTTGTACAGAGAAGGGGATGTTTCTGTGCCCACAGCTACGTGGTGCCAGAAACAGCGATTCCGGAGCACTAACAGGCAGCTCGAGTGCTCTCCTGGGATGTAGGAACATCTCCTACATTCTTGAATTCACCCACACAGGCTGAGGAAGTGGATTTCACACCAGCCACTTAAAATGACCTGAAAGGACTGGTAAAAAGCCCACGAGCTGGAGACACCGATTGTCTTTGGCAGGTCCCTTTTGGCCAAACCACAGGGCTGCAAAAGCCGCTTGTGCCCAGCGAGTGGAGAACTCAAAATCCCTTGCATGGCTTGGGGAAGGAGTCTGGCTGTGTGTTCGTGTGCTGCTCAGTGACTGGCTGGCTTTTAGATGAGTTTTCAGCTGTTCTTATAACTGATTGTGTTCTTAAAAGCATCATCACCCGAGGGCTGGGATCACTGCGGTGCACAGGGGGGGATGAAGCGCAGGTTTTCCACGGGAGCAGCGTATTCCCACCCCGCAGCAGTATTCATGTTGTCACCCTGCACCTGGGGACAGGAGGAGTTAAAAGAAGTGAGGGACAGGGGGCTTGTGTGTCTTCAAAGTGGAAATTGATGGTCAAATAAAAAAAATAAATGTTGTGTACAACTAGATGAGCGCCAGTACAAAAGGTTGAGTGATTTGGGGGCTTGGGTTTTGGTAGTGCCTTAGTCTTGGGAGTTTCCCTCCCCTACAGTAGGAAATGGGAATTCTGCCTTGATAGCTCGTCCGTCAGGTTCTACAGATGCTGCTCCACTGAACCCCCCTGTGCCCCTGGCACACACGAGACTCACAACTTTTGATTCAAGAGGATTTTGTTTCATAAAAGCTGTCAACAAATAAAAACGGTGAAGTGAGTCCACTCGTTCCTTAGCAGCCGAGGAAATCCCGTGTTTCTTTTGCTTGCGCCGGTCCCAGAAGCCACAAAAACTCCCAGATCGACTTAAAAATCTCACTGACCCAATGCCAAATGATTCTGACTGGAGAGCAAAGATCCAGGAGAAACATTCCAAGGGAGGTTAAGGCTCTGTACACTTCACTGCACCTCACCACGTTTTGCTTGGGATCTGGGTGGGACATAAGCAAAAGAGGTTGAGGAAAGCAGGGGTTCCGAGTGCTCTGAGGCCCTGTGATGTCTCTGGGGTCCCTGACTGTCTGGAACGTTCCCGGCTCCAGACTCCGCAGCAGAACCACAGAGGAGAGGAGCATGCCAGGGCTTGAACTTCCCTGGGACAGACGTCATTGCCTCCAGAGATGTTCTGATCTGCTAACTCCTGATACTGACTCCAGCGAGACGGAGCTAAATTTAGCCCTAGGTTTAATCCCAAAGAGGCCCTGCTTGCCTGATGGAAAAAGCAAAGTGTTGCAGCCCTCAGCACTTCTTGCTGAGCGACAGGTTTCCCTTTTCTGTTGCTCAGAGCGAGCCAAGCCAAATGTCTACGGCTTCTTCATCGCTGCATACCAGCTTCACGGCTAGAGGAGCTTCACAGCCCTTACTGCGAGTGCAAGGGAAAAAAAAAACACAGGGTAACTTTATGGAAAATGTTAAATTCCTCACAGTTAATGAGCTGAAATGAAAAAAAAAGGGAGGCCAAAGGAAAGAATTCCTACACTGAAGAGCTGATGTGAGGAAGGGCAAAGCCAACCCAACAGATCCCACGCTAGAGCAGCCAGGGTTCCCCTTTACCCTGTAATTAACGGCACCGTGCACATTCTTCCATGTTTTGTCCAAAGAACAACCAATTACACGACCCAGCAAAGCGGAAAGGCCCAGAAGGTGAAGCTGGATGTTACCTCGGCCATCTCCGGAGCAACAGCCAAGCTGCTCCTTTCAATCCGTGCCAGGTGATTCGCTGCCAAATGCCTGCTTCTTCCTCCTGGAGCCCTTCTCAGTGCTGGGTGGTGCTTTAAAGGTGCAAAGCACCAGGTCAGCGCTGACAGCGTCAGTCCAAGAGCACGCAGGACACGCAGAGGCATCGAAACGGCAGCTTCACGCGCTTGCACATCTTTATTTGGGCCCTTGGTAGTGTTTAGTGTTCGATGGGAATGGTTGGACTCGACGATCTGGTGGGTCTCTTCCAACCTGGTGATTCAATGACTCTAACTGCCTGCTCTACGGTTCGTGTGCTGTTCTTTGAAGGACCTGACCGGTCACCGCAACGTTCCATTCCGATCCGCCAGCGCAGCAGCAAGGAATCTTTGTGAAGAACTTCTCTCCTTGGACGATATCCAAACACTTCCCACTTCCTCTGCCTACCGGGGCGCAGTTGCCACACTCAGCTCCTCAAGCGGGAGCTGGCAGGGGGTGGCAATGACTCAGGTTTTCAGGAACTGCAAAGCTCAGATTCCTCTTCTTCCAAAAAATTACTCTCTCTCCATTTTTACACAAGAAAACACAAACTCAGATACAGTCTTCATGCCACAAAAAGTGCTTCGCAAGGAAAGAAACTACTGCAGCGTCTCCTCCGGGCAGGATGCACTGCGACGAAGGGGCTGTTTGCACAGGGAGGCGCTCCCAGCAGAGCTCGGCAGTTTCCAGGAACAGTCGCAGCTGCTGTTTCTGGAAGGAATGCAGAAGGGCCGAGGCGAGCGGGCACACAAGGACACAGCCAGCACGAAGCTTTTACCTGCGACGCCTCTCCGAGTTGTGGCAGACCCCATGGATTTTTGGGAACAGTCTGGGGGTGAAATACAGGACTGGGTTTTCACTAAAAGCCAAGTTATTAGCTAAACCCACCCTTTCACTGTAAAGTTCGGCATTCCTGTGGGCTGGAGCCCAAAATGTCAGGATTTCCCGTACCTACTGCATCCTCGGGGAGAGCTAATGAATTATTCCGGGGCTGTTGTACCGAGGGCTCGTTCCCTGCTGGGCAGCGGCACAGACATAATTCCTAACGCCAGGGAGCTCCTTTCTCATCCGAGGCTGGCACAGAACTCATCAGAGATCACTTTTCACTTAGAACGGCCCCAAGGAAAGCTGCAGAGGCAGCCATTCCCTGTCCTAATTTTAGCACTCCCTCTTGCCCTGCTCCGTCACCTGAGTACACAAGCACCACAGGCATTTACTCAGTTTTGGGAAGAGAACATTCCAGTTCTGCAGAAATTATGATCTCGGGTGATAAAACAGCTGGAAGGAGAAAAATGTCCTCTATTTCCCCACGTCTTTTCATTTTGCAGTTGTGAAAAGTATCTATGAAGAGGGGAAGAGGCATCGTGAAGGTGCTGGGAGTGCCCACTCAAGCTTTGTGTGCGTGTACCTGCTTAGCTTTTCTCCTACTTGCCGCGTCTTCTCAATTTATCTTCAAATTTCCTCGTTTGTTGATTTAATTCAATGAATACATCGCTTAAAGCGGTAAATTCTCCTCTAAAAAGCACAGTGGGGGAAGCGGCCTCAAAATGTCACGGCCTTGAGAAGCTCCCCGGTGGGTAGAATTGTCTTTCTTGTGGCTGTTTACCACAGCGTGACTGAAAAACAGGACGGGGGATTTGCCATGGTGAAAATGCAAGAAAGATTTTTCTCTGGATCAAGGCTGCCATGTTGTGTTCTATAACCACGTGACCCAACATTTCCAGACTCAGAGTTTTCCTATTAGCAACTAAAACCGCAGTGCGAGGAGCCAGTACGGAACCTGGGATCCATCGAAAGGCGCATAAATGCCTCATTCTGGAGGGGCCTCTAGAGGAAGCCGAGGCTTCTTCTTTGCCAGCCAGCGATTTGTTTGGTCAGAGCAGTTTACCACGACCACAGCGCCTGCTGCCCCACGGCAAGGACCTGTCAGCAACCTGGACTTCCTCACAGCTTAAGGAGAGGGGACACAGTGCTGCTATTCCCTGAGAGGAGAAACCCTCCCATACAATTGCATTTACTCATGTAATACGCTTCCCTGGATCATTCGAGCGCCAGATAAGGCCACTCGGTTCACTACACACCACACAAATACACTAGGGCAGCTCTCACAGTCATGTTCTCAAATGCTTTTTTGTCTCTGCCCTCTTAGGAGTGAGTGTTAACAGGTCAGGCTGCTTTTCCTCGTGCCTTCTTGCCTGGAGACAGTCGGGAAGCTGTGCCAGCAGCATCCGAGCTGGTGCAGCGTCTGTTCCTCCCCTGTTCTCATTTCACTGCGCAGACTTCAGTCACTCGATGGTCCCCTGCACAACGCTCACCAGATTCCTCAGAGGTAGATCTAGTCCTGGGAGCAGACACAGCCCAAGAACAGAACTGAACAGAGAGCCAAGAAACATAATAAACAGAGCAGGAAGGAGAGAACATCTGTTTCTGGAGCAATACACTTTTGCCTGTGAGCTTGCATCCAGGCAGGAGGAAGGTCTGTTTCCCTTCGTGCTCGCTTGTGCACTGGTCCCATTCACAACTGCCTCGACAAATGAGGATAAAGTGGGTCATTTTGTCGCCAGGACAACAAAAGCACATGCTGACCTAGATACCGGAGGGAACCTAAGCTTGCTCTTGGCACAGCCACGGGGGTCAGACAGTGCAGGGGCTTCCAGCTGGGGAAACACAGCGTGTGAACCATCTCTAAGCATCCCCTTCTGGCTGTGGTGTCAGAAACATCTCTCCTCTTTGTGTCTCATGGCAGGATTCAGGCATTGAATAACCCAGGAATGCTCTGAGACATTTCACTTCCTATATCCATCAGCACAACAATCATAGAATCACCAGGTTGGAAGAGACCCACGGGATCATCGAGTCCAACCATCCCTATCAAACATTAAACCATGTCCCTCAGCACCACGGCCACCCGGCCCTTAAACCCCTCCAGGGAAGGGGACTCAACCCGCTCCCCCTGCGCAGCNCCAGAATAATCCAGCACGTAATAGAGACAAATATTCTGGATTCCAGTATCAGCAGCAAGTTATAAGGCAAGAAAGGCCTCTAAGTTTCTGTTAAGTGAAGCAGCTATCAGACTCCAAGGAGAAACAAGCAGCACGGCTTATTTCCTCCCCCCCCCCCTTGCCCTTCCTCTGACCCAGTTTTACTGAGTTCAAATTCTCTGGTGACATTTAAGAAAAGCAGCATACGTTAAGCCCAATGCTGTTACCCACTAACCCCTTTATCTCCCACTTGGAGCCTTGCTGGCTGTTCAGACCCAGCTGCTGACCAAGCTGCCCCAGCCACAGGTGGATTTGTTGCAATAACACAGGCTGCTCGCACAATCAGTGAGGAGTTTTGCTGCCCTAAGACCACACCTCCTCGGCACAAGCCGCTCCAGAACACCAAGGCAATGCGGGCAGTAAAATCCAGAAAGGAAGATGGGGAAAATTCATGGAAGCGTGACCAAAGAAATTCTTCAGGGAGCCTGATTCATACCAGAGAACTCTCTCAAATTAGTTCCACTGTGTAAAAATGAAAAAGACAAACAGGATGACACAGCATAAACACCTAGGACTGAGCTTGTGGGTTTCTCTTTCTATCTTTTTGATTTAGCATCGCAGAATTCCAATATTAAACTGTGCAGAGGGACATGGAGCTGGGAAAGGGGGAAAAAGGCCTGGGGGGTCTGGAAAACTGGCACACACACATGCTGTAGACATTCAGAATCTACTGATCACAGGATCACAGAATGGTTTGGGTTGGAAGGGACCTCACAGCCCATCCAGTGCCACCCCTGCCATGAGCAGGGACACCTCCCACTGGATCAGGGGCTCCCAGCCCCATCCAACCTGGCCTTGAACCCCTCCAGGGATGGGGCAGCTCTGGGCACCCTGTTCCAGGGCCTCCCCACCCTCACAGCAAAACATTTATTCGCAAGATCTCATCTCAATCTCCCTTCTTTCAGCCGAAAACCGTTCCCCTCCTCCTCTCCCTGCCCTCCCTGATCACGAGCCCCTCCGCATCTTTCCTGGAGCCCCTTTCCGTACTGAAACGATACCTCCGCACGCTGCTGCTGCCGCTACCGCCGCGGGGGAAACACATGGGGAAGAGAAATAAAGAAAAGAACAACCCCAAAGCCAACCCTAACCCGCATTTTATTTCCTTATACAGAGCGGAACCCGCCGCTGCCCGTGACGGGCTGAGCCTCGGCCACCCCAGCCTGTCCCACCTCGAGTGCCCCGGCCCCAGGGTGCTCACCCCGCCTGCGGCCTGAGGGAGTGGAGGGGATCCCGGGGCCGGCCCAGGCCGCTCTCCGCCTGCTTGAGGCGCCGCTCCCGCCATCGCACTTGAACCGCCGCTCCCGCCATCGCACTTGAACCGCCGGAAGTCACGCGCGCTCCGAGCGGCGCCCGACGGCGGCCGCGGGGGGTCAGACCTCGCCGCTCCGCGCGCGGCCGAAAGGCTACGTAGAGCCCACCCCGCTCCGCGCGTGCGCGCGCCCCGGCCGACGGTGGCCGCGCAGGGTCTTGCCGCCCCGCCCCG
>WAAB01025429.1:0-19016 GCA_013389865.1 Piaya cayana
AGTCTCCCTCTGTTTCTCTCCTTTCCCCTGTGTACATGTTTGTCTATAAAAACAAAGCAATGATGACCATTTAAAACCAGGCAGGTCTTGCTGCCTGGTAGGAAATGGCACAATGTGTTCTTGTCTGCGTGCCCTCTGCTTGTCACAGACACAGCAATTTATTAGCTGGGCTACCTCTCTCCAGCCCCATGCCCTCATTCAGCCTCCCCAGCCTTTTGCACCCTGCAGTGCTGGGGGAGTCTTGCTCCACGTGTTCGAGGGTCCAAGGTTGCTGCTCCAGCAGGGCTGCTTCTGGAATTACCTTCCCTTCCACCTGCTCTGCCTGATGGGATGTGCAAGTCCCACGGCACGGATTAGGCACCACTTGTCACCGGGTGCTGTTTTAGCACAGCAAAGAGTCACTGAGTCGCTCTCAAATACCTCCCTAGTGACAATTTAAAGCAAAATAAGAGGAAGAAGCTCTTTCCTGTGAAAGCGGCATCGTACTGTTGGGCCTGTGTCTGTGGTTTGCTGGGCTTTATTGGTCTGCCCAGCCCAGCCAAGAGGAACAGAGTCGGGGGTTTGCTGCTATTTGGTTTGGGGGCTTAAAATACTGAAAATACAGAAAGCTGGGGGCTCGTGGAAGGAGCTGTCTCTCGGGTCTCATGCGGTGGCTTGTCAGGCCCTGCTCTGATGACTCACAGATTGAATTTCTTTCGACTTCCCTGAAATTTGTCTGCCCCTTCAGCTGAGTGAGGGCTGCGAGATGATCACACGCCCTGGAATAAGCTACCACCCTTTGGGATCAGAGGCAGCCCTGGGACTCACCTGCAGCCCCTTGCTGCCCTTTGCTCCCTCCCATACTCCCCCAGCAGCTTCAGGATGTCCCCTTGTACCTCAGAGGTGCTGTTTTTTCCCCCTGTCTGAAGCTTTTGAGCCTGACTTAGGTTCTTGTCTTATATCTCTGAGGTTTGATCCTCTCACTGATCTGGCTGGCCTCCAACCAGGGCAGGACTCTGAGTTGTTTTATTTTTCCCTTGAGGAGCTCAGCAGTAACCCGGAGCATCACATGCTGCTCTCCACTTGGCTCTTCTGCTACAAACCCCAGAAGAAAGTGGGCTTATCTCTCAGATGGGATAATCCCACGTGTGCTTATTCAACTCCTAAAACTGCTGAGAGAATCCCGGCGCCTTTTGCTGGCGTAAAGCATCCAAAGGGATAAAAGACAGATGGACTAAAAGGGGTCAGTGTGCTGCTGCTGCAGAAATTCATGGGACCAGACAGCATCATGCGATGTGGCTGGAGATGTGGTTCCATCACGACTTCGCTTTGTCAGGTTCTTGGTGTATCCTGATGGCAAACGAGAGCCTGGAAGCAGCCCCAGTGCCCTGCTCAGAATGCGCATAGCTGGGTGCTTTGGTGATGTGGGTGTCTAGTACCATTGTAAAAGGGTTTTCCTCTGGTTCCTTGTTATCACTTATCCCCAGGCAGCTGGGGTGCAGCTGGAGCATCCCTTGGAGCTCGAGGCTGATGCTCAGCATGGGCTGACTCCCCAGTGCAGACTCCCTGGTGTCCTGGAGGCACCCAAGCTGGTGCTTCTTGCCAAGGCTGGAGGCAGCCTTAACCCGCTCCCGAATCTCCATCTGGGCGTGGGAGGTCGGGAAGCTGCAGAAGTGGATTTCTCACCTCTCCGAGCTCCTCTCCGCGGCTGAAGCTCCCTCTGCAGGACTTCTCCTGGAAGCCAGAGCAGGAGCAGCTCAGGTAGCTGCTGTGTTCTGCTGCCATCCCTGGTGTTAACAGCGCCCTCAGGATGCTCAGAGGTGGGCTGATTCTCCAGAAAAGGCCACTCTTTAGGGTGCAAACCGAGGCCTTTGGATCTTCTCTGGATGAGCTGGCAAAACTCTCTTCCCCAGTGCTCCTTCTGTCCTGGGCCACACCAGGAGCTTTCAGGATGGGAATCAAGCAGCAGCAGGAGGAGTCCTAGCAGAGAGGCTCATTGCTTGAGTCCCAGAGGCTCATAGGCAGGAGATACAGAGAGGAGAAGTTACATTTTTATCTAGGTTTGTCAATCTGAGACAGCTGTGGCACTGTGGGTGGCTCTGGTGCAGGACAGAGACTGGGGAAACGCCAAGGTGGCTTGTGGAGGGGGAGTCTGCGGTGGCCCTGCGAGCAGACCACGAGGAAGCTGAGAGCCTGGAATCGCACTTTGCAAAAGGTGCAGGTATTAGTGCATTTTCTGTGCTTGCTCTGAGACTTAAATCAGCAATAAGAACCTCTGCTAAGAAGCTAATGAGACTACACCTTCCCACCTGAGAACACCGAGCAGTTTCGTGTTGTTTTAATACATCAGATGTGATCTCACTGTAGCTGTGGAGGTGTTTGTAATTATACCCACAAAAAAAAATTTAGCATCTGAGCCTCCTGGCTTTGCTTGTGCAGTTACAGGTTTGCAGATGGAAAGGTGGTGGTGCTGCCCCTTCCTCCAGCAATGGATGATCAATAGTCTGAGAAGCCATCAGCTGTTGGGCGTCAATGAGGGTCTGAGCCTCTGTCTTTCTGCAGGGTAAAACCCTTATCTCACATCACAGATGAGAAGGAGACAAGCAGGTATAATATAGCCATCCAGTTGACTGTATGAAAAATCAACATTTTAACATTACAGCTTATTTTTCATGACCTGGTTTGGTCACCATTAACTTCAGGAGCCAATTCCTCCTCCTGATCCTCTTTGTGCTGCTGTCTGGGGTCTGCTTAGGGTAGGAAAGCGAGTGGTAGGTAAATAAAATCTTGGACAAGTAAGTCAGAGTTTTCCAAGACTGTTTGTTGATGTCTTGTTATGTTTGGGGTTTTTTTTCCCCTTCGAATTGAAGTAAATTAACAAGTCAAAGCAAAACATTTGAACTTTTAGAGGGTAGATGTCTGCTGCATTAGGACACGGCTCAGATACCTCAAATTCAACTCCTTAAAACCGAGATCTTCAAAATTACATGTAAAAGCTTTCCCCCCTGCCCCCGGCCATTTTTAAAGCGTGAAAAAAATCTCTAAATCTTTCTGATTGCAAACTTCTACTTTGATATGGTCTTTCCTACGCTACAACAACCTCACCTGAAAGCTTGACAGTGCTTATTTTAGGATCAAGTCTGGCTCATTGAACCTGTCCCTGATGGGTTTGTCATCCACATCCTCACACCTCAGCATCCCTTCCCGAGTGCTTTTTTTCCTTTCCTTTGCCTCTAGACCACAAGGCAGCATTTGAGAGCTCCTTGTGCAGATCGCTTCAAATTCACGTGGCGTTTCTTAGCGAAACCTTCCAAAAGGTACCCAGTGCTGTACAAATGCTGCGGGTCTCGCTAGAGATAAATGAGTAGGAGAGTTTAAAACCAAAGAAGTTATAAACCAACTATTTCAGAAAAAAAAACCAAAATCAAACACCAAAAGGCAGAGGGTTTTCTGCCAAGGAAAAGAAAAAGTGCCAGAGCATCTGAGAATTGAGCTGGGACTTCAGTGCCGCTGTGCTCATCCCTAGAGGACTTGTGGCTGTGACTGGTAGGCTGGAAGACAAATATAAAAAGAGGTATTTATCCACTTTTCTAGCAAAACACTGAAATGTGTTGATAAAGCCTCAAAATTTGTGTGGGATCCAGGTGTTCCTGGCACGTCCTGCCCCCAGCCAGTTTGGGGGCTGCCGCAGGAAACAGGTGAGCACAGGGTGGTGGTTGGTGGTGGCCTTTGCACCCAGCTAGCACGAGCCGAGCAGTGTTCGTAGGGTCAAGCTCAGCCCTGATGCCACCAAGGCTGATTTAGTGCAGGTTTTGCCATTCAGAGACGTGCTTGAATCCTTTTCTCTGCAGAAATCCCTTGGTGCCCCCTGGGGGGACTGCAGAGCTCTGTGCGTGTCTTGAAGCCTGGGACAACAGCTGGGTGGTTCCCCATCCTTCACCCATCGGCTGCTCTCTTTTATGTCTTAATTTTATGGGGTTTTTTTAGGATTACTGGTAAACTGCGCTCTGGCACTTGGGACAAAGTGTTGGGAGAGATGGAACAGACGTTATTTTAGGCTGTGTTACTCACTGTGCTTTTCTTTCTTGTTATTAGGAAATAGTGGATTGGTTCAATGCCATCCGGGCAGCGCGTTTTCATTACTTACAAGTGGCGTTCCCCGGAGCCAGCGATGCTGACGTGAGTTTTCCTGCAGGTTTTGGTTTGTTTTTTTTTAATCTCTTGCTCATTTTTAGCATCTTGTTAACAAGCTGGAAGGCTTGGGGGGGGTGCTCCATCCTTCCGAGCATTTTTAAGAGCTGAAATTATTGTGGTGGGTTGTAGGGCCCACGTGCAGCACCTGCTACCAACAATCCAGCCTTGGAAACCGTGTGTGTGCACACATGTTCACGCTCAAAATGAGTCGTGAGTCCGTTCCTTGAATCCTGTGTTCAGTTCTGGGCCCCTCACCATAAGAAGGATGTTGAGGCTCTGGAGTGAGTCCAGAGAAGAGCAATGAAACTGGTGAAGGGGCTGGAGAACAGGCCTTATGAGGAACGGCTGAGAGAGCTGGGGGTGTTTAGCCTGGAGAAGAGGAGGCTGAGGGGAGACCTCATTGCTCTCTACAACTACCTGAAAGGAGGTTGNATGAAGACAAAAGAGCGTCAGTGCTGTATCCGAGCCTCTGGGATGAGTTCTGGTGTGCAGGTCCATGCAGCCTGTCTTGTGAATGTCTGCCTTGTATTTTCTGGGAGCCAGGGCTGCTAATTGCATTATCTTTTTGCTAATACAATACCAGAGGCTGTATTAGTGCAAGCTGACTGTAAGTACTTTGTACTGCGGTTGCTGTGTAATGTCACTGGCTCTGGACTTTCTGTTGTTGTTGTTTACTGTATTCATTCCTTAACTGCTTAGATTCTGAAATCTAATTGCATTACCTGCCTTCTGGTATTTATCTGGGAGGAGTCCAGTGATGGGCTGGGGCTGGGCTGCAGGGTGGCTCTGTCCCACAGCCCCCTGTGCACCCCAAGGACCCAGCGGAGCCAAAGCCTTCATGTTGGCCTTATATAGGACCTATATACCAACATCGACTGCCCCAGCTCATCCTGATCCCTGGGGAGAATGAGAGGAGGAGAAAGAACAACGCTCCCATGGCTGGTGATCCCTGGCATGTTGGACTTCAGACCATGTTCAGATAAGAAGTTAAGCTGAGCAAATAGAGAAAAACAGAATATAAGAAGAGCCTGGTTAGCTGGCTGTCGTACAGTCACTGTGCAGCCTGTATTTTCCTTAGTCATTTCTCTTCCTCTCCACATCTTCTACCTCTCTTGAAGTTGGTTGGCACATCTAAATCCAATTGCCCCGAAGAACCTCACGGACCTTAATAGAGTTGCTGTTAATTCAGCGGTTGGTGAGGTTTATACGTTCACCCCGTCCAGTTTCAGTGGGAGATGATTATATTATTGCTTATCATCCCCTTACCATCATCAGTTATTCTTTGGATGAAACAGAGGGGTACTGTGTTAAATGAAGCTGAATTTACAGCCTTGAAATACTGAACAACCCCTGATAGTGTTGGGCTTGGGGAGACCTTTGTGGAGGCTAAGTTGTGGATGAGAGGTAGCTCCGTCCTGGGTGTTGCCATCATTTCCATCTCATTTATGTTTCCTTTTTCTTATCAGAGAGATGAAAAGGCATTAAATACAAACAGGAGACAGGTTAAATGCAGAGAAGTGTAAATTGCTCACACCCCCCTAAAGATCTCTGAGGGATGCTTTGGGGACCCAGCTCCAGGCTGCTTTGTGGTGGAACCTCTCTGAGACAAGGACAATGGGGCTCCTTGCTTAGCAAAGTGTTCTCAGCCCTGTCCCAGGAGTCTAACCCTAGGGCTGTGAATGCTGCAGCATCCTGGGTTTCGTGATGCTCATCATCTTTCAAGAGCATTTCAGAGGCATCTGCAAAGATCTCACAGCGACTGCCTTGTCTTCGCTAAGCAGCATTAAAAGTATCCCTGGGTCTGGTAGCTGCTGTCAGCAGTTCTCTGCAAAAAGGGAGAGCACACAGGCAGCGTGTGTTGATGGGGCTTTGCAGACAAATTTAACGCTTGCATGAGGACCTCCCACTGTGTCTGGTGGAGGGTATTCATTGCCACAACTGACCGATAAAGCAGGAGTTGGCCCAGGAGCTTCTGGAAGCTGTTGCCTTTGCCGGTGAAGAGTTCAAAGATGTTTTGTGTTTCTTGCCTCTTCTAAGTGCTTTGGAGAAGTGGGACCAAAGTTTTTGGCCAAAGACATCAAGTGGGCTCAGGACCAGGGCAAGCTCAGTGTGGGTTTTCTTTCCAGTGACCCCCTCAGTGGTGATGCCACAGCACTCACAGCCCTCCCCATCTGACATTGTTCTCTCTTCTCTCTCCTTCGGCTCTTCCAGCTGGTGCCAAAGCTTTCTAGAAACTACCTGAAGGAAGGGTACATGGAGAAAACTGGGCCAAAGGTAGGATATGAAAGATTTCTGTAATCTCTGTGAACCTGAGTCTCGCTCTGCATGGGGCTGAGAAGGTCTGCTGCTGGCACAGACTCGCCCTTGCTGGAGAATCAAAGTCTTGATGCCATGCTACACCCCATTAGAAGCAAATGTTAAAAAACCCAGAACCATTTCACACCAACCACTCCATCTCCCCTCTCACTGTGAGCCTGCCTAGTGCAGCTCACCTGGACCGTGCTGTGCTGGCTTGTGGTGGCCCAGAAGCTGCCTGTCCCCAGCTCCCCCAGCCCACGGGGCTCCTCCGAGTGCCTCGATAGCCCTGGGTCGTGCCTGGTAAGCAAGGAGCTGTGCTGCTTTGGTGTGTAATCTGGCTTTTTTTGTCTCCTCAGCAAACAGAGGGGTTCAAGAAGCGATGGTTCACCATGGATGACAGGCGGCTCATGTATTTCAAAGATCCCTTGGTAAGATGAAGGTGCCTGGGCTGCGTGTTGGGAATTATCTACAATATTAGTAGTAATAGTCAGCAGGGAAGCTCAGGGTATTGGGAGAACCAAGAGGGCACTGAGCAGTCACTGCTGGTTGGATCTGCCTGGTGTCCAATATGCAGCAGCCCCATGCACTCATCAGAAATGCTCTGGAAACCCTCTGCACCAGCTGCAGATTTTTCTATATCTGGATTTTGGATACCCAGTTTGAAGCTGGGCTGGCTGGTGCAGCGCTCCCCTTCGCAATCCTGCCTGACTGCTCTTGCTGTCTCCTAGGACGCCTTTGCTAGAGGGGAAGTTTTTATTGGGAGCAAGGAAAACAGCTACAAGGTCCTGGAAGGGCTCCCACCATCCACGCAGGGAAACCACTGGCAGCACGGAATAACCATCGTCACCCCAGATCGCAAATTCATCTTCGCCTGCGAGACGGAGGACGACCAGCTGGAGTGGATTACGACTTTTCAGAAAGTTATAAGCCGGCCGATGCTGCCTCAGGAATACGCAGGTGTGTTTGCTGGGGAGGGCTGGAGGTCGGCCTCAGCCTCTTTCTTTCCTCTGTGTTTAAAGGCAGGATGGGTGGGAGAGAGATCAGGGATGCAGCGACGTCGCTTCCACCGGGGTGTGAGCCAGGGGACCCACTGGGGTGTGAGCCAGGGGACCCTTCCCCTTCTTGGGGAGGATGCAAAGTTCATACAAGCAGAGGGACTCACGTTGGGAGGAGGAAGGTGGTGTCCCCTCTTTATCGCCTCTAGTGTGATGTCCCTGCTGCTAGGAGGATTGCTCACCCTGTTCTAAGGGTAACTGAACCCCAGGAGCATCTCCAAGACAAGAACTGTTTGCAGAGTGGGCTTGTGCCAGGCTGTCACCGCCTGCCAGTGCTTGTCCTGCTTTTAACTTTATTTTCTTTGTTTTTTTTTTCTTTCAGTGGAAGCCCATTTCAAACATAAACCTTAGCTGGGACTGGCTGGGCAGACCTGAGGAGTGAGCTTCTGTTTACAACACAACGTGATTTTATTTGAAATGTTAAAAATAATGAATAATAGTAACAACAGTAATAATAATAATAATAATACTTCCCTTTCCCCCTCATCGTTCACTTGATCATGTTGGAAACGCAAGAAGGGCGGCAGTGAAATGGTGGAGAAGATGCTGATCCAACCTGAAATTGGGCTCTGTGGCCCCTCCATGAGATGTGATGCTGGGACAGGTGGTGCCCTCACCCCTCCACCCACCGAAAGGACTGTCCCAGCTGGTTTTGGGGGGGATGATGAAGACTGTCGGGACGTCTCCGGGGGGCTTTTCCCCACAAGCTTGTCCCTGCAGGCTGGGGCTGTGCTGCCCCGGGACATTGGCTCTCTGTGAGTGCTTCTCCCTGAGCAGAAATGTCCTCGCAGGATGTGACGCTAACCTGGAACCACCTGAAGTGGCGACGTGCGGAACGGCTGAGCTTCCCAAAGGTGTCGGGGTAAATGAGGGGTAAATCACCTCACCCAGGGCCCGGGGGAGATGCTGTACGCAGGGTAGGGTCAACAGGATTTAGAAATCAGCGTTGTCCGCCTCGTTATCTGCTTAACGAAGGGCAGGGAGGAGGGATGCTAGTGTGGGCAGGAGGGGAAGGGGTCACTGAGCCACAAGATGATGCTCGGGGAGCAAAGCTCCTGGGTTCAGGGCCCTGTTGCCACCCCACCCCGCTGCACGCCTGCACTCCGGGTCCCTTTTTTTGTGGTTCGGAAGGGTTCACCCCATTTCAGGAGCCCAGGCTGGGTTGAGGGGTTTGGCTTTAGGTGCAGTTTTGCTGACACAGGCACCACAAAGCCCATCTCAGCCCTGGCAGGCGCATCCCTCCAGCCCATGGCACCCCGTGCTGCTCCAGACTGGGGGTTGCACTTTCTTTCCCCCCCCAATAATTCTCTTTTTTTGATTATTTCTACTTTTTATTTTCCTGCAAAAAAAAAAAAAAAAAAGCTGCTTGAAGTGACGTTTCAGCGCTGTGTTGAGCACTGTATTTCCCGCAGTTGGGGCGGGCGGGCTGGGACCTGCTGGATTTTTACCCCAAAACTGAAATTCCCGGTGCCAGCCCCGGCCACTGACCTGTCCGACACGTTCCTTCCGTTGGTGTGTGTAACTGAGAGCATCTCATCGGCTGTACGCATTCGTTCTGTCACTGGTAAGACAACTGTGGTACTAAATGTCATTCGAACCAATAAATTATTATGCCAGAGACGTGGCTGTTGTCGTGCTGGTAAAAACAACACCGGGAAACCAAGGAAGGGATGGGGCTGGCTGAGCCTGGGGGCTGATCTGTGCGGGGTGGGGGACACTGGGTGTGTGTGTGTGTACAGGCTAAATGTTGTTCATGTACACCACACCCACATTTACATATAATATAGATCACACTGCACTTTATAGCTCTTTGTGTGTGTGTGCATTGTATATGCTTAATATTTATATGTTTAATATTGTATGTATTTTATATACGATACTTATATTTACCTTACTTATATTTATGTATGCACAGACACACACAGAGAAGATAAATATTTGATAGGAATGTGGAAATAAATTCTAGGAAAGCTGTTAAATATTCAGACACGTATAAGCTGCATAGATGTAGCGTAGTATATACCCTTGTGCATGTATTAGCTGAATATTCCTATGAACACATGCATGTGTGTTTGTAGCCCTCGTTAGAAAGACATAAGCTAAAATATATTTCATACGGGGGGTTTATAATTGCAAATTCATAAAATATTTAATTATATGTTATAGACACGTGCATGCTTTTTGTATAGGTATAAAGAATATAATTTATAAATACATTACAAATTTAAGGGACATATGTTGCGTATAAACATTTATCCACACGCGTAAGTATATGCCTAACTATGGTTATAATAATTATTTATAAATATGTACTTTGTGCACAACAGTGTCACTCACACACATTGGTTTAGTGTTNTTGTGCATGTATTAGCTGAATATTCCTATGAACACATGCATGTGTGTTTGTAGCCCTCGTTAGAAAGACATAAGCTAAAATATATTTCATACGGGGGGTTTATAATTGCAAATTCATAAAATATTTAATTATATGTTATAGACACGTGCATGCTTTTTGTATAGGTATAAAGAATATAATTTATAAATACATTACAAATTTAAGGGACATATGTTGCGTATAAACATTTATCCACACGCGTAAGTATATGCCTAACTATGGTTATAATAATTATTTATAAATATGTACTTTGTGCACAACAGTGTCACTCACACACATTGGTTTAGTGTTTGATAGGAATGGTTGGACTCAATGATCCGATGGGTCTCTTCCAACCTGGTGATTCTATGATTCTATGTAAAAGGCCAAGTGTGTCAGAAACAGAGAGGACAGGCTGCATTAGTTGTGTTTATAGCTAGCTAGAAGGATTGTTTGTGTAATTAACAATAATATAATTACTATTATAGATTATAAGCCATAAAATTATNTATTTAATTATATGTTATAGACACGTGCATGCTTTTTGTATAGGTATAAAGAATATAATTTATAAATACATTACAAATTTAAGGGACATATGTTGCGTATAAACATTTATCCACACGCGTAANAGGCTCTTCATGTGTGTGTGCACATACACCCCCTCCTGTATCTGCTGCTGTGATTATTTTGTGTCTAGGCTCACAGACATGCCTGATAGAGGAGGGGCCGTTGCTGCTGGACACCTGTGACACCCGCAGCTGCCCCACTGCAGGCAGGGAGGTGGCTCTTACCTGCTCTCAGCATCCCAGATAGTTTATTAAATGTCTACAGAATCGTCCCAGGTAGGAGGTTCTTCCCTGAACTTGGTGGAAGTCAAAGCCGTCCCCACTGCCCCAGACATTACACTGCCTGATTAAAAATCTGCCTTTAATCCAGAGAGCGCTGCAGCACCGAGGTCTGGGTGACCCATGGAAAGGCAAAAGGGGAAGAAATTAGCAAGGAAAGTAAGCACTCTGCTCACAAAACTCTTAGAAAGCAGCAGTATTGCACATCCTGGTAAAAAGTGTTTATTTGAGACTTCACAATTAACACAAAGTCTTCCTTTCATTGCCTTTTCTTTTTTTCATACAGTCAATAAATTTGCATTAATCCCTCCCCTCCCCATGCACGATTGCTGTTTATTAATCTTAAGCCTTTTTAATTTTCATCATGAAAAAATAAAGCGTTTCCCCACCACGTCACCTGTTACCACCAACAGCCGCTGTGCTGTATTAAAGACGAGATGTAGAACGGCTACGCCTACCACGGGGGTTGAAGTTACTCCGTTATTTATTGATTTATTCCTTTTTTTTTTTTTACAGAAAGTGTTAAATGAATCAATCACCCAAGAAAAATAAATATATCATAAAAGAATCAAAAGTTCTGCAGTATCCCTTTTCTTTGCGTACAGCTGCAGTTCAAACACATACTCGGCTCACAGCAAATCTTTTCATTTCTAACGCCGTCGCCTTTCTGTATGGCTGCAAACTTACACTGAAAAAGAACCTGTTCAAAAGGAGTAGAGCCATAAGCCAAATTTTTATACCTAGGCAAGAGAGATCCGCACGGAAGCCAATTACCTGCTTTCCAAGAGCAATTCAATCTTGTGCTTTTCAGGAAGTGTTGGCTGAACACATGCATGGGCTCAGCCCAAGCCAGACCTAAAGTGGCGTGAAAGGCAGTATGGACAGCGTGCGTTTTACTCACGGCAGTGGAATTGAGTTCTTGGTATCAATGTCTCCTGGATGCACGTCTTAAATTATGCCGCTTGGCTTGTCTCGCAGTACTTTTGGCACCAGCCTCACAAATAAATTATTCAATTGATCCCACTGCCTTTCGAGATCTTCCTCGGAGGTGGCAGAGGTCAAGGAGGCTTTCTCGTAACAAAGATGATATTGGGCAGACCGTGAAGCACAAGATCCATATTATTTACGCTTTATTGAATTACTGTGCAAAAGGGAATACTGCATCAGAAACGCAGAAGACTATTTTAATCAAAGTCACCAGCCACTGTATCGGAAACCTGCTAACAAGTGTTCTGATTGGTTCATTTGGCTACTTTTTGTTGGTTTCTTTCTTTTTTTTACATAAATAATATAGACCAAACATTATAAACATTTCAGCAACCATGTCTAAAAGACCAGAGGAGCCCTTTTAGGCACCAAGAAACAACTGCAGGATTCAAATTCCAGAACTGTCTTTGGAGTCGTCAAATCAAGTTTACACAGCACCCAACGACAACAACATTCAGTCGAGCTCGATAGGACTGCTGTCCTCCTGGCCATCTTCTGTGTCATCATCTTCTCCAGTTCCCATCAGACTGTTCAAAAGATTTCCTAGAATAAAAGACAGGACAGTCAAAACCTTGCTAGTTTTACACTCTCATGTCAAAAACTTCAAACTATTCTCCTACCGGCCTGCTAGGGTGCAGATTTCAACAATGAAAAAACTTTTTTTTGAAGTATCAGCAGGACATTAGTATCCCCAATCTTATTTCCATTAAGAAGATATTGATTTGCAAAGCTGTATTTTGATACAACTGTTTTTTCTCTAAGACTACACTGGAAAAAAACGCTAAAGTAATGTACTAATGTACTACAGTTGCAGCATGACAGGAAAGGAAAGACCCAACCCAATGAGGAAAATCAACTGTCCAAACCCAGCAATGGTCTGCATCATGTTCTAAAGACCTTCAAGGCATTTCTGCATTCTCCCTGCTTTATTCAATTTAAAGATGTTTGAATCGCTGAAATGCTGTTTCATATGGGATCTCTGATGCTCGTGTTTTTCATCAAATCAGTGAACTGATACCTACAGGTTAAGCTTTAGTTCAGTTTACAGGCAGAGAAGCTTTGTTGTCAAGGAAAACATCTAATTTACACAAAACATTAATTTTTACACAATTTTACAAATAAGTGGATTTCAACAAATTGAAACTCAGTTCAATTTGTTCACACTTTATTCAAAAGCCAGGAAACAAGAGCTGAATTTCTCCATTCCCTTTACTTTCTTGTGGAAGAACAGCAATAATTTCAGAACTTCCACTTTGGGAATATTCATTTTGTATCAGCACTGGTTAAGTCTCTACCAAAGTCCAGACTTAAAATAAAATCAGCACTTAAGTCTGAAGAAGTTAGGCTTTAACACAAACAAGATTTTTCTTTATATTTGGAAGTTAAAGCATAATGACAAAAAGTAACTAGTAGTGTCATTTACGTGCTTCTCCCCTTCTCAAAGAGGAAAAGTCTACTAGCTTCACCAAATTAATTTCACATTCAACCAGTTCATCTTGTATTCTACAGCAGTGACTTCCTACAGGCTATGAAAAAACTAGTTTATTCGTTAAAACAAATCCTCTGTTTCCAGCAGAGCCATTTTATAAAACCCACTGCCCTGAAAAGACTGGTTATCTATAAACAATCATTGGTATAGGTCTTACCTAGCAATCCTCCGTAGGACGATGTCTGCTTGGGCGGAACACCAAAGAAAAGCTGTCCTATTCTATCTAGGTACTGAAAAGGCACAAGAGGAAGAACGTCAGTTACTTCGTTTACAGGCAGAAATATTATGGGCAGCAGCCACACCACACAAGCTGTATCACTGCCTCCTATCTTCAAGTCACAGAAGAGGAGACAATCAGTTATTATTTAACTAATTTTGTGGGTTAAATCATGACTACGAGTAACTCACCTCATTATACATGGGATCTCTTTTCAGTGAAGGTTGATACTGTTCACACAATACTGTAAATACTGTTAGTTTTCCTCTGGAAAGGAAAAATACAAAAGTGTAATCTCGGTAACAACTGAAAAAAAACCCCCAAACAAGAACAACATGAGAAAAATCGGACATACCCATCAACTGCCAATAACAGAAACCAGATGAAGTTTAGCAGTGGTTGAACAAAGGGTGGGCCCTTCTCTATTGAAGGATGTTTCTGTGTGTATGTAGTAAAAACAACTGATGCGCTGGTCTTATTTTTTAAGCAGAGAAATCTGCAAAAGGAAACAGAATAGCGGCAGGTTAAAAAAAGGCAGAGGAGTGGTTTTACATGCAGAAAGAAAAAGAGAAGCCAAACGCTCAACAATATCACTTGACTTGTGTATAGAAGTCATCTCGGGCTTAAACTGATGGCAAAGGTAGAGATGTAACACCCTTGGCAATGGTTTGACTAGCAACCAAGGAAGGGGAAAATCACTACCAGAATACAATATGGAACAAGCGACTTGGGAGGGAGAACTGACATTAGATATTAATAGAATGAGTTTAACCATGATCTAAGCAGACTGTATACAGGACAGTTACTGAAAAAGAGCATCAATTAAACCAAAATGTGGAAAGACAGGCCACTACGTAATTCGAATTAAACATGAAATTGCATCTACTGGCCCAGAGTTTACTATGCTGAGGTAAAAACTGAATTAAACACCTCTCTCCTGGCCCTATCAACTCCTAAACACATCTCCTTTCGCTACGTATCTGTCAGCATCCAGAGACCCCGTCATTCTATTAGCACTACCTCAAAATAACGCGGCATCAGGACCACTAATAAGTCTGACACATGTCTAAGTGTCTCATAATAAAACCACACTTTGAGGTCCCAAGCCATTTATCACCAGTTAACAGATCCATTTTCCAAATTGATCAGAACTTTGTTCAGGCCCAGTTAATTTAACTGACAATCTCTGCAAGTCCCACAGAGACTTTATCTGGGACAAGTGCTGTCAGTGAGCACTGGGAAGGCTGCCATGCGCAGTCTTGTTTTCAGTCGCAGGCTGCCCTCCAATCCTCTCTCCTAAGATGTGCAAGGGCATCGGGCTCTTTTGCCTTACTGCTGAGCAAGGAGCTGCAATTATTTTCATTAGAATATAAACTGCTATGTAAGAGGATTTAGTACAGTACTTGAGCTAAAGGACAGTAAAGGATGTAACAGCAGTGCTGTATAAATACCGAAAAAATTAATCTCTCAACTTCTCCCCAGAATTTCCAATTCTCCAGAATAAAATTTCCTAAAATCATTTAAGGGCCTTGCATATACTGAATTTCCATAAAGGATTTTCTTCAAAATCACTGCAATTTATATCGACCCGCTGTGGAAAGCAGGACAAATCTGACATGACAGCTCACTGCTGCCAAAAGACAGACAGCCTTGCTCTCACCTCCTCCCTCTCTCTCCCAACACCTACTCCCTCCTGATTCCCTGCTGCACAGTCCTGTCTCCACCTCCTCCTCAGACTCCTCCATGAGCTGCTTTCCTTGCCTGAAGAAAGCCATCAGCTGATTAAACACGGTAAAATTGGCTTTGTCAGCCTTAATCGTACATGAGCTCTGCAAAGTCACATAATAGCTTGCATCCCCACCTCCTACAAAAAATAACTGCCTAAAGTAAATGAAAGCCACCAGCAACTCTGTCTAACCAAGAACTATCGCTCTGCTGCTCACAGACTAGGGTGAGCCAAGACAAACTGTCTTTTAGGACGACAAGAATGAGAGGAAGTTAACACACTAAAAGTAAATATAGAGCCTGCTTAGGTCCAGTCTTGGTAAGAACATCAAGGTAAGCCCTAACTAGACATAAAGTGGTGTTAACAAAGCTAAGAATCGTGCTTTCAGGGTCAAAGAGATTACAATAATTCTTCGGGCAATTAACGTGAATTCAGGTTTCAACTTTAATATGTTTTTTTTTTTCTCTTCCCAATCTGACCAATTCAACACACAATTTTGAGATGGTTTTCTCCTGTTTTGACCACACAAAGTGAGTTTTAGAAGCTCTGGCCAGTTTCACACTTTCTGTTGAAAAAGATGCGTGGTTAACCTACAGCTCTCATGATTAAATTAGATTAGTCTCAAACACAGTGTCACCTCAGCAAAACAGTAAAAAAAAAAATAAATTAACACCTACTGTAGTACTGCCTGTGCTACAAACATGTCCACCTCACTGCGATATCCCCTGGACGAGGAGTATTCTACTAGCATATTTGCACATCCTTCACCATCTGTGGAGTGCAAGAAGTGATACCGAGATTCACTATAGTTTTGCTCTATAAAAGGAAAAAAAGAAAATGGCTTTTAAGAAATCAGTTCGTCAAATCTGAACATAAAAAACAAATTCGTTAGGCTTGTACGCTACAGCTGGTGGAACAAGAGCTACACCCAAGGTATAGAAATCATTAGCGAAAAGAGAGTGGGCTTTTTCTTTTATAAGTTACAGACAATTTATAATGGAAGATAATAAATGTTATCCTAAATATAACTGAACAACTGCTATTAAACACTGTTTACTCACTGCCACCACAAAATATGGTTGCCACTGAGCCATGGTCATATCATTTTGTTCAACAACATGCTGATGCTTGGTGTGCTGCTGTCAGCACTTAGGAGGCAGAGAGTTCTGTATTCGAGCATGCATCCCAAGAAGCCAAACAGCACCTTCAGCATCCTCCTTTCTAACTGCACAGAAAGAAGGCATTTCCTATTTTTAGGCTAGCCCACTCTTGCTATCAGAATTACATGTGCTCCCATATGCTGAAGAGAACGGCGATTACACAGAAAAAAGGTGGAAGAAACGAGAATGATTTGTTAGAACTTAACTCGAAGCAAACCATCATGCAGAATGACTGCAGTGACAAATCAAAACTGGAAAGCTGCTCTTTTTTTTTTAATTGAAGGGTTTTGTTTTAAAAACCTGCGCCTTTTCTAAGGAAACGCTCATAAAACTGCAGCCTAAGAAAATGTATTCATTTTGCTCTTCACAACAACGGCGAGCAGACGGCTACAAAATGGGGATTTTTACTTTCAGAATGCAACCGTTTCTTATCCTAAATGTATCTCAGCTTCTAACTTAAATATGCTGAGGAACAACCTCCCTTTCTGGCTGGCAGCAACCATCAAACTAACTCAAGTCCCATGAGAACAGTTATGGAACTGCACGTGGCAATGAGCTGGAATGTTGACCACTGGGTCAAGGCTGTTATGTGAAACCACTATCATCACTTTGCAGCTACTGAAAAATTCAAAACAAACAAGCAATCATCTTGCACGGTTATTAATTCATGAGAAACCACAAAATAGATGGCATTTATTGAACTGTTCTCAATCGCCTTTGTATGTTTTGAACGTATGGATTTATAGACTATCACTCTAAAGTAATTATTTAGTGCAATTTTGATTTATCTTACATCCTATTACAAGTGATAAAATCCCAAATAAAACAAGGGCAACAACATTCATTCTGGAATAAGCCTGTTGGTCAACATCTCAAAAGGTACCTAATTACAGATCCAAAGACTATTTTGGATGTTAGGTGATACATTTCAATCTTCCTCATGTTTACCGTGGATTTTAAAACAAAACAATAGAACAGCTTTGCTCCCTCCAGATTTTCCTTCTAATGACTCATGGAACTACTTCCATGTCTAAAGGGTCAAACTTCTGTTTCTAGAGAGCTTCAGAGCAGCTGTGTTTCGGGTCTTGCACTAATATAGAGTTATAGCCCTAGGTGGGTTTCTTTTGTTAGTAACATTAAGCTGATATTATTGCAAAAATCAGGTAATAGCAGAAATCAATTATTTACATCTCAGCTTCTTTAGATTATTTCCAGAGTAGATTCCTTATAATATCATACTTCCCACATATTCAAATCAAAATGCAGAAAAGCAGGTTGTTTTTTCTTACCTTTCCACAGGGTAATTGCTAGTAACTGGTGTAGTTTTGGATGTCCAAGCTTTCCTGATCCCCCGCTAGACCATTTTAGTGCTCTGGATACAAAAGCCACTCTTTCAGGAGAATTTGGATCCATTAGACTAAACAATTTGGCCAAGTTTTCTAGATGCAATAAGATTCACATATATTTAGTGTTAATAGAAACAGGATGACCTGTTGATTCCAGTGCAGCATTAAGACACAGCACCTAAGCTACACTGCCACTGTGTTTTTAAGCTCCCTTAACGGCCTTCATAAGACACCTTACAAAAAAGTGACTTTGAACTTGAGAGTCACTTCTCATACATCAAATCCATCTCTGCATCTATCAGACAGCAACATTCATACGATCCCTCCCAGCCAAACACTGCACCTCACAGCCAGCTGATAACAGCTGCTCTGCCTCAGGGTTTGGGGCAGGCTATCCCAGAGGACCATGAAATTCCAAGGAGGAAGAAAGACTACAGGTTGTGGGACTGCCTGCCACTCACAGGGAAGCTGTGAGAGACAGAGGGCTGGAGATCAGAAAAGCACCACCAGAAGTCACAGACGGGATGCAAGATGTCAGAGCTGATCTAAGCAAACACAGAACAGACTCTGTCTGACTGTCTCGATGTGGGAAGGCATACAAAAAGGATTTCAGGTTTCAAGACTGTTAACAATAAGTCACTGTGAAGTGCAAGCACGTCTAAACAGCACCAAATCAAGCTTCATGGTCACCTCACCTAAAAGGTCTTCTGCTACTTTTGCATCCGATTTCTCCAAAGACTCCAAAACCAGCATGGACAGATCTGCAGCACTGTTTTGCTACAAAACAGATACAAACTGGGAGTGATGAACAGATCAGTACATAAAGGAAAGAAGCAACCAGAACTTTGTCAGAGGCAGGTTTAATACTTCAGCAAAACAAATGTGGTTACAATTGTTGTTTGGACACTCACAAACAGTTCTGCTTTATGTTCCAGTTTGGCACAACCCTTTGTGGAGAAAGGCTCAACAAAGAGACAAAACAAAAGAACAAAGGAACTACCCCAAACATTTACCATCGAGAATTCACCATTTGCCCTTCAAAATCTTGGAATAACAACCGCCTTGCAAACCACACACACAAACCCAGCAACTTACCTGATTATGACTGAAGAACAGCAAAGCCCCTGAATACATGAGTTCTCGTGCTTCTGCGTGTTTTCCTTGTGACATATACCTGAAAACAATAGCAAAGCCTTGGTAAAAATTACCACTAAATACGCTGTGTCTGCTTAAAGTTACTTCCATCTGAAGGATTAAAGAGCACTAAAATTAAGGCAATAAGGGGTTTATTTTTAAATCGGGTTAGTTTCATTAATGATGCAACTTTAGCTGCAAGCTACAAT
>WAAB01025430.1:0-29355 GCA_013389865.1 Piaya cayana
TCTGTGATTCTGTGATATAAAATCCATTTCACTATGCTGTGAAATACTAACAATGTAGCATCTGAGACTTTGCACTCTATCATTTTATAAATATTTGCTATGTGAGAAACAGATCATTTCTGGAAGATTGACTTGAGCTGAGGAGCAGTGAAAGCATCATATGCATAAGCTCAATGTTAATGGCATTCTTAGACCTTTAAACCATATTCCACTGATGACAATAAATAAGTGAATTTTACTGTACTAATTTTGCTGTATTGTAAATTTCTCCAGTGGCACAGGACCAGTACTATTTAACAGCAAGGGAGATACACCATTAGGTCAGGAAGAAGGCAGACTGTGTGAATTAGGTTGCTGGGGGAGGATGTCTATGTTCTCTGTTGAAGGCTTTGCCCTGACCCATGATGTGTGAGATATCAGCATGATATATGTACGTTTCTTTCTTCACTGAAAAATTTAAGAGGTTACATTATCTTCTAAAGTTCTTTCAGATTACTCTTGCATAGTCTACAGGCAGGAATAAAAACTGTTTGTTTTTTAAGGTAACCCAAACCCCATCCCATTAAAATATCTTCTTTTAAGTTGTTTTTAGACTGGAAGAAAAGATCTGAGTTGTATGAGAAATGGTTGCTAAATTATGTGAAGGAAACAGTAAAGGGAATTATATCTGACAAGGAATCAGTGAGCAGGGTAGGAATTAGCACCTAGCTAGGCAAATTTACCATAACAAGAAAGTAAGACAGTGGGAACACAAACTGAAGAATGAGCTCAAGAACGTATGTGTCACTAAGAAGCAATAAGGATAGGCAGTATTGACTGTTAAAACAAATTAGAGGAAGATCTGGGATAGAAACATTGGATATGACAACTGAAGGGGAAAAAAAATCAAAGCAGGATATTGAATCAGTACTAGAAAGGAGAAAAAAAGATTGTAATGGGAAACTGAGGGATTAGAACAGCTGTTTGAAAGCACTGAGAGTATGGAAGAAAATGGAAGGAAATTACATGGAGTGAAAGATGATCAAAGAGCCAAGTGATGGCTTGATGACTACAAACTGGGTATACATAGCCAGTGTACCTGAACCTCATCTGTTCCTCAAATGACAACCAGTATTTATGAAACTCACCGACTAGAGAATACAATTTCCTCAATCTAGACATACATCTAGGAACTTGTCAACTCCTTGCATGATTTTCTGTTCTTTAACCAGTGCTGGAATTCTTTTGCTATGAACTTAAAGTCTCCCAACCAACGGTATGATGATGGCATTCCTAGTCTTGCCTTGTTTCCAAAGAAAACTAACGTTGTAGAGTTTGTCTGTCTAACACTTTTTTAACTAACTGGTCAATGTCTACCTTTTTTTTTTCTTTTTTTTTTCTTTTTTTTTCCAGAAAGAAAGTGGTACCATTTTCCTACATATTTTGTGAAGTGCAATGACTGGTCAAGAATACAGACCCCACCATTGATCTGCTGAAGAGGAAGAAAATATAGGGAGTATAGCTAGTGGTATTATGCTTGGTTACATTGCTCCTGCTAACTTATTTGTATGCAGATCTGTGCTGTTGAATGTTTTTGTTGCTCTTCCAGCTGAGCATGAGGTAGGAAGAGGGTAGAGCTACTGTACTTTCATAGATTAAGTATACAGAATTGGAGACATCACAAAGTAGTGAAGAGGATAGACATACCAGGAGTCCTGAAGGATGGAAAAAGATTCATCAAACACTAATATTATCAGGAACTAATGGGAAGAGGAGGACTTTCTCATAAGGACCAATATTCAGTATTCCACTCCCTGCAGACCATGAATTCTGAAAGTAATCTTCATTGAACTTCTTCATCACTGAAAGTTAAACTATATTTTTTGTAACTCCCCAAAAATATCTCACATGTATGCTTGAAAACATGCAGTGAAGAAAGATGGAGTTAGAAACCTCAGAACTAGCCTCCCAACCTCATTTGATGCCTTGGTACATCGGGTAATAGAAGCCTGCCCAGTGGCATTTCTAAAATACGTTTGTGCATCCCAGCTACTGAAAGACCTTTGATATGTAGTTTCTATTTTTGAAAACATTGTTTAGTTCAGTTCAGAAGTTCTGGATTCTGTCGATTAGCGAAGTAATACCAATAATAAAATTATTAAAAAGTTCTCTGCATGATAATGAATTGTACTTCTCATATTATACATAATGTATTCCTCACCTGCATAGTGACTAAAATGTTTTAATACTGGAATTTAAATACTCTGTAGGTTTCCACTATAGAGTGTCTTAGTTAGTCTTTCACTAGATTTTTATTGGGGAACCAATATTTTTTTATCTATTTTCTTTAGAAGACAGCCAGCGAAATAGTTTGCTTCTTTTCATGTGGTGTACAAAGGCCTAAAATACAACATAGCAACAGAGGGGAGTGAATAATAAAAGTAAGTACTTAAGTCAGAAAATTCAATGTAGTCAAATTGTTGACTACTTTTTTCTTCATTTTTTCACAAAGTATTGACCTCATACTTAAGTGGTTTTCTACTTTTTATACTTAGTTTATTTCTTGGCTCCTTCTAAGACTAGGATTGCAGGCAATGGACTGCTTGGCAGAAGTTTTTTCCTGTTTTAGTTTATCTCACAATTCTAGTAACATTTGGGTTTTGGCTAACTGAAAATATGTTTCCCTGCAAGTTATAGAAAAAATCGGGTCTGTGCTTTCCTGCTGTCTTGAAGATCTGTATGATATTATTCCCAGGAGCATAGGGTGATTAGTATAAAATTTATTCATTTCAGACCACCACAGAGTAGAATAATGTTTTTCAATAAAATACACACACTTAATGCGATCACTTCATAGCCTACTATGTAAACAATAACTGATTGGTTCAAGTATTACTTTGCACTGACTGTGCAGTGGTCACATTAAACATCTTTCCCCACAAATAATATAATTCACATCTGGTGCCTCAGCCTTGGGATCTCTGCCATGTATTGCTGTGTTTATCACTGGGTTTTTGGCAGAAACTTTTTCTTCTACCAGCTTTCAAACTTCATTGCGTACTTCTTACATGTTGTGATAAATACGGTCTTTAATTCCTACCTTATGCCAATGTCTGAGACAAACAGTTAACTGTTGCTCTAGCTTTTACAACTCTTGAAAGACTCAGTCATACAATTCAGCACCAACAACATTTCTGTCCTTTGCTAGGTATCCATAAAAGGTTTTGGAAAATAAACTCAACTATAATATGTTCTTTATTTTTTGAGATAGGGATGTTATAGTATATAGCAGTTTGTATAAATTCTACTTTTAACTCAAAAGATTTGTTTCAATTTCTGAATAAGCTTTTAGTGAATATATCTTACATTATTTTTTAATGGGATTATAAATACAGAGTGGTTTTGGCCTACATTTACCAATTCCAACAACAGTGGATTAGATACTTTCCCACCTTACTTACTTTCTAATAATTTTCCTGTGTGAACCGAATGCAAACCATTTCTCTTCTGATTATGTTACAGGTTCTCTGTAAAAATGTAAATAGCTGCATAAGGCAATGGAGAATATTATCTACTCTGTGACCCTAAAATATTATCTTTTAATTGTTTCATACTTGTTTCTGCTAGAAATATATCAAAAGATAAACTTTTTCATATTTTTTACACATATTCTTTTTCAGTTAAGTGTTTAATGAGACTCCTGCAAAGTTCAATATCACTTATGAGCCCATTGAAGATTTACTTATTTTTCTGAATCAGAATCTTGATAGTTGTGAACATGTCATGTGGGCAACGTTAGAAATGAATATAGAGATTAAAATATGTAAGATGACATTCAGTCAAATGCTTTAGGAGAACAATGATATAGTTCACAAAATATTCCATGGGGTTTTTTTATAGTGTGATGCCAGCTTTGTGTGTCTACATGTATGCTTAATAAGGTTTTGCTCTGATAAACTGCATACAAAAGAGCTCCTAAGATCTGAATATCCAGATGCTATTATTTTGAAATGTTTTTGGTTTGGGGGCTTAAAAAAAAGAAATAAAAAAGTTTTGCCAGTGGAAGCATTAGAGAAATTTCAGAGTTGAATTTTGCAACTGTCTAAATTAATTATTTAAGAATGGAAAGCTTCTTTTTCATGAATTCAGCATAGTATGATAACTCAATTGCATTGTTTTGAACAGATGTAATATCCTGTTCCCCCCTTATAACTGCTTTATTTTTTTAAAAACACACTATGCCAATTTATGTGACATGTTGAAGTAAGAAATCCACCACAAAGCTCAATACCCAGAGTAAAATGTTAACAACAGATACAGACAGGACAACTCCCACAGCTCATTCAGTAGTTAGGATAAACAAAAAAGCTGGGTGTAAATAACAAAATTTCACTTGAATTGAATAAGCTACAATGGTATAACTGTGTTTCTACAATCATAATTAAACATTTATTTCTGAACAGAAATATAAAATTGAAGAAATAGGCACTTGACTAAGAAAAAAAACCAGAAGACATTAGGAAAATTAGGATCTACCTTGGTTATACACAAACTTTTCCGTTATATATGCTAGGTAACACTAATATTTTGAAACTGAAGCAACAATCCTAGCATTCTTTAGGAGAGAAAAAAAGTGTTGTATCTTGATATCTCAATGCAGTAAGAAAACATTGGTGATATTATTAAACCCTTCTATTACTTTATCATCTAACAATACCCAAATACTGCCAAAACACTCAAACTGCTTACACAGGTTACATATATACAAAATCCAGCATTCCTAGAGAAGTAAATTAAATATAGCAGCAGTATCTATCCACTAAACAAAAAAAAAAGTTTTTTTTCCAATAATATCTTATTTAATATATGCTTGGAGCTTCAAGTATGAAACATTAACAAATTTTTTTTCTTTTTTTTTTTGAAAACTTTGATCATATTTTCTTGTTTCCTGTCTTGAACTGAGTAAAGAATGCATATTCAGTCCATTTAAAATCTAGGAAGAAAAATGGTTTCAGAAAATTCTTCATGTTTATCATAAAACACAATCCCAATTCCTTTAATTTAGTCTCAAAGTAAATATGTTTCACTCATTAAGAAAGAAGTCCTACTGAGTCATAGTCAGACATCTTTGAACTAATCCCATAGTAAAATTCTGGTGCTTAAGACAAAAACCTCTATTAGGTCACTGGAATCTAGCAAACTACGTTCCATTTTTAGTCTCTAACCATTTTGGTTAACAGCTTATTAAGTATTACCAAAAAAATAAAAACTGCCACTAGATTTTTGGCTTTAAAAAAAATTTCATAGTATAAATTACAAATGAGATGTATGTCACATTCAACTTTCAAAAAAGAATTTGGATCTCTTTTTATACAAAGTATAGAAGTGTAAAAGTGCTTCTGAAATTTTGTGTTCCACTAGGAAAAGGTTTTTTTGCAGATTCATACCTACTGATGTGTTTACTTCAAACTATACTGTAAGCATTTCATACACCTGTCTTGAGAAAAAGTCTTAAATAAAATAAGAACAAGCAGCAACAATTCCATATAGTTTCAACATCCCAGTGATGGATATCTGTGCTTTTCTAGCTACCAGATGTTTTAGCTGTCTT
The DNA here is from genome assembly GCA_013389865.1 of Piaya cayana. Classification (NCBI taxonomy): domain Eukaryota; kingdom Metazoa; phylum Chordata; class Aves; order Cuculiformes; family Coccyzidae; genus Piaya; species Piaya cayana. Next base: position 5,591 of record WAAB01025430.1, read on the forward strand.
CTAAATCACCAAAGTACTCCCTCCAAAGGCAGTTTTTTCAGAAAAAAATTCTCACAAATGTAGGGATGCATCAGACTATCTTATATTCAGGTTTGAAACCCTGCCCTCCCTAAATAAAATAACAATTTTTTTCATAATTTTCCAAACCGAATTTTTCATGTTAGGTTTGTCTTGCTGTTTGGAATATGAAAATATAATTCATGCTCATATATATGAGTATATATATGATACTCACATATATAAAGCTCTGGAGCGTGTCCAGAGAAGAGCAAGGAAGCTGGTGAAGGGGCTGGAGAACAAGTCTTACGAGGAGCGACTGAAAGAGCTCAGGCTGTTTAGCCTGATGAAGAGGAGGCTGAGAGGAGACCTCATTGCTCTCTACAACTACCTGAAGGGAGGTTGTGGAGAGGAGGAAACTGGCCTCATCTCCCAAGTGACAGGGGACAGGACAAGAGGAAATGGCCTCAAACTCCACCGGGGAAGGTTTCGGCTCGACATAAGGAAAAAATTCTACACAGAAAGGGTCGTTAAGCACTGGAATGGTCTGCCCAGGGAAGTGGTTGACTCGCCTTCCCTGGAGGTGCTTAAGGTGCTGGTGGATGAGGTACTGAGGGGCATGGTTTAGAGATTGGTGGGGATGTTTGGACTCGATTATCCAGTGGGTCTCTTCCAACCTAGTTATTCTATGATTCTATGATTGTGTATACATATATAATTACTCCATTAAGTCTTTTTTCATAGCAGACTTATGCTTCTGTTAAATATTCTTCTTTTTTCTCTTTAAATAACATACTCAAACTCTTAAGACACAAATTTATTTTCCACTTGTGGCAGACAAAGAAAACTAAAGCTTCCATAACTATAAACCATATCTGAAGTGAGTTTTAGTGCCATATGGGGAATAATTGTAAATGTTAGTGTATGTACTTCAATCAAATTCAGAAAATGAATTCTATTGTCTAAGAAGCAAATTATTTCTATTTCATAAGTGAGTGATAATCATAACATAGCCGTATCAAGGGTATTGTACCAACCTAATCTCAGATGTAAAGTGATGTTTATGACACTAAATGTTTCATAACCACTACATGGTTACATGTGTTTAGGAAAACTCATAAAAATCAGTCCCATAATTGAATCTTTCTGTGACTACAGGTGATAATTTCACCAGAAAGTTACAAACATAGTGCTGAAAGGATCTGTGCCAAATTTAATTCAGATCCCCATCTGCTGTGATGTAAGAATCCAAGCTGGCTGTAGACAACATGCAAGAAATTCATCAATATGTATAAGAACTTCTGAATTATATAACTATTTTTAAACATATTGTCTTCTTGATAAAACATTTGACAAGCAAAAATAATCTGTCTTTGGCATTTTTTGCACTGAAAACATTACAAGTTGCTATAGCTACCCAAATTAGTTCATGCGCATGTAACCTTTTTAAAAATCCAAAATAAAGATGTGATGTGGATGGTATTTTTCTCATATCCTGAAAGCATTCATTGTATCTGATACACTTCCCCCCCCCAGATAATCTACAAGTCAATTAATAAAATTTATTTTAATTATTTGTAGATGATACAGACCAAGAACATGTATTGTCATGGGGCATTTTGAACAATGTGAAGTGAACTCATCACTCATTTATCCAGAAAAATAGTCTGGATTTCTACCAGATTAAAAAAACTCCAATCCTATGAAATATACAACATATTTATGAAATATTAGTAGAAAAGAGGGAAAGTAACAGTTGTTTTGGAATTCTGAAACACTTTTGAGGTACTTGCACTACCTGCAAAAGGAACAAAAGAAACGCTATTCTGTCTTTTCCCCTATGCTGAACATTTTTTCCTATTATATTTTCCCTTACACTTAAGTGTTCTTCTATTTTAACTAAGCTCATAACTATTATCTACTTCATCTCTTTGTACTATGTTTTACTTCCCTATGTTGTAAAAAATTGATTTTAAGATAAAATAAGACAGTAGATAATATAGAATATTCTGATATTTCTGGATTTGAACTTTCTACATTATGCTATTTTAAATTTTTATAAGACCTCTTTAAGCTACAATTACTTCAATGTTCATCCAGGGAAAAACAAAAAAGGGCATTTCAACAATTTGTTTGACTGAGATTTATTTCTTATGTTTATCTTGATTTCTATTAAAATACTGATATTTTTTTTTAAATACTTCATGACTTCTGGATATTTCTTTTGGCTTCAGTTTTCAATATGGCAAAAAATACGTCCCCAAATAAGCTATTTATTATGTAAACACCATTGAACTTCTGTCATTGAAACTGGAGCTTATTTATTTTCCCTTTCTTTGAGTTTTCTGAGATAATTTGACAAAAGAAAATGTAGGTTTTTTTCATTTTACAAAATACAGAAATATAGATAATTTTATGTGTGTATAAACAATTAAAGAGAATATCCATATATGATATATGGCATACAAATTACACACACTGAGATGCCTTGTCCCTACTTTCCAAAAGTTTCCTTTTTTTCAGTAGGTACATATCCTAATTAATTCTAACTGCTGGAAAAACAAAGATAGTCCCTAAAACAGCCAGAGTTCAATTCGGATTTATGTAAAAGTTAATTCCAGATAGGTGATACTGAGGGGGAGAGTGTGTATGTGTATGTAGGGATATGAAAAAGAAACTTATGGCAAGAAAATGACAAGAAGAATCAAAGACCTTAGTATTGTACTGCAAAGTAAGCAAGCTGAAACGTCTATATTTTTGCAAGAAAATCACATTATAGAAGCACAGAAACAATACAATAAACTGTTTTATAATGAAACTCACATAATATTTTGGCAATGGATAGTGAAAATTGCTGTCAGTGTAGTGGCAGCACATTGTTATTTAAAATTATTAGTGCTAGGGATATCAAACATAAATCGGGAGTTAACCTTCTCCTGACATCACATTTCAAATCTGAAGATCCTCAATTTATTTTGTATAAACAACTGCATCTCCTGGTAAAGAGAGGATACGAAACAATTTATAAAAAGTGACAGTGGTCATCTTAGCTACAAAGACATGTAGCAGTCAGTGTAGATTCTGTGATTTATTTGTCAAAGAGTACTTTCTTATAGTATATTGAAACTGTAGTTATTAACATTTGAAATATTTATGTTCAGTGCACCTCACTGGGAAACAACTATTTAAAGCATTTATATGAAATAGTGGCCAACAGACTGTTAAATAAAGATTTCCTGTCACACTATTTCAGGACATCTGAAGCTGTACACATCAAACAAAACAATATTTCATAAATTGTCAGTTTGGGCATGTCTGGAGAGTGCAAACAGCTGGGTTTCCCACATCTATTTGTAGGCAAATAGTCTTTGAGTTTGGACCTCTTCCAGAGTTTGCTTTTTTTTTCCTCCCCAAAAGTAACTATGGCAGCATCATATTCAGTCCCATTTCTGCCACCCTGGTTTGAGCAATATATGTGGCTGGGAAAGTAGTTGAAATGGCTCTGTATAATTCCAGAAACTGGAAATCTGCAAAAGTAGATAATAAATGTTATGTTTTCTAAGTTAAATATTCTTTTTATTATTTAACTAAACCATTATTTATTTTTGGATTATTTTACTCAGCCAGTAATAGGGTCACTACAGGTTACAGATAAGCATTTATTCTTGCAGCTAGGAAACTGCTGTTCAAAATACATAACTTACTTCTGCTGCAAATTCACAGAAATTAAATTCCCTCAGAGGCAAATGCAAGCTGTCTGAAATTTTTTATAGCCTGATAAACAGGTATATAAAATCAGGTACTGGGTCATCAGGCCACATCTGGACCCAAACTGTCTCCACCTGCTTTGTGTGTAGATCACACTGCTTATATTACTTGATGTCAGCTACAGCAATACAGTAAATAAGTAAGATTCAAATTAATATGCAAGTTATCCCAGATCCATAATATTCTATTTTCCATATGATTTGCTTCAAATAGAATAAGTTAATTTAGAAGGCAGCTTAATTCCATACACAATTCTGTACATTTCCCAGGACAATGTTAAATTAGAGCATTTTTCTGCATTATTATTTTTAGAAGTATGTCAGCATCATTTTACATGATTGCCACAAGCTATTGGATAACAAAAAAGGGATTTCTGTCTAGAAATTCAGGTGAATAAATATGATCATTAGCCCCTTTAAAATGGGTGGAAAATAACCTAAAATACCTCAGTCCTACTGGATTTGGAATCCATTATTTTAAGTCTAGGATGGTAACCAGAATGTCATTACTTCATACGGAAAAGTTAAAGGAGTAGTCACTTCAAAAATACAAAACACATTTAAATACTTTGGATTAAGCCAGACATGGAATGTTTCTTCTCCATACTGTTAAGGATGTATGACAGTTCAAAACAAAGCTTTCTATAAATTCAGTGGATTATTCTTTTATCATCATAAATACTGGTGCACAGATACAATAAACAACATTTGAGGGTCACAAGGCAGGGATGGATAATAGGCTTCTTTGCAAATTTTGATGTCCGTCCCACTTGTACCTACTTGAACTCTCTTTCCCTACTGAAACAACAACATGTTTACTTTTTTCCCCTTGCAGATTCAGAGACACTGCTGCTACTAGTTTGTGGAAAAAAGTTACTCCAGTGTATTCCAATACCACCTTTATTTTGTGAGGTAGCCTTATTGTCATGCAGAGAACTAAACCAATGACAAAATCTTTTCTTTGGGCTTTAGAAAGCTCTTTGTACAGTAAAACTATCCCCACATTAAACGTTTCCACTTCACAGCAATTGCTCTGTTGGTTCAGTTATGAGGTCAGTTGGGAATGCTAAAACTGTTGTGTAACCTGAGTAACCTGTAGTGTATAATGTACTTCTGTTCACAAAGTTCAAAAAACAGGTTCCATTTGTCAGTAGCCAGATCTGCCTCAGTGATGAATTCTAATCAGAGGACAAGAAGATGGAAAATATATAAGTTCCCTCTTCAGAGTGAACTGCTGTTATTGCAGAGTCTTACATAACTGAGGGTGAAAGCTGACACGTCTTCCTAAAATTCTCTTTACTCACAGGGTAAAAAGAAATTGGAAGAGTTTGTGTAACATTGCCACCTGGTGAACTTTTTTGTAATATTTCTATTTCAAAACTGTTAAAATGCATTTCTACATCTGTTATTGTTGTATTGTATTCTTCTTGATGCCTAAACATAACTCTTTTAATAATAACAAACCTGTATATGCTTGAAGGCAGAATACTCAGATTCCATTAAATAGGAAAGGCTAGAATATTCTGAAGTTATTTCTTATTAATCTCATCAGTAAGATTTCCAGGACAGATTGGCAATAGCACAATATTCCAAACACACTATCAGTTGCATACTTAAGGTCGTGTCAGTTAAAAAAATTTAAGTGACCCATATCTTTTGTTATGATGCTGTTGGACGTGGCACAAAATTTAGTACCTCATTTATGAGACCACAATAAAAGAATGAATAGTTCTATTGAAGAAAACATAATTAAACAGAATACTCTCTGTAAAATATAAACTGAATTTTGGCAGAACATGAAACACTGCAGCTGTAATTCTGAAAACAACAGTTAAGGTCATTTTAGCAGCTTGGAGGAGGATTATGCATTGCAGTAGTAATTACTCTGAATTCCATTCACTGCCTATTACTGCTAAGCTTTTGGTGACATTGACTCCATCAGAAACATTGGGTAAGGTACAGACATTTCAGAGGTTGAAATCTAATACCTTTTATTTGGCCACCTGTGTTTTTTGAAGAATTTCCTGGGGTAGAAAGAATGTGTGTCTTCAGATTCTTAAACGTGATCTCTTTGCTGTAAGTAGTCTTCTCTTAAGTGAATCTGCTAACTATTCTTACCTCTTCCCCTATAGATGTGAAATCTATAGATCACTTGCCTGGCTGACGGAAAATTCTCAGTTTTCAGAAAACCAATATCTGTAGTCACTTGTCACAACAGGGAACAACGATATGATTTCACATGTAAGTGTGTATGTGTATATGAAGCCATTACACTACATTTGTTTGAAAGTAAAACAAATCATTCATTGGATTACATTAATTTTTCCCCCTCCATTTTAAATGTTATTATTTTGCTTTTTACCTAAAAATTGAAGTTATTGTGAAAAGTCGTTTGGCACCCAGGTGGCAGTACTGTCATAGAAAAGGTAGAACTTACATCATGAAGATCTTGCTTCATACTCAGCTTCTGAGTGGGCACTGTGCCAGTCTAGCAGATGGACATCAGTAATGGCAGCAATGTGCCCTAGCATGTGCTTGTGCATCTACGGCATTTGCCTAGGGAAAGGCTTTCATCCAAGATTGCTCAAACAGCTGTTCATTCTGAGTTTCTATCTGTATTGTTAAGAAGAGATGTCAACACTAATCTATTTTTAAGCTAGATTAATTATTTTTAAAAAGAGAAGTAAAGTAGCTTTTTGGCTGGTAGAGCGTGAGCAGAGAAAGCCAATATCTTTACACAAGCATATCATCTTCGTAAGGTTCTCAACTCCATCTTTCATGTGAAAGAAAAACTGAAAAACCATGGTTGGTCAGGGTAAAGCTATGTTATCATGAACAAAGCCAGATACAGATGAGGCCTAATTTAGCACAATACTGTAGTTGGATGTCAGTACATTTTTGTTTCTGTGACCAAGTGGTGGCCACTTAGACAACCACTATTCTGTATAACAGTTCTTAGAGGGATCATGTTTCCCTTCCAGTCCCACTTTCTGATGGGTTTTTTTTTTTGATGTATCCTTTTCCTAAATACGCCACAGTGTCATGAGGGAGGGGTGAAAAGAGGAGACAATAGTCAGAAGGTGACAAACCATTACAGGTTTCATTATGTGCTAGTCCCACCTCCATTACAGTGATGGGAAGAAAACTAAGAAATTGACAAAAAATTTTCTAGTACTTCAGAATCTGTAATCTATGACCTTTCTCTTTAACGTTAAAACAGGAGTTCCCGTCCCACAGCGGAAAACTAAAAGGCCAGAGCTTTCTCCATTGATTGCCTATTTAACTGAAATTCCATATGACCTAAATGATACCGATGTCATCTTTCCAAAATGTTGATGCTTTCAGAATACTAGTTCATACAATTAGATAGAAGTCCTTTTTTATTTTTTTAATAGTCAGCCTCCAGTGTTGGTTTGATTGCCCACAACAAATATTAACAATTATTTCTGGTTTCAAACTCTGCTCTTCCTCTATGTTACTCTGTTGAGAATTCAATAATGAAAAACCATACTGAATTAAATAAAAATAATGAAGAGAATAATGTTCATAGTAGATAATGATGCACATTTCCACTTGTCAAGATTGTATTATTTTGAAAATATTCCTATTTATTTACTAAGAAGAATATTAAGAGTATATTATTCTTGTGTTCTATAGCCAGTTCACTAGATTTTTGACCTCCCTCTTAGTTCTCTTATCAATAATCTACGATTTCTTACAGATATTTTCTACTAACACCGTTTCATGTTAATGTTCTTTCAGATAGTGCTTGCATTGTCAGTCATACAGTAAACAACTCAGAAATTATACTACAGGAGTTAAAGCCATATGAAACAGGCTTTCTGGACCAATTTTCATTTTCATTAAGCAGAAATCAGATCACTTTCCAAGTCACTGAAAAGAAAGGATATACAGAAATTGATTTGGCATTAGTTACATCTGGTTTGGATTTGGAATATTTAAATTACATTAGAAGAAAATAATACTTTGAAGATGCATTTTTTGTTATCAAATTTTTTTTTTATTAATAATATTCTACTTCAACCACTTCTATTGGTCTCTACCCGGCTTTACATTTTCAGAATCCTGATTTCTTTGACTGATCACTTCATTTTCCTCTCAACAAATGACTATTTTATCAGTGACTTTTTAAAGTCTTCAGAATAATAGATCCAAAAAGTTGGCATTTAATAAAAAAAATATTGAGAAAAGTAAGGGTAAGAGAAGAAAGGTTGTTTTGATATTGTTTCATAAAATCATATTAAATCAAATTTGTAAAATCATAATATATATTTGTTCATCCTACAGAAAATACGGTATGCTGAAAAGCAGACTAAGGTCAGAAATGCTTGTGACATCATTTCTAAGACACTTCATTAACCTTTTTCTTTGTTTATTCAGTATTAATCTTGTTGCACAATATCATACTTTCTTGAACAACACAGCTTCTAAAAATTTGAAAAAGCACAAAGATGTGATTATCTGTTGGAAACCATGAATAAATAACAAAGTAGTTAATACTGCACAAACAATCCTGTGCTAATATTCAGGAACTTTTGCATATTTGATCTGTTTTAGTCATTCAGGCTTATTACTTCAGTACCAAATACCAGCTGTGACATTGTAAAGTGGGGTTTAGCATGTCAGATTTCTTTAATCACATTTGGGAAATATTTGATTTATCTGGTTTTGCCTGCTTATACTCTCACTTTTGCAGATTTTGGAAAGATGAACGTAGAAAAGCTGTGCCAGGACTCAAGGTAAAAGATAGCTCTGAGATATCTCAACACTTAGTGGGTGCTTGTTAAAGCAAACCGTAATCTGAGAAACCCTGTTCTAACCCAGAAGGAGAAATTAGTCTGAACTCGGTCCTAGCTAGGTTCTCACACTCTTCCATCTTGCAAAAAAATTCTAGTCTATTGATATACACAGAGCACATTGGTTTGCATTCTAAAGAGCAGCTAGATATTGTTGTGCCTGATGCACAAGAATCTGTAAAAGAAAAAGACAGAAAAATGATAGCAGAGTGCCTTTGCAACGAATTAAATAATCTTATGTTACACTGCAAATACAGCCCAGATACAGAACTCACTAAAATACAAGGAGTAGATACACATAATAATAAAAGTGAACAAAATTACAAACAGCTTAGGTAGAACTAATTCATAGGGATTTTCCTAACTGAATTAAGTTGCTTGAATAAAATGTCAGGAATATTGTTTTGAACAGGATAAGGGTATATATTCTTGTCATTTTGTTTTGATACCTCAGCCACACAATGAAACTTGCTGTCATTCCAAAACAAATGGAAGTGGGCAGTCAAGTTATCACCAACTCTTGCTCTAACTCTGAAAATAATGACAGATTTAACTAAGCTATTTTTCTATGAAGAGAATTGTAATGAAAATACTGGAATATTTTTACTGAATAAGTAAAAATAACTAGAGAGTGTTTGCAAAAATTGAAGTTTATGGCATATGTCAGAAAAAGTATTAAGGTAAGGTGTTAATGGTTGCTTGCCATTTTCATCCAGTCAAACACTTGCTCTTCTCCTACAGTCAGTACTCTTGTCTGCCCACTGCCATATCCTGCAGTGATGGCATTGCCAGTCATCTCCTCCCCATGTTAATTAATCTTTAATGAAAGTCAAAGTGTGTGGGGACTGTGCTCAAGAAACAATCTCCGTAACATCACTGTCATGACTCAGAACCAAGTAGTTGATTATTAAAAATAAATAAAATCTTCTAACACAAAGTTTTGCATATCCAACTGCTTTGAAATACTTTGTGGAGGTCCAGTATTTCATGGCTTAGAGTAGAATAACAAACATGTAAAGTTTGTTCAAGATAAGCAATAGGGAATTTTTTTTAACTATACCCCTGTTTGTTTTCAAACAAATTAAGGCATCAATTTTAAAAGGGGACAAGTAGATTTTATAAAGCTGCTTCTGATCATCATGTGGTTTATGTTCTGCAAAATGACTGCCATACACATGAAAGAAGTAAAAAGCTTTCTTCTTCAGAAAAAGAACGAAAAAACTTCCCTATCCAGTAAGCCATCAATAACATTTTATTTAACAAGTCATTTTAAGATAAGAACAAATTTACTTCTACACTCAGCAAGATATATGAAATTTTTGCAACCTTTCTGGCTGTTTCAACCTTACCAAACTACCAAAAATTACTGAGTATGGGATCCTTACTACCTACAGTTTTTCTTTGTATTGAGAAGCAACACTAAAAATTGCATCAAGAGAACTTTGATGGGCAAATTTTGGGTATTATCATACATTGCATTTAATGACTTAAATCACAAACAAAGATCTATTGTTTCATATACATAACAGCCATTATATACGTTTTGTAGTGAACTTGACTGGAAATATATCTTAGATTATCACAGAACGGGAACAACACTAGATACCTTGCCCTTGTGTGATACTTTGTGTGATTTAGTATGCTGTTTGCTGAGCTTTGTCAGCATGGGTAGCAAGACTTGATTTGAAGCACTAAGCCACAAGCTGGGAATTTCAAGTTAAATACAGTGCATACAGCCTGTTCAGATATATGGAACCCAATTTCTACTTATATATTTCTTCCGTGCAGTAAGTAGTAGCATGACCTTATCATTGAACTCTTCTAAGTCATGTTTTTATACAAATATGAGTTTTTCTAAAAAAGTTTTTTGCCACACCGCTGCATGGTTAGTTTATGCTTATGGGTTTATGGGGTACCCATGCATCTGGAGTGGCAGATGAAGTCGAGGCAAGACACCCTAGGATATCTCGGTACAATAAATGCTTATGTGAAGGCAATAGACTCATACCTTGGAAAGAAATTATGACACAGTATTTCAGATGAGAAGTGGGGTTGCAAGTTGTTTTACTCTTTTTTTTTTTAATTAACAGATGTTTGCATTTTTGCTCTTGGATTATGGCTTGTGGGTTGGTGAAGCTGACTATAACCCAACCCCCTCCTTCCAGTCTTTTTTCTGTAAGTAGAATCCTGAGACACAGTAGAGTGATGCTTTTAATCCTACTTCTGGGATTGCATGAAGAAAATGTTTTATGGAATTGTAGCAGAAAACTCATAGTACTTGAATATTCCTAAGTAAGTAACTTAAGGAAACAGTTCTATTGAGCTATGTGCTCTTAGAATTTAATATACGAATTCTGCCCAACTAGTTGCCAGAAATCAAGCAAATGACATTAAATAAATAAATAAACAAATATTTCATAGCTTAATGGTTATGTTTTGGTAACTTCTAGAAAAAATGCAGAAAGGTCTAAAACAGGAATCATTGGTAGCATATAAGTCACCAAAAGATGATGGATATTTAGCTCTCTGCATTGTATGTACCCTATTCCAAGGGTGAAGGGAGCCTTCCCCAAGAGTTTCTTGTGCGGCTAAAAACAAAGACAGGGAGCTCAAATGTATGCAGTAGAACCCCTAATACACTAGTGAAAAAATGTGTTGGAATTATCACTCTTCATTCAGCTTTCCCTCATAGGCAAATCTGTAGCAAAGAGAAGTAAAATTTTCAATAAGCACGCAGTAGTGATTTGTGCAACTTCTGCTCTGAATTGGGAAATCCTGCTAAGGCTCCATGACCTACACTTTGCTAGGATCTCTCCTAGGATATCCGGGAGGCTGCTGATCATGGAACACATTTTCTTATTTCCAGCACACTGCCCTCCAGGCTGTATGCTTGTTTAAAGAGTGAACATTTACCCTCTCTTAGATAAAAACAAGCAGAGAGGTTGTGATATTTCTTCTGTCCTGCAAAGATTACTGATAGGCAGGGGAGAGGCTGCTGCTAGCTTGAATGCAGAAGAGTGTGAGGTAGAGTATAAAACAACAAATGGTATGCTGTATACAATCTGAAAAATAGTTACCTAGCTTTTACATGCCACTTCCCATCTGTACACTATGTGACATTTTGTAAAAAGGATTATGTTTATTCTCACTTTATAGATGAAGAAAAAAATTACAAAGGACTTCCCAACTTCCCAACACAATTTAAATGAGAGCCAGAGAGAAGCTTGACCTTGACTGCTAAACCTACACCCTGGAGACAAAATAGACACTCCTACAACTTCTGGAAAAGCCAATTTTGATGATATGATGACTTAAGGAGCTATTTTATTTGTTCTTCAAGATAATTAAACATTTCTTTAATAATGACATTTTAATAAGTATAAAATTTGTTTTTCCTGATGAAGAAAGGATGGTGGATGAGACTCAAGAGATAACTAAGCAGTCATCTTAGAGCTTAACCCATAGCTTTTGGATAGGATAACTGCTCAAGTACAGCAGTCTGTCTATTGACACTAAATGTTCGGTTACATGGTTATCCAAGATGGATTGACTAATCTTTGAGATATTTAATTTTGTCCATGCATCAATTAAGAAGGGTCATTGTCTAATTTTGGATTGGATTGCAGAGTAGGTGTCTAGAACAAAAGTGATGTAACCCACAGCACTGAAACACAGAAATCCAGTTTTGGATACATTACAGAGTCTTATTCTGGTGAGTTAAATGAATTAAAGCATTGAACATGTACAACAGAATTTGCTGGACAGAGCCCTGAATAGGTGTTTAATAATAACAATTCTCCATCTTCTTATTTTCAATAATCACAAGAAATGAACTTCAAATTGTAAATTTTGGTATTCTATTGAGTGGCAGAGTACTATGCTTTAATCTGACTACAGGTTATTAAATTTTGGGATGATCTTTATACAATATTTGCACAAGAATTATTTCTCTTTTGCACTTGCACTTACAGTGAGCAGTGCTGTCAAAATTATACTAGCTACATTTATTCTGAAAGAGTTCAAGTTATAATTTCACTAAGACTAATCTCTATCAATGACTCATTTATCATAGTCATTCAAAAACTGTAAGGTGAAAGGTGAAGGCTATTTGACCTTACGTAACCAAAATAGAAATGTAACCTGAGTACATCACTTGATCTTTTAAATCAATAGGTAAGGACCACACTGCTTTATCAGCAGTGTCCTCCTGAGTAGTAAATAATTTGATTGCTTGCCCTGGCCTCTTCACACCACAAAATTTTAATCACAAAACTTGATTATTTTGGAGGAGAAAATTGAGAGTGATTTAGCAAACTGATCAAGTGAAATGTGTTGGATCTAGATGATATTAAGTTCCTTTCCAACCCAAATTGTGCTATGCTTCTATGGATTTTTAAAGTGGTAACAAAACAAAAACATCAAAGCAATAAACTGCTATGGCTGTTAACTTTTACAATTGTATAGATAAATCAGAATTAATTTGCTTACAAATGGGTTTATTTTAAGGTATTTATGGACTGGAAATAGCAATATTTTCTTTCATGTCTCTCAAACCTCAAATTGTATGTCTGCATATGCAAAGACAAATATGTTAGAATTGCTCAACTGATTTTTTAGTGAGATGAATGAGAATTTCACCTGAGCAAAAACTGAGTGAATGGTCAGTATCTGATTCTAGTATTTTTAACACTATCTTTCATATAAACATTGTCTTTTGTTCATACGGGTTTATGACAAAACAAACCTAAATATGTTGTTGAAACAGCTTAGACAATCCATGGGTTCCTTTAGTTCAGAAAGACTGAGCATTCCTACGGTCCCTAGAGGCTCAAGAAGAATGTACTTTCTGTAAGGTTACTATGTTATTTGCCTTTAAAAGCCAAACCACAAATCCAAGTAGGGCAACAGTGAGACTTTGCTTCCCTCTTACTGCTTTCATGCCTTGAAAGATGAGCTATTACCAAAGGCAAATTAAAAAATTGCAGCTATAATTTTGAAAAATTATGAATTAGGGGAAACCTGTCTGCTGACTCTATAATCTTTTGCTCCTCACCAAATGCTTGGTAGATTAATGCTAATGAAGACCTACTTGCACAGTAAACATACATCTAGATTTCACAGCAATAATTCAGTGTGTTTCTTGTTAGAATTTGCCTCAACTTCAAAATTGTATCTAGTTCCTTCTAGAAAATAATGATTAGAGTCTAGCTTGCATTTTAGGTACAGGCATATGTAATAGGTGGCTTCCTTGCTTTGTACATCCAGTTTATGATAATAAACTCCTACTCTCTCAGTCTGAGATATCACAACATCATAAGAATTCCCCAGAGACCCGATTAGCTCATTATACTTCTACAGAGAGTAACCAAAACCAGATACCCAGAGGAGAATGGAGGAATGTAGGAATGCAGAAACATACTGTCTCTCTGCAATGACTATGTGGGCTATCTTCTTTCTCAGCTGGTCCTGACTTTCACACATTACATCAGTAGTAAAAGAGGATCAACTGAGATAACAGTGTCTTGTTAAACCTTGGATCTTCAGTGATATATTTACATGCACATTGCAATTTCCCACAGGAAAAGAGGTCAATCTTAACTGGACAAAACACTTGATTTCTTTCAGATTCAATGTCTGCTTGGGTGTCATCAACACTAGAAGCAGTATCTGGAGCAGTCATTTAATAATCTGTGATTTATAGTAACTGTTTTGTAGTGGTTGAACCGGTCTGGATTTCTTCCACAGAATTCCATGAACTCTACTCTAAGGGCTTTCACAGATTTCTTTAATTAGATGCTTGAGGCCTTATTTTCCAAGGAATGCTCCACAACTGACTGTACATTCTGAATGTTTGCCTGGTTACTCATTTTCCTATGTCCTTAACAGGAGATCTAGTTATTGCCTTCATAAATGAAGGTCTCAGCAGAACAAGTTATAATTTCTAAACAAAAATCATCCCCAGAAATAAATAATCTTTAATTAGAAACAGTCAAGCAGAACATTTCTTCCTGATTTTAGATTTTAATTTGCTATGGGAGTTCTGCCACCTAAATACATAATAGGTGCTTTCCCTCTCAGCAGAATACTGGAGATATTTTCTTCAACAATAACATTTATTCATCTGACAAACATTTCATGTAAACTGACATTTAAAAATATTATTTTCTTGCTGACAGAGATCTGTCTAAAAATTATCTTTTTCAGGCACTTTTTAAAATAAAATTACCAGAAATCAGTATTTTAAATGGAGTTTATTCTCAATAGCTTCTTTTCTATGTCATCATTCTCACTGTAGAGCTTTTAAATTGTAATACTCAATTAGTTACAGGTAATAGCAGTTTAAATTGCACAAAACAGTACTACAAGAATATCGTAGATTCAGGTGAGGCAGGAGGAGGCATCCAGGACAACAAAACATACTGGATCAAGTTTTTTTCTGTCCCTTGGATTATGGACCGGTTAAAAAGAAGCCAGTTAGTGTCTAACAGTTTGTTTAGTAGGGCAAACTGTATGCTTGCTGGGGTTTGAGATAAAAGTAGAATCAGTTTTCTAACTTTAGCTGAGTCTCATCTAACTAACTTCATTTTTTGAAAGTTAACTGCATGTTTTTCAGATAGGGTTTGCTCTAGAAGTGATGACACAGAGGTGTGCAAAAAGGCCAATGCTTATATTTGTTATTATAGTAACAGAGGACATTGTCACACTAGTGGATATTTTATGTCAAAGTGGTAAAAAAAGTTTGCACCTACAGGGAGGAACAGACAGAACAGGTGCCTCCAAACTGACCAACAGAATATTCCATCCCATCTATGTCATACTTGTTATAAAACTGAGAGATCACAAAAGTCCTTTCATCTCCCTTTCCCTGAGGTGGTGGTGGGGACAGAACTGGGAGCCCAGTTGCTTGGTTTTAGCTGCCAAATATGTCAAAATCCTACTCTGTTCTTAAGGCAATTCCCTCTTGGAAACTTAGAGAGGGTTTTGTAGTATAGGTAATCAAAATGACACTATAGCAGAACAGGAATTAGGAAGACTGAAAACTTGTGTAGGCTGTTCATATACTTGAGTATGAAGCACCCGTTCAAAGCAAGGACCAAAAGAATATCAAATGGAAAAAAAATGGAGCAGAAGAGAAGAAGAAAAATTACTGTGTTTAAAATTTTATTTGGATACCTGAACGCTATATAAATATAGGGGAAATTATTGCTGAAGCATAGTTGCTATCAAGTTGTCGCTTTTCATCTGTCCACTATCTATATTCTACCCTGCTATCACATACTAGACTATTCTAATGCAAAACTTCTGCATATCTCCACATTCCCGCAAAATGCTAAACAGTGCTCAGTTGAATATCACAACCTACATCTTTACTCCTTGTACATTATTAGAATGAAATAGGAAACATTAGTAAACTAAACTCTGTAGATTATTCTGCATATGTTCTGGTACAGTTTTCAACAGAGTAGATGTGAAAATAAATGAGCAGCTGAGGTGCAGGCTAAGTGATGATTTTACCTTTCATTTGCTAAGATATAAAATAATAGGGAAGACTATTTAGCACATTCATCTGTGCCATAAACTGATAAGAATATCTTCATGCTCTGTTCTAAGAATTAGACAGTTACACAGTTTTTATCTCGATGTTCAAAGTGAGAATTACACCTTCTCTATACAGTAGCCCTGGCCCTGTGTTGAGTATAGAAGCATAATTTTATAAGAAAGTGTATTTATCTCAGAGCTTATTACATATGCCGCATGCATTATGCCCTTTGATTCTCACAGCATGCCTTCATTAACCTTACATTATTTGAACAAGCATTTTATACTCGTTATGCATCTTATGCTATCTCTTGTTTCAATTTTCAACAAATGCAGCCTTATTCAAACTACGTTTGTATAGAAAAAAACAATTTTCAAATGCGATAAAGTATGCTCCCTTTTGGTTTAGTGTTTGGTGGGAGTGGTTGGACTCGATGATCCGGTGGGTCTCTTCCAACCTGGTGATTCTGTGATTCTGTGAAAAGTTTAAATTTCATCTTATCTACACATAAAAACTTATAACGTAACAGCAAATGTTAACAAACATCCACACAAATAGTAATTTTCTGTGGGTGGAAGAAGACTCAGATGATCACAGGTTAGTTGAGCAGAAAAAAAAATAAATTTCACATATCATCTAAGTCTTTGCTTAGCCTTCCTGAAAATAATGAATATTGCTTTTAAAAATTTGTGGATTTCAAACTGTTGTCTCAAGCATAACTGAATGCCACTAAAAATATTAAAATGAGCACAGCATGCTGGCATTCACATGCTGAAACACCAGTTCTCTTGAAGTGTGATATCCCAAAACAGGGACAATAAAGGTATCAGTCACTATAGGCGCTTCTACACTGCTTTGATGAGACATGGATGAGGACTGTACCAAAGAAAGTTCCCCAAGTCTGGAATATTTCTTTTGTGTTCAACCTGGCAGAGTCTCTGGACATGTCTAGATTGCCCACTGCAAGTATCCACACAGATATACATGAGATTTGTCTAATCCTGCTAGGAAATATCTGAAATGTGATTTACATTTTACCACAGTTGTTTGTCACCAGACAAATGTATGACATCTGCTGGAATAATTCAGAAAGGATGAAAAGTAAAGGAAGAATGAGGTCATGAACAAGACTGATAACATCTTTGTGGGACTGTTAGGTTAAACCAAAAAAACTCATCTGCACATCCACAAAGCATCCAAGAGAGACAATGGCCTATCACAGGAGCCATCTGCCCATCTCCACAAGTCCAGAAGAGCACAGGGGTATAATGGCAGCTGTGAACCCAAATTAAAGACTCCCAAGGAAGAAAAAACTTCTCTGAACCCCTACTACAGCCCTGTTGTCCAGGTGTGAAACCTGAATAAGTCATCAGGGAGCAGTTCTCCAGATGACCTTTTGGTCTAAGGGGATTTGCTGCTTAGGGACATGGGACACACTACTCGATGCAGCTGAAGAGTATTTCAGGACAGCACAGGATTTTTGCAGGAGGTTTAGGAAAGGTATAGATGATGAGGAAAAGTGGGGGGGGGGCGGGAGTTGGTGATTTGGAGAGGAAGAGGCAAGAGGATAAAAAGAGCCAGCCATATAAACAGATCAATGCAGTCTCTTCTGTTTTCTTATTAAAGTCCTTTGTGTGTGTGTCTATGTGTGTAGGTGTATGCATATTCTCAAGACTGGACCTTCATCCTCTTCAACCAGACATGGGAACGAGACAAGGTTGCTCTTGTCTGTGTTTGTGTGACTGCGCTTAGTATCTGCAATGTGTGCAGACAGTTATGCCACATTTATGGTGTTTGTGGTGTATATGGATACACCATATGATTATGCTTGCTGGGATCAGACCCTCACTGTTACCTGGAGACATGAAGCTGCATGGCCTTGCCTTTCTCAGGCTAACTTATCTGGCATGATAGATTGTCCTCCTAACAGAGTTACAGGCATTTTAAAATAATCTAATAACCACATTGATTTGGGAACTGATGTAACAACACACAAAAAATATTAAGTCATTAATCACTCCTGCACCAACTCAGGAGAAAGAAAAAAGACAATTTTTATGGGCAAGTAGTCCTTCTTGTCGTGTACTTAGTAGTATAGCAATTTTTTTTTCCATTTCAAGACCAAATTGCGGTGATTTAGCCTTCATTCCACCCTTTTATTTCTAGAAAACCAGTTATCATACTAATAATATCTTCTTTACAGAGGAAAAAAAATGGAGTAGTTAGAAAATAATACAATGCACTAAATAATTGAGAAATAAGATAAATGCTACCTGCCATTTCAGAGAAGACAAGAGAAAGAAGGTCACTATTGGAATTGTTCTTTAAGTGCCCTGGCAGGGAGGAGTTGGGAGGGTCACAAAGGTTTTGGATGACTCTGTTGTGTTATGTTAATGAAGTGGTTTGCAGGTGGGGGTAGGAGTTTTTCGGGCTTGCGGCAGGGAGATGTGGGATGGGCGGTTGCCAGGAGAGGCTAGTTGCTAGGGCAGAAGGACCAATCAGTGTTTACCTGATGTTTTGGCCTGCTTGTCCTATATAAACAACGAGGGAACCTGAATAAAGGAACTTCATCTGAAATCATATTGATTTGTTCGTGAAGTTCATTTGGTCCCCGCCATGTTAGGTCACTAGCTTACTTATGAAAACTTTTGCATAGAAATAACCATACATGACTAGAGGCAACGTGGAAGATGAATCTAGCATGATCTGTTTCTCCTGTGCTTGGTACTGTGGAAAGGCAAAATAGTTTTAGATGCAGTACCTCTGATTAAAACTAAGCTTAAGAAGTAATTTAGGTTTATGGTAAGAAAGTGAATACTAAAATGTACCACTAAATATGCTGTTTATTCAGGTGTCTGATGTTTCTAATTTGGCACCAAGTCATAGAATCACAGAATCATAGAATCACGGAATAGTTTGGGCTGCAAGGGAACTTTAAGGGTCACCTTGTCCAGCTCCCCTGCAATAAGAAGAAATTTCTTCAACTAGATCACACTGCTCAGAGCCTCATCCAACTTGTGATTGTTTCCAGGGAGTGGACTTCTACCACCTCTGTGGCCAACGCTGCCCAGTGTTTAGCCATCCTTACCGTAAAACTTTATTCCTTCTATCTAGTCTAAATCTATCCTTTACTCCATCTCCTACCACAAAAGGCCCTATAAAAAAATTGTCCCAACTTTTTTACAGGCTCCCTTTAAGTATCCGAAAGCCACAATAAAGTCTTCCTGAAGCCTTCTTTTTTTCCAGGGTGAAGAGAAACTTTCTCAGCCTTTCCTCATAGGAGAGGTGCTTCATCCTTCTGATCATTTTCAAGAGTTTCATGTCTTTCCTGAGCTGAGGGCTCTAGAAGACCTGGATGCAGTTGTTCAGGTAGGGTCCCACCAGAGCAGAGTAGAGGGGGAGAATCAGCTCCCTTGACCTGCTGGCCAGGTTTCTTTTGATGCAGCCCATGTTATGGTTGGTCTTCTGGCCTGCAAACACACATTGCTGTCTCATGTCCAGCTTTTCATCCACCGGTAACCCCAAGTCCTTTTTGAGTGGGCTGCTCTTAATCCCTTTATCCCCAGCTTGTATTGATACTAAAGGTTTCTCCAACGTGCAGGACGTTGCACTTGGCCTTGTTGAACTTCATGAGTTTCATACTTCTCAAACTTCTTTAGGTCCCTATGTATGGCATCCCATCCCTCAGTTTTGTTAACTGCGCCAGTCAGGTGGGTGTCATTGTTGGACTTGTGGGAACACTTGATCCCACTGTCAGTGTCACTGCTTAATACATAAATAAGCCAACCTGCAATTGTGATAGAGGCTCTGCGATAATGTATTTAAGAAGGGGGGAAAAAACTTTGAACAATTGCAGCTTGAGAAGAGAGGAATGAGAATATGTGAGAGAAACAATTATGCATACACCAAGGTCAGTGAAGAAGAAAGAGTAGGTGCTTTGGGCAATCATTCGGTGATACACCTGCAGTCTGTGGCAAAAGCCATGGTGAGGCAGGCTGCCCCCTTGCAGCACATGGAGGTCCATGGTGGAGAAGATATCCACCTGAAACCTATGGAAGACCCCACACTGGAGCAGGTGGATGCCTGAAGGAGGCTGTGATCCTGTGAGAAGCCTGCACTGAAGTAGGTCCAGGTAGGACCCGTGGCTCTGTGGAGAGAGGAACCCAAGCTGGACTAAGTTTGCTGACAGGACTTGCAACCCCATGGAAAACTCACACTGGAGCATTCTATTCCTGAAGGCACTTGCACTCCATGGAAGAGACTCACACTGGAGCAGTTTATGAAAAACTGTAGCCCGTGGGAATGAATCACATTGAAGTAGTTTGTGAAGAACTGACCCCTTTGTGAGGGATCCCACACTGGAGCAGGGTAAGAAGGAAGGAGCGGCAAAGACAATGTGTGATGCAATCACCATTCCTCTTGACTTTAAGCAGCTGGAAAAGAGGACATAGACAAAACTTGGAGTGAAGTTAAACACAGGAAGCAGGTAAGAGTGGGAGGGAGGTGTTTTAAGAGTTTTCATTCCTCATTATCCTACTCTGATTTTGGCTGGTAATGGATTAAATTGATTTTCTGCATTTTAAGTCTCTTTAGCCTGTGCCAGCAACTGGTGAGTGACTTCTCCCTGTCCTTAATCCACACATTTTCATTCATATTTTCTCTCCCCTGTCTAGCTTAGGAGGGGAGTTACAGACTGGGTTTGGTGGGTACCTGGCACCCAGCCATGGACAACCTTCAAACATTCTACTATTAAAGGGAGATAAGTCATCTGAAAGTCCATACAGAAAGTCGATGCTTTCCTCAAATGGGATTTGAATGAATTTAGCAACTAAAGCTCTGGACCACTTTTAAAAATGGATTTTAAACAGATGCTGAGTATTTGTGTGGTGAGTTATATTTGGATTTTTTTAAGGGAAGCTAGCACATAATTAAAATGCATATTATAATGTATGTGCGGCTCCATCAAAGCTACACAAGAACTCTCAATGTTAATCTTAAAATTCTTCACTTTGGAACATCAATATTCCTGTGGCAATGTTCCTCAAACAAACAGATTAACTTCTGTCATCCTGTGACTCCAGCAACTATCTCATGGCATTGACCCCCGCATGGACACCGCATCAGGACTTTTTAGTCTACCATGCACGGTTTCTTTTCTTCTAGGGAAAGGGTACACAGACAATATAATGAATATGCCAGTTGGAAAAGATGTCATGAAACAGTTATTCTACCATCATATAAGCACTGCTCATATACTAAAAGTAAAGTCTCAGAGCAGATTATTTTCTTAGAAGAATACATCAAACCTGATGAAATATAAACCTACATTAAGAATAAAATATTATACCTGAAATTTAATCTAATCTATTTACCCTAACTGCACTCTCTCCTGCTCAAGAATTCAGATTTTAACCTTGGATCAGACAGCAAATACTTCCATGCCAATTAATTTTTATGTGACTGAGATACACTGCAATAGTTGTTTTTTGCAGCCATAGTGATGAAAGATGTTTATTGGCTAAGGTCATAAGAATTCAAAGCAAGTATCTGCCTTCATTTAATTTTAGAAAATCCAAACAGCCCTCTAACACCAAATAACAGGGATTTAGGGAGAAGATCTTTTAAAAAAAATTATAAAATACAGAAAGACAACACAAATCTGATTATTTTAGAAGTTCTTTATTTAGTGCTGTATTATGGGTGAGTTTTGTTTGATTTCCCTCAAATTCTTATTCTTCAAAACATAATTTATTTCTGCTGGCAGTGTAATTTTCTGTAATTTTTAGATTAGTCTTAGCAAAAGTTAAAAGAAATTACCAGATAAATTTTTCTTATGGTTAGTGTTGTGATTCAGCAAATTAAAAAATATAAATACTTAAGGGAATTCAGGAATTGGAGTGTTTGTTCCTATTTGACAATCCAAAGCTCATGATTCATCAAAGTCAATAAGGCTCTATTAGCACAGTTGGTCAGGCTCATAATGAATGGCAGATGCTGTATATAGGATCAACATTGTAGAGATTATATCACTCAAGAAAGACTGCCTAAGAATTACAGCATCTTTGCATAGAACTATGTGGAAGAAAACATAAGTATTGTGAATTTTAAGGATGTTAAAAATGTAAAATACAACAAATCTGTACTGAAAAATTATAAAAACAGAACAGTCCATGTCTGGTACCAAAGTTACTAAAGCACAAACTTAATTACGCAGCAAAGATCTTCTTACTTTAGTGCAAATAGAAAACAAACCAAGCCTTCCTATTCTAGCACCATTTAAAAAGTCTGAGGGTACAGAAACTGCAGTATCAACATAGCATCATCTAGAATGTTTGTGCCAGTTGTAGATTCCTTTAATTTAATAATTTACATTTTAGTGACCTGTGTGATTTCCATTCTTCAAAAATGTTAAGTTACCTCCTCTTGCAAAGTTATCAAAACAAACATCTGCCACAGTACACTGCATAATCTAACATTCAAGACCATATGTAACAAAGCAGAAATCTAAAGGGATACATTTATACTATATTCTAGATTCTTCCTTCCATACTTGTTTTACAAAATGTCTAACAGACATAAAATAGCACAAAATAACAAGGTATCATTCAGAAGGAATTAAACATACCCTTAAGGTTGTCTTCTCATTGGATTAAATCCAATTGATTGAAAAAAATGGAGTAGTACTTGATTCATAGAAATGCAACTGAAAATAGAACATAACTTCTTGCATTTATAAAAAAAATAATCCTCTCCAAGAAAGCTCCTCCCCAATTGCTACACAGAACCTAATAAAGTTCTTATGACAACACTTCTCAGCAGGCCTGTTAGATAAAATTTTTAAGTATATCTGTTATCATTATTTTTGCATGGTTTTAGTGACAGAATTAGATGTAAAGATCTAATAGAGGAGCTCCAGGTAACAGAAACTTTAAAAGTACGCTTGAAATAGAAGGGATTATACTATTCTATGAATTCCAGTAATTGTAGTTCCTGAGAGGTTAAAATCAAACCACAAATTATGGGAATTGTACATCCAGCTGGTATTTATCACATTTTGAGATATTTCTCACATACTGCAAAAAAGCAGTATGATCAAATAGTATTTCAATTTAACATATGATAGGTGATATGTAATATATGTAGGATAAAAACTGTATGATGTAGAACTCCCACATTTATAAATCTAAAATTATGACATATTGAAAGGAAATCTAAAATCATAATGACATCTATGACATCTAAAAATGACATCTAAAATCATATCATATTGAAATGAAAAGAAACATTAACTACTGTCAGTGGAGAAAAATTACTCTTTACAGCCACTAGATCCTATTCCAAATTATTTTGAACTTTCTGCCTCACATTCTAGTTTTACACTTTTGTGGGCAAGAGTTTTCTTTCTGTTGAGAAATAAGGGCAAATTGCCACATGGCTGTGTAAATAATCTCCTCTTCCAGGCCTACAGAATCACACAGAATCACCGGGTTGGAAGAGACCCACTGGATCATCGAGTCCAACCATTCCTATCAAACACTAAACCATGTCCCTCAGGACCCCGTCCACCCGTAACTTAAACACCTCCAGGGAAGGCGAATCAACCACCTCCCTGGGCAGCCTGTTCCAGTGCCTAATGACCCTTTC
>WAAB01025430.1:29518-47376 GCA_013389865.1 Piaya cayana
AATGTTACCGTCTTGCTAACCACCCTCTTCACTTCACCTAGAATGGAAAACCCTATCATCTCATGATCACTCAGTCCTAGGCGTCCCCCTACTATCACATCCCCCACGAGTCCTTCTCTATTCACAAACAGTAAGTCTAGGAGGGCACCTTCCCTCGTCGGTTCATTCACTAGCTGCTACCTTCTGCTTCAGTGAGAAAGCCAAGCATTTACATAGCTAGACTATTGCTAATGACTTCTTCCTGTCAGTATGAGCTCCCAGTAAAATTTCTAGATAAAATAATTCTCTTTTGACTGTCAGTCTGAAATAACTACACTTTTATATGTTTTAAATTAGATGAGTCTCTTCCAGCTGGATGGCATCGCAGAAGGTCAATGACATCAGATGGTTGCAAGTATTATTTTTTTCTGATTTTCTTTGTTTTCTAACTTCTGTTAGGAGTACAGAAACATAAATCACCTGTCACCAAAACCAAAGTAAACCAGATTTGCAGAGAAAATGAAGCAACTGACCTACCTCCAAGTGAAATTGTCCTTACTGTTTTTTTCAATAGTGTTCTTTTAGGACATAAATATATGTGTGTGTGTCTCTATACACACTTATGTATACACATACACGACCTGATCTAATATTTCTTCCTTCATGTTTCTAAACCCAGTTCTTGTCTGTGTAAGTTTGGTGCAGTCACAGAACTGTGCTGTGACTCAGCAATTTAATTTGGTTTGCTACCATGTTTGGGGTTTTTTGTTCAACATTCAATTTACCTTGTACTCTAAAACAAATGCATGGCCTGTTACATTTGTCACTGGACTGCAAGAGATAAACACAAGCTCCTTTTTTTCCATTATATTTAAACACAATACGTCACCAGTTTTCAAAAGGACTACTGAAAAAGCATTGGAGAAAAAGGTTTTATCTATTTTGAAGCAATTTCTTTTTTATTTTCCTAATATGATTCACTTTTCTATTATTGAAATGAAAACTTAACAATTTTGTACTCTGCCCCTGGTCTTTTTGGCCAAGAATAAAATGGGAAGCACTGAACTGTGTAACTTCTTGATATATTTAATGTATCATCTGAAAATAACAACTTTCATTCTTAAATATTTTTCCCTGTGCTGTTTTTTGTTCAGTTTAATTTTAACTCTAAGTATCTAGATGGGACTTTTGCATTTTCCTTTGTCACTACGGAGCTTTAAGAAGTCTGATCATTTTATTTTCTCTATAACCAGTAATGAGAAAACTAAGAATACCCCCCCTTTAAAAAATAATGGTTTTAACCCAAATATATATGATTACATTGCTAAACCATGAATTTCAGAAGTTAAAAAACATCATAAATAAATAGCACAGGAAAAGGTGGTTTTAGGATGAACTCATCATTTTGGAAGCCTCAATGTTGTTTTAACATTCTCAAAGACAGCCACCATCAGTAAAAAGTGTGTAATGTTACCTCACCAATTATAAATCCGAAGGCTGAGCATTTGGCTTTTGACCGTTTATTCTTAAAAAAAATCCCATTTCAATTTAAGGTAATTTTTAACAAGAAAATACTTAAATGTTAATTTTAAAGACCTGAAAATTTTGTTCATGGAAACTGGAATTCTATGAAGAAAAATCTCCCTTACTATAGCCTCAATTTATCTTGTCTTCTAAAAATTTACTATATATTTATTACCTTGCATATAATTATGAAAACACTGTATCAAGAATAAACATTAGTGAAGGTTCTGATTTGAATAAGTTCACAATTACTATACTCCTTTTATGAGTCTGAAACACCTTTTTGTTATAACTAGATTAATTAATGCAATTCCCCTCAGGTGATACTCAGGCCAATTTTTTTACCAGTTTTCAAAAAAACCTGAAGGGCCCAAGTAACAGCTAAGGCAACTCCAATCGGATTAGTAGTCACATTTAAAGCAGCTATTCCAAAACAACCCTGTAAAATTATACAGTGTTTCAGTAAGACTAATCTACCCAACATGCTGGAGATACACAAGAGCTTGTGTTTAACTTGTCTTCAGCTTTACAGATCTCAGACTTCAAAGTGATTTTCTTATGGCTAATAAGTGTCCAGAATATGCATGTAATCCCTCCAAGAGTTTACCTAATTGGGTCAGTCTTTGTGACTTTAAGTTGACCCTGCATAGAGCTATGTTGTAAGGCAAGCTAAGCATTGAGTTTTCCTGACATTAGCCAAGTTAATAAGGCAACCATGTTAACTAAGTAGGGTGGATTACCTCAAAATCAACAGTCTATCTTTGCATGAGGTTGCCAGCACCAGTTAAACAATATTTTTAATAATAAATAGCATATTTCAGGAAGGAAGAAGGCTTGCAATAGACGATTACTATGAAGCATCTTTCCAATCAGTAAGTTACAATAAAGCAACCTACTAGGTCCAGTTAGTTAACCATAGAGAAATCTCAAATCACCTGAATATCCAGTAAGTGATCAGAGGCATCTGAACAAAATATCTGCAATGCTATTAGAATTTTCTAAACCTCATAGGTCTGATTAGAGGATGCACACTGTGCTAGTGCGTTCTGTAATCATAATTGCAGAAATCGGCTCCAGATACTTGTCACAGGGGGGTCTTTATAATGTATCTGGGTGAACACACCTTCGTGAAAATATGAAGATCCCACAATACCATAGTTTCCTTAATGTAAAAATTTTTCACTGGGAGAACTGTTGATGCTACAGAATTTGCTTCTAATTCAGACAGCACAGTTAAGCTGCATTTATTTATTTTAATCAGAAGTATAATGAATGTATTTGTTAAAGAATCTTTCCATTTTTTCATGTCTTTTCAGAAAAGAAAGAGTGAAAGACCCCAGCCCTGTTCTTGTGATGCCTTCACCTGTACAGCTTTAGATTAACAGTGAAACACTTCCAGAAGACGGAGGATATTTTCTTCCAAAGAAATAGAAGTTACTTCCACTGAGCATGCTACATTTTCACTACAATGACAGTTATGCATTTGTTAAATATGTTGTTACTACTACTGAACTGTATTTTACTATTAGCTGAAATGTTTTTTATGATAGTTGAATAATTTGAAAAAAAACCATAGGCAATCGAATTTATGGTATGGAAGACATTAGGTAAAAATATTAATGGAAATGCTTGGAGGTTAAATTCTGAACCCTAAACTAGGCATTTGAGCTTGTCATGTAATTTACAATATGAATTAAGAATATATGTAAAGATCATAAGAAGTTCATAAGGAGCTGGGAATGAAAGGTAGCAAAAAGTAAGGCTTAGTTATCTAGCCTGACTAGAAATAACTATTTCCCTTCAGTTGTGGTTTTCATCAAAAACATCCTAAATTTGGTTTCCTTATTGTGGTCATCTCTTTATGAAGGTCTGTTTTTCACAAAGAAATAAATACGAAGGAGTCTTCAAACCACAGAACTAAAAAATTTACCTGGATGGAGAACAACTGGTTCAGTCCTGCATTCTGTATAATGCTAAGCAGTAATCTGAACTGCTACCTTAGCTGAGTAGCCTGGCTACCAGAGTATTGAAGGGAAAAGATTCTTAGTGTCTCCTCCTGACAATGTCACAATTTGCAAATAATTAAATAGTTATCAGGATACAAGACAAATGTATGAACGATAGCATATCTCAGCTCACAAGTGGTGCTGGAAACATAATGCATCATCTAGTTAATATTTTATCTATCTTAGTTCTTTTTACTTACATTTATATTTCTTCTGACAAAAGTATCTATATTCTGGGTGCAAAGAGTGGAACTTTTGGAAAAAATCCTTTGTATTAAGAACATGAAGTAGATCTTAGACCCTTATAAGTTGGTGTTTTACAGGCAACATTAGGAATAAGCATAATTATGCAAAAGCCCAACAATTTATTCATCTGACATTTTGACTCAGGCATGCAGACTCTGTCTCTAACAGAATACAGCAGGCTTGTACTCTTTTATTTTACTGATTTCTTTTAATATCTTTTGAATAGTTTTACCTCATCCTGAACTTTTCTTCATGGTTCTTATTCTTGCTTTCTAATTGAATAATTAGAAACGTCTTTTGTAGGGGAATATCAAACACTTTTCCAACCCAAATGATTCTGTGAAAAATACTACACTACTGAGAAAGAAACTGCAAAAAACCAGTATCAACTTTACATTATGATCTTGCTAGCAACTACTTCATATGTAAGAACATCAAGAAATGTATTCATCTATGTGTATATTTTGAATGTAAAAACATTAGTTTATTAAAATGACAACTCAGTGACCTAGAAAATACTTTATAGTATGTATCTTTATAGTCTGTTTCTTAATTTGATGAAAACTAATGGCAAGGGCTTTGACAAGTGCAAAGTGCTGTAAAGACATTAATTGCTAACCACACACAGTTAAAACAAGTATATATTATTAGCCCTACTTTGCTACTGTAGAAATAGAGACAAGATGTGCCACCAATATTTTAGTTTTCTGACCTACAGCAAGGACTGCATACTGAGGCGACATAGAGTAGCAGTGGGAGTCTATTCATTTACTTTTCCAGTTTGCTGATAACAACTTTCTTATACCGTAACAACAGGCAAATAAATATGCAGTGTCTCAGCTAAAAATAAATTAATAGAACACATATTGGTTATCAAAATTTCACATGCATAGAAGGAAAAGCACACATTATAGATGGAATTATAACCTGAAAAAACCCACTGAAATAACTACCATTAAACGTATTAAAGAGGTCAAATACACCTATTAAGTTTTTTTAAAAGTTGTGTATGAATCATATTCTATATGCACAAATCACTGTTACAAATGGAATTAAAAAGCAGGGAAAGTATTATATTACTCCCAAACAACTGAATATAGTTGAGAAGAATATCTGATTTAAGTATACCTTTGGGAAAACATCCTGATTTTATACAGATGACTTGCACAAACAAATTGTATGTATCTTTCAATATCCCATCACAGGTCACAAAATGTCTGTATCTTGATTGCTTTATCGATAAATGTTCCATGCTCCATGTGTCTAAACCATTAGTAGGTTAGACAGTTGGATGTAAAGTGATCTCTTAAATAACTAAAACCAGTTATAAATAAAATAATGACACAATGTATTTATTATTCATTTCTTTAACAAACTTATAAAACTAAAACCAAAAATAATTAAAAACCCACAGTAACATTTTGTTTTAAATAGTAAACCTACACAACAACCTATATCTTACACTTCTAAATATACTCTGCAAAAGAAAATAAAAAGTTTTCTTCCATGATAAAATCCCAAAAGGAATGTCACTTATTTGTCTAGTATTGGTCTATATTCCCTCTCAAATAGTGTCTAGACCAGAAATAAGTTTGTATACAGAAATACAGGTAGGTTTGAACAGGAGAGCTTGTGAAGGCTGTTGAAATAATATGCCATCTTTACCTTGCATTCGTACATGATAGGGTTTACAATAGTGTATTGTAGTGTATTCAAAATAATATTTCTAACTGCTAGTACATTAGTGAAAATGTTACTCAGTAGTAAGCCACTTTATTTAAATCTGGAGGGGCTCTCAAAATATTCTTTGGAACTCTTAAAGTAATTACTAATCAGACATTAAATCATTAGAGTGTTTCTATCTAAAGACATATTTTAGGACTAACGTTTCACCTGGTCTCTATAGAAATTTCTCAAGACTTCAGCGTTATAATACACTAGTTAAGTTCATGTGCTCATGTCTCCCTCTAGTGCCTTTTTCGGTTCTGCATTTTAAACTGTGTTTCAGACATTCCAGTCAGCGCAGAAACTGAAGTTTGATAAGGAAGGTCAAAGAATTCAAGCAAGGAGAAACAGGTCTGAAGTGAACTGTTTGCTATGTGCCTAAAAATAGTTACTGTTTTTGATTTATTTTTTTGGGAGGAGTGGGGGAACAAAGCAAATAAAACCCTATTTCTCAAAGAGAAGTTTAGTCTTGATGATTCTTTTGATCTTCAGTCTTTATTTTAGATTTACTAACTTCTTTCTTCAATGGGAAAATAATCTATTAAGCTCTTTTATCTAAATCTTTCAGTGTGCAAAAACATGATGTCACCATAAAGTGTAGAGATTACTTGAAATGTTCATGTTTGTATTTAACTAAATCACAAAAAATTGGTTTCAGTAGACTTTCCAAACAAGTGGTTTCCTGCGAAGGGACACAAGCTATGGTATCAAGAAATTATAAGAAAACAACTTTTTCCTCTATTTCCTCTTATTATTATTCAAGATAGGAAAATAGGTAACGTTTGCAGTGTATCAGTCATATCTAATGTCCAGTTTTATCAGATATTGCAGATATTTTATCTAGGTGTTGCTGTTTAATGTTGTATTATAAGTTGATGGGAACTGCACAAATAAATTCCTTTGAATCAGACTGAAAAATGTTCTCAATAGTCACCTTCCTCCAGTAGAATGCATTTGCAAATGTAACTGGATGCAGTTTCACAGTTTCTTTGTGTTCACAGACTGAACTTGTAGAAGCACTTTGGAATCACTGTTGTACTTAAATCTTTTGTATTGAAAATGTTAGTAAGCAGCTCATAATCCTAAATAATTTTATCTCTGTGTCAGAATCTAGGAATGTTCATTTTCTTAAGTTGTTTACTTACCTAATAAAAGTTACTTCTTTTGTACCAGTTTCAAATTATTCAGGACACTTTATCCTAGATTTCATACATAGAGAAACATCGTTTTTAATGGTATCATTCATCTTACTTTCTATAATAGACGAATTAAGTTAAAAACTGGTAAGTTCTTACTGGTCTAATGCAAAGTAATATTTTTTTTAATCATATTTTCCTAGTTATGTATAAATCTGAAAAATCAGGATGTTTTTCTGCTACTTAGTATTCCTTTTTTGTCTGAATATTTTCAGACTCTGTACTGAGTCTATTTAAAAAATAAAATTACCAAGCAGTATATTAGAAACCTAAGTATGAATCTGCCATGTAAACAAAGAGAACATCTAGAAATTCAGAGACCTACCAAGTTTCACACACAGTGAGATGGGTGAAGCTATTTTGTTTGGAAAATATTCCTACTGTGACCTTCTGACTAGTTGTTTTCCCATCAGTGTCTTGTGTTTTGGATGAATTATGGTCAGTTACAATAATTTACTTTGTTTTCACTTTCAGAGAAGATTTGCATAGACAGTCTCTTAGGTGGAAAGCAATTGCATGGTGCTATCACCACTACTCCTATCAGAAGATATTAAGTGAGTACATACAGTGTCCATGGCGAGAATATCCAAGCATTTGTCAAGTAAGGAAACTAACCTAGTTGCAATAGTGTGTAAACAACATTCAATATTTGTAGAGCTTCATGATTTTGTACTAAATGGAATAAATCAATGGGGAAATACCATAAATTACTTTTAAATACAATATAATAAGTGAAAATTTACACTTCTATACATTTCATTACAATTAGATCTACATACAAAGCTACTATCTTGGTTTTAAAACCCAGCTTCCCTGTTTTTAAAGAAAGGTACATTTCAAACTGAAGTACAGATATATGTGAATATAAGCATCAGAAGTAAACTTATTAGGAACATTACTCAAAGCCTCTGTTTGCAAGGAAACGTGCAACAGAACCTGAAGATTTATTACTCTATTGTCTAATTGAAGGTGTCTGTGTACTATTAAAAATCTCTGTGACATTCAGTCTCCACACAGTTTGAGGACATATACTTTCATGCCTGGAATGCCAAAAGTGCAAGAATTTAGTACAAAACTTGCTACACTATATAGGTTAATGTAAAAAGTTATTTCTGTCTAAAACTAGTCTATTATAATAAGAAAGTAACAATCTTACAAAAAATACTTCTGTTCTGATGTTTCGGAATATCATACTTGATTTCTGAGAAAAGGTATGCAACAGCAATATATTTTTTGTTTTGCCACATTTTTCGAAATGGAATGATAAATATTTTAATATTAGTACCATCTCCTTCTCTCTGATCATACTTTCACCCTTCTCACCCCTTTCAGTTTAATATATGCCTTGCCTTCATTCACTGATTTGAATCCCTCTTTGAAATAATCCAGAGGTATCCTCTGACTGAAAATTCTCCCTCACTCTACATATCCAGTCAGTATATACGTATAAAATGAGTTTCAGATACAAAAGCTAGGGGGAGGGGTTTTAAATTATTAATATCATTTCTCAAGATGAAACTTTGAAGAAAACTCCGTGGATGATTAAAGTGTGCAAACTACTATGCATGGCAACATGTCACCGTGAGTCCAGCAAGACACTATTAGGCAAATTAAAGTGGAGTGTTAGTTTAAGTGATTTTTATATTGTAAATCTATTTTTCACAGTATAAAAATGCTTCTTAAAAGAAAGTTTCCATGAGTTTCTGTCAGGAATACACATATTGTTAAAGAGAAATAATGAAATGCAAGCCTCTGCAACAGCAGAATTGTGTGCCTATGGGCCCTCTGAAGAGCTGTAATAGAATATGTTGTCTTTTCTGAGAGCCTCTGCCACTCAGAAGAATGTGAAGGAAAATTAAAACTAGTATCTGCTCTGTGGGAGTAGTTGCTCAGATGTCCAGTTATGCTCTTAGCACCAACAACAACCAAGCTCGCAGGAATACTGGCAATCACACACTTCTGTGTGTTTAATATTGGCCTCCCCTTGTTCAGTTAATTTAGTTCTCTTCTTACATCTGAGTTTCAAACAAAGGTTTGGGAAACAAGAGTGAAAGCCAAAACCAAATTGAGTCCAAAGAGATAATAATCTCTCTTTGTTTGTGTTAACTCTGCTGAATTCGACAAAGTTCCTTTCTCAGTCCTGGCAAAGTCAATAAAAGATTCCACTGACTAGAACTAATCAAACTTTATTAAAAATTGGCATTTACTTAGACCTTGAGTTGTTCTTCTAGTTCAGACTGGGTTTGCATTTTATTAACAAAGGAGTCAGAAGATACAAAGGCCAATTCTTCTCAATTACTGAAAGCAAGATCAGCCTCTTGGCTGATCTATCTCTTTAAGGCAATATGTTTCTAAATCCCATGAAACGCAGTATTATGACACTTGTTGCTTAGTATCAGCTCTTATACATTAAAAGGGCAATCAGCTCTTAATTAGTGCTTCCTTGTAATTTTCAAAAATTTGTCAAGAAGATTGTATGTTTGAATCCATGCACACTGCATAAAAAGTGGCCTTGACTAATTCTGATGCTGACTTGGGGTAATACTAGTCATGTAAAGCAGAGCTTGCTTAAATATTTGTTCTGTAAGGGTAAAAAAAAAAAAAAGGCACTGTCCTCCCATGGAAATCAATCAGCCTGCTTTCTGTTGCAAAGCAGTATATGCAGGCCAGAATCTGAAGAAAGATAAACAAACCTGTGCAGATCTATGCCTAGACTTCTACAGCATGCACATTAATTCCTATAAGAATAATTATATTCATATAGAAAAGCAAATCTTACTATTGGCCTTATGGTTTCTATTGTATTTTGTTTAGAAAGGCCCAAACTTGCCTGTAAAATCACATAAATCATGTAGACCTTAGCTATATTTGCAGCACATTTATTAGTAGAATGGAAAGTTCTCTACCTGTTCTGATGTATATTTTGCTAAATCTTTAGAGGTTACTTTTAGGTTAAGCTTTTAATACAGGGCAGATGATGAAAATCAGATGTTCTCTTTTAAGATGTTTATTTTTCTCAATCAAACATAATTTTCATGTGCGCTACAATGTGACATACACCAAGGCACATGTGTTTCTGAAGGTATTCACTATGGCTTAATGCTTTCCAACATGTAACAAAGCAAGCAAAGGATTATCTAATTTCACTTCCTTTTGAAATAAGGACTTTGAATACAGAGAGTAAACTGGGATATTTTTAAATCTGTTGGACAGCTTGTGTTGGCAGCAAGTGCCTGTCAAAAAAGGAAGTTTGCCTTCTATGTAATTTATTCTTTTGCTACTTTATTTCTGTAACGTATTTTTCTTGTACTATTGAAGAAATGCATACATTGCTGTGACTTTTTAATGACTCTGCTTATGGAGATAAGGAGAACTTAAGACAAGGAGATATGCTTATGGAGATGGAGAATGAATAAGGAGATGTATGAGTGTCATTTCTCATATTTAATTTAACTACAAAGAAAGTATTATTCAGAACCAAAATTGGCATGACATGTTATACAGTAAGATATTATAGTCAATACATTTAGCTCCTAGGCATGAAGAAGTAATTTCAAGAGAAACGTTTTTAATGTTTGAGCTGCAGTCTTTGCAAAATAAAAAAAATATGTTTATTGCAACATTGGATCACTAGAATCACAGTATGGAATATCAGCTCAAAGGCAGATTCTGTTACTGTTAGTAAAAAACACACGTCACAGGTAATCTCATTCCCTCCACAAGTAGAATATTACTTTGCATGAATAAGCCTATTAGCAATATAACCTTTCATCAAGTTGAATATTCATTTTTCTCTTCCTTCCTCTGCCCTGAGGGTAAGGTTTTGATACTTTCTAGCCAAAGTACCTGTCCATTTAAAGAACAGCAAGTAATCTGCTCCACACAAACCAGTGGGGTAGTCCTACAGTCCCACAAAACAGGTAGGGAAAGGCACAAGGGAAATTGTGATTCTGAGTCATAATTAATTTCCTGGTGTGCTCATGGACTCTGCAGCTACTCCTTACACTCTTACACATGGTGGATCAGAGAAATACAATTTAGACAACAAATACCAGATCTTAAAATGCAATCAAATGAGTGCAATGGGAGCCAACTATAAGCAAAATAAATACAGCTTTTGCTTTCAAGTTTAAATTCACTCTGAACTCAGCAGAAGAAAAGCCTATAACTATTTGCTTTAGCTTTTTTCTAAATCATCAAATTAAAACCACCCATTGGATGTTCTTTACAAGCTTCTGATAGATCCATGCTTTTTCAGGAACCTCTTATTTCGAGTCAATGTTAGATAAATTGTTCTCTCTTGGCCTTCAGCATACCCCTAGGTTTCTTATATTCATGTGTTCATTTGTGGTTCACAGTCTTCCAGGGTCCTGAAGAATTTGCAGGAGCATACAATTTGAATTAAAGGTGAGAGCATTTTGGCTTTTATGATATGATCGTATGGTCCTGTATTTCTTAAGTATGACTCCAGGAACTCCAGAATAAGTGATTTTTCATCTCAGAGTCTGTGTCTGTTTTTCACTAATAATCTAGAAAGTTTCATTTAGGACTAGAAGGATATAAAATGTTGAAAATCCAAGCAAATGGTATTACCTTTCTTTAAACAAAACAAAACAAAATTCCTATGATAGAAAGAATATTTTTATTATTTGTAAGTGAGGAGTGATATGTTTCTAATAACAGATAACCTTGGTGATACATTTCTAGTAACAGATTATATCCTTCAATTTAAAGTAGACAATTGCTAGATTAAAAGTGGTTTACATGGATGAGATATACAAGCTGGTATTAATATTGTTCCAAATTATTATTTATTTTTTAAAAGGAAAAGGTTTAGTAGTCTTAAAGGCTGCAACTTAAGTACTTCCTAAGAAAGGAAACATGCTGAAAGAACCTTTTCAGCTAGATTAGATTTGACAGTGGCTGAAAAAAACAAATAATAAAAACGATCACAAAATCATAGCATCATAGAATAGGATTGGAAGGGACCTTAAAGATCATGTAGTTCCAACTCTTCTGCCATGGGCAGGGAGCATCAATCTAGATCAGGCTGCCCAAGGCCCCATTCAACCTGGCCTTAAACACCTCCAGGGATGGGGCAGACACAGCTTCCCTGGACAACCTGTGCCAGTGCCTCAGCGCTCTTATTGTGAAGAAATTCCTCCTTATGTGTAGTCTAAATCTGCCCCTCTCCAGTTTATGCCCATTGCTCCTAGTCCTAGCACCACAAGCCTTTGTAAACAGTCCCTCCTCAGCTTTCTTGTAGACACCCTTCAGATACTGAAAGGTCACTATAAGGTCTCATCGGAGCCTTCTCAACTCCCCAACTTCCTCAGCCTGTCCTCATTTGGGAGGTGCTCCAGCCCTTGGTTCATCTTTGCAGCTCTCTTCTGGAACCATTTCAACAGGCCCATATCCTTCTTATGTTGAAGATTCCAGAACTGGACACAATACTCCAGATGGGGTCTCACAAGAGAGGAACAGAGGGGCAGAATCACCTCGTTCAACCTGCTGGCCGTGCTTTTGATGCAGCCCAGGATACGGTTGGCCTTCTGGCCTGTGAGTGCACATTGCCAGCTCATGTCAAGCTTCTCACCGATCAGCAAACCCAAGTCCTTCTATGCAGGGCAGCTCTCAAACATATCATTCCCCATCCTGTATTGAAATTGGGAGGTTGCCCCAACCCACATGTAGGACCATGCACTTGGTCTTGTTGAACCTCATGAGGTTTGCACAGGCCCACTTCTCCAGCCCGTCCAGGTCTCTCTGGATTGCATCTTATCTGATGTAATAACAACTTACAATAAAATTGAATATTACCATAATAAATTATGCTATGAAGTGTTTTTCATTTTATGTATTATTCTGTCATAGGTGACTATATGTGGAAGGCATCATGACCTATTAAGTTGTGAATGAGACTTCACTACAAATTTTTGAGCAAGGAGGAATTACAACTGTTAATTAAAGAGTGACAGCAAAGGGGTTTTTTGCAATTATTAAGTTAACGTCAAGTTAGAATTGGTTGGTAAGAGCAGTACACAAGATTTCATAATCAAAGCAGAAGTCCATTCAAAATTCATCATTATTAGGATATAATAAAGCTTAACTTATCTGGTTTCTTTATGTTATCATTACATCCTAATGTAGAAAGGATGCCAAAAGGTAGTTGCACTCTATTGTAGTAAAAAAGGACATATGAAAAGACAAGATCAGGCCAGACAAGAAAACTCATTAGGCAAACAAAGTTTTAAACTCATATGGACACTGCATTTTTAGCTCTATGAGTTCCAGAAAACTGCAATGGAATTCCAGATTGTACAGACCAGACTGCCAATATATCCAAAGGACATGGGATATCTTATTTGCATGCTGAGAGAGATGCAAAAAGCCCTGCAAGCTGTTATAATCTAATGCAGGATCAGGCAAAACAGAGAAGGCTTATGCAGCATATTTTCACACAGGATCATCGTCAGGTACATAAAGGAGCAAGGAAAGTTCAGCACCATCTTTGGAGTTCTCCCTGGTTGGTTGCTGTAAATATGTATGTCAGTTAATGCTGTAATCCCTTGCCAAACACTAGCACATGAAGCAGATGACAAACTAAGACAGCTTGGATTGAAATTTGTGCTCACCATACAGAGGTGATATGCTTGCAGTCTTATGACAGATTTTCCTGTATTCAACTCAGGTCTATAGATGTTTAAGTCTGAGAATGTTGTAAAGGCCAGATTACTTTTTGACTAGCACCTTGACTTAATTAATACTCTTGGTGAGTAAAATTCAGTTCTTTGTAAACTGCATTAGCAGTCCCATTTCAGTATCGGATATCTGTACAATGCATATAGTACTTATATGCTAAAAAGAGAAGTCGCAAAACAAAGGAGAGCTGACAGATAGAAGATTAATGAATTTTTTTTTCCCTGGCAAAAGAATTCATTGTTTTGCTAAAAATACTTTAAAAGATTAACGCATTTTTCTTTGTAACATTCATATGATTTCTTACAAAGAGAAAAACCAGAAATGTCAATAAACAGGAATTAACCATACTTAATAAATACATCATAAAAATGAAGTCAGAAATCATATTGAAATATATACATGTGATTCAGATCAGTCCACAAAGAATTTTCAATTATATCAGTCCTAAATTTCATGTAATAAGTCAGTTGCAATAATTTTTAAATAACAATTTAACAAAAATCTCAGTATTTCTCATTTTTAAAGATATTTACATAACATGTAGGAATCATTTGAAAGAGAAAGAAAAAGAGTACTTTTGAACAAAACACTTGAAGTCAAAAGAAAAAATTATTCTGATATGACAAAATCATAGATTCTTCTTTCAGTTAGAGTCTCTATAGCACTATTGAATTTGCTGAGCAATGAATGATGTAGCATTCAGGAACAAAGTTGTTATGCGCAGTAACAAGACTTTTTTGCCTTACATATGGTTTTCAGAGAAAAGACTTACATGTTCTCATTATTTCCGAACACTCATGAGAAAGAGGAGAGCAAGCAGACAGTCCCCACAGTCTACATGACGAAAAGTTTTCTCTTTATCATAATGATCTCTTGAATCTTTTTAATTCTCTGTTAAAATGAGCAAGACAGCTGCATTTGAAGTCATTCTTCCATCTGTGTACTGCTCATTTGTTGCTTTTTTATGGAATTCAGGGATTGATGTAATTAGACTGAAGGGAGTTAGGTCATGCTTAGCAATTAACTCAGCTAATATAGCTGATGTATCCAAATGTTCCTTTCTGGGCATTTGCGTAAACATCTTCTCTTGATAATTCTCTACTCTCCACTTCTTACAATAATGAATTGGCAGCTCCTTCCACTATCTACAGTACATGCTTGTCAACTTTTAAGTTAAATATATAAGAATGCAATTACTTTATTAATAAACAGTGAAAACAATTATATTAGAAGAGATGGATAAATTGACCTCAGAAAGCAGACTACATTAGTGCAGAATGGATATCAACATTTATAATAATTAATCAAGAAAGATTAGGAATTCTACACTACCTAATACTTCTACAATTGCAACTTGATTGACCTGTCAGCAAAATGCAATTCAATTGTTTTATTAGTCTTTAATTCAGATCATTTCTGTTGCAGTTAGACAAGGTTTAATCCTAGAATGAGCTAAGGCTTGTGTTAGTAGAGTTAACAAAACTAAGTACTACATAATCAGGCCAGAGACAGCAAACTTTGTAGCTGCTAAAGAGGTAAGCACAAGAAGGGCTAGAAGGTGTTAGAAGAATTAATTATGTTTTAAAACAAGTAAATTATCTTGCAAAAAAAAAGTAGCAAACAATATGTGATACAATTAAATGATGCATTATCACGCAGTAACATTGAAGGTACTAAAAACTCCATTGGAAAGCATAGTAACATGGAGTCAAGTGCCATAAGGTTAACGAGATAAAAATTCTTTTCCTTCTTCCACTACTGAAACAAGATAAAGAATTTTACCACTTCCCTTTTTTCTTTTGCCTTTCTGATATTATATTCTTCAGAGTTCTGTCCTTCCTTGTATTTTGTACAATGCTTAACAGGACAGCTCCTTATTCATGATTATAACCACCAGGAATGCTTCTAATGCAAAACCACTGAAAACGTGTGTTAGTTATTAATTCCATTCTTGAGAAAGAGATATAAGCACACAGAAATAACCAAACTATCTAGATTAAAAATTACAATAAAAATCTCTTACTGCCAAACACTGAAAGTTCCTGACTCACTGAATACCTCCCTGCTTAAGCTATGCATGTAGCATTTCTACAGTAGGCTGTTGTTCAAACCCAGAACTGATGTGCTTGGAGGAGATTATCTCCTAATTTACATGTAAGCCTGGTATAATTCAGAAAACAAGCACCACACAAATTAAGAGTCCAGATCTAGCAGGTGTTTTCCGATCACACCTAACACAGAAGTAACCTACTTCCAAGCTTCAGCTGTGACTGTTTAATATCTGTGGGAGAGAAACAAGGAATGCAGTCACAGACCTCGTATCATGAGTGAGAAAATCAGAGTTTGCAGCTTTAATTGTCCAGCTCATGATTCTCTGAGATATCTGCCTCCTCCCCAGAACTTTCACCTCTCTCTGTAAGACTGCCAAGATATTTTTCATAGGGCATATCTGCATTGAGGATTTAATTTTGGCCTGTTAGTGCACTGCTCATGTGAACCTCCCTGTCTTTCCCAGATGGAAAGTTTCAATCCAATTGTCATCAAATGTGTTTTAATGCAGTTTTTTATGGGAAGCAGCTACCACTGGCAAGAGAAGCACAACTATTTCTCTCCTTGTTCTTTACATCTTGTTTTGTAAGTTTTAATTAGTTCCAGAGCAAATCAAAACACACAACAAAAGGCACAACAGATATGATGTTAGATATTTAAATATTCAATAAATATTATTCAATAACATATCAACCCACCACAGTGCAACATTTTTATCTATTTAGCATACTCCAGTCATTGCTAACAGCATTAGGAACAAGAACAATCATCAGGAGTTTGAGTAAATCCTCATGAAAAGTATATAGAAGAGAAAAAGTATTGTGTAAAATCATCATCATCTTCATCCCACATCATCACCACCTGCTGCACACTTTTGCTCCTAAGTTATCTTCCCCCATTAAAGGTGGTTTGTGCCTGTCTCTGCAAGTCTTACTTAGTATCTTCTTTGCAACAGTGCCCTTTCTTCCTGACAGCTCTACCTTTCTCATTGCCTTCTTGATTCAACTTACTACCTATTAAGACACAGTTGACTGCTCTGGTTTAAAGAAAAAATAACAAGGGGGAAAAAAAAGATGAGGCACTAGTGAATTCTTCTTGCTCTATCAATGAATGCAGTTGTACTTATTGATTAAGGATGAAAAAAAACCTTCCTGCTCTTCACTTGTGATGAAGGAGGTCTTGCCCATTCACAGTATTGTCATAGTCCATGGGATTTACTTCAGCTCTTGAATTTTTCTAGACATGCTGTGGATAGCTCTTCATTTTCATGAACTAGAGAGCAGAATTGTGTCATGGAAAAGGAAGACAAGGCTCATGTGGAATAGCTCAGATTCTGCCTGTCTGGCTCATAAACATCTAGGAATATTTATATTTCCTTTCCCATGGCCATAAACTCTGGAGAGAATGTGGAACTTGTGTCAAAAGGGAAAAATACTTATTTAATGAGTTATGTTGCTTATCCTTATCCTTATTTAAGAATTTGCCTGAATCAGACAATTGTTATCAGAAACATCCTCCTCTGCTAACAAATGAGGGTTATTTTTGTCCCGTAGGCCTTGTCTGAGATGGGGAAAATCCTAATTTAAGACTTCCTGGACTCCTTTTCTCCTTTGTCTCCAATATACAATCTTGGCTTTTGGACAGCTGTGGTAAGGCCTCATATTTTAGTGCTCAAAATGACAAAATTCAAACTCAGCTGTATAATGATATTCAAAATAAGTTGATAAAGAGTTGTAAGTTACAGCAAAATCAAATAAACAATATGAGACTCACTACTGGATAGAAAGGACAATATAAAAGCAAACTAGAAAATAATGTAGTACAACAGATAAGTAGAGAGTTAACACCTGCTCTGACTGATTCTTCTGCCTCTGCCTCTGAAATCTCAATTAACAAGACAGTCCTCTCTCCAGGTCCATTGACTGCCACTAAACCACAATAAAATATCAAGAAGTGATTCAACTTACCAAAGTTAGTTGTACAAACATGATCTTCCCCTCTGTTCCTGGGAATGTAGCTATTATGGATGGCACTGCATGGGTCACTGCTCACTTGGGGACACTGAATACTCACTTGCAAGCAAGACTGGGTTTGTGCTGGCAGTATACTGGCAGTAATTAGCATTTGTCTTCATTTGGATAGATTCCAGCCATTGTTCAGCTTTGAATAAGTATGTGTTAAGGCACGGGGTATGTAACAGATTGTTTTTCACAGAATCACAGAATCACCAGGTTGGAAGAGACCCACCGGATCATCGAGTCCAACCACTCCCACAAAACACTAAACCATGTCCCTCAGGACCTCGTCTTCTCATAACTTAAACACCTCCAGGGAAGGCGAATCAACCACCTCCCTGGGCAGCATATTCCAGTGCCTAATGACCCTTTCCGTAAAAAACTTCCTCCTAATCTCTAACCTAAACCTCCCCTGG
>WAAB01025430.1:47429-63256 GCA_013389865.1 Piaya cayana
ACAGACCTCACCCAGTCTGTAGCTCTGCATACAGTTGTTGTGCCCCAGGTGCAGGACTCGGCATTTGGCTGTGTTAAACCTCATGCCATTGGACTCTGCCCAGCGGTCCAGTCTGTCCGGATCCCTTTGCAGGGCCTCCCTACCCTCCAGCAGATCGACACTTCCACCCAGCTTAGTGTCATCTGCAAACTTACTAAGGGTGCACTCATAATATCTTTTATGAATATGAGTCTACTTTTTTTTCATTTATGTGTATATATAAAAGTTGCACCACTTTACAAGATGTACATCAAAGAAAATTAAATACGGCATGTAAAACATGTATTATGATGAAGTTCACTAAATCCAAGCATAGAGACATTTTCATACTACTTTGTTAACTTGTTATTACTAGCTATACAAAAGTAGTTAAAATTATCACTCTTTCATCTGAAACAGGTTTACATGACATATTTTATTGCCTGCTCTAAAGGAACGTCATAAGAAATGCCTGCTTCATGCCAAGAACTCTCATGGAATTGTGATTTGACATCAACAATATCTGATCTTTTCAAGACTCGGAGTTGCAGTGTAACTTGATCAACAGTGATCAAAATTTATGCCTCAAAGATGGTGTTTATCTAGCATGATCCTTTCTGTCCCTTTTCTAGACCCAGAAATATTCTTATTACACTCACCACTTCCAGAGTGAATTTCTGTTTCAAATCCTTTGGATTGGAGGAGTCCATATACACCAAATGAGACAGCATTTACCAAAATATTCCCTATACATAACTGGAATTTTAAAGAAATGCAAAACACTATCTTGGGATAATCAGAGATATCTCAATCCAGCATTTTGTGCTTTATTCTTTATGCAAACTAGGAAATATTCAAAAGCTGGAACAAAAACTACATCAAGTCAGAGTTAAGACTAATGGTATGTACAAATAGCTCAATGACTACTGTAATTATCTCCAAAACAAGTACTGTAAATAGAAGCATTTAAAAGGTTACACTGTTAATGCACGAACACTGTAACACATGTACATTTATATATGTATATGTTTATATTCAAGACAAAATTACCAATAAGGTTATGTAGAAAACACAGGAGATTTTGATCATCTGGAATCAAACACTGTGGAATCTATGATTATAAGATGCCATTACTATGGGACAGAGTTGAATTTTTTTTGATTGTTTAGCCAGGCAACTCAGTGACAATAGGTCAAGGAATATAATAATTACCTCTTCAAGTTCAAGAAAATATCCTTTCATCCTCAGGAACAATGTTGTCATTACTACTATTCTCTACAAACCATTATTATTTTCTTACAGTAATATATAAGAGCTGCACACAAAGAAACTCAACTTACAGGATGCAGTTGCAAAAATGAAGGGCACATAATAAACTTACTAGGTAATAAATACAACATAAAAAAATCAAAAGGCAACTTTGTATTTTTTTCAGAAGTACAAGGATTTTAGTACTGACATTTTAGAAATTTATCCATGTTGATGTCAAGTGTCTATGCAGATCAGTATAGAGCTGTAAAATATATTGGCTACATTTATTCATTTTTTCTTTTAGTGGTATTATGATGAGGGTCTTTTTTTTTTTTTGACAGATCATCCAGCCCACAATAATGTAAAAGCTTACTGAGCATCCACTGCAAAATGTAAAGACAGTTTAGAGAAGAGCATGTTTGGACTCAGCAAAATCCAAAATTTTGTAGTATAGGACAAAATGTTGCTAAACTTTTTACCAACTGGAAATCTCACTGGGACAAAAAATTAAAATTGCAAGAAATCTTCAATCTTTTGTTATTCTTTCTGCTCTCAAATTTTGAGATATACCGAAAAAAGAAGTCCTACATTTTCAAAGAATATAATT
The DNA here is from genome assembly GCA_013389865.1 of Piaya cayana. NCBI lineage: Eukaryota > Metazoa > Chordata > Aves > Cuculiformes > Coccyzidae > Piaya > Piaya cayana. Next base: position 49,306 of record WAAB01025430.1, read on the forward strand.
GAGCAGGTTACTTTTCTTACAATATTTTTCAGGGATAATATGATACAGAAAAATCACTGTAATTTCATCCCTAGGATTTTCCCTTTTAGTTGGTGATAAAGATTATGTCCATGCAATCCTTGAGGGTCATTCTAGTACAGGCATCCCTATAAGCACCTCTCAATAAAGCATCCTTCCGGCTTTTACATTGAAGACCTCCTAGGATTTATTCTAGTTCCAAGCTCTCTGCATCAGAGCTATTCTACAACCTTATTATACAGTACTACATAATGAGTTCTATCTTACTCCACCCATGTCTTGTAGCAAAAGCGGTGCATATTTTGGTCCAGGGCAGTACGTCTGTGTTAGCAGCCAACTAAACTGTCTTTCCAGGGCCCTTCTACATTCTGGAAGCTAGCAGTCTTCATGAGGTACACTGCCTAGTATCTGCCTTCATGGTGCTGGCTTGTTGGAATATCCACATCAAACAGAACAGTTTCCTGTCCAAAACACAAGCTAACCATGTTCTGCAGAGGCAAGTCATGCCAGAATGGTTCATGTGCAGCTGTTTTGTGGAATCAAACTCTATAACTCTGTTAAGGGTTATAAAGCAGGTATGCATTTATTCCGGCGGGTGCGAGGGGGTGATCCTCCTAGCTCGCACACCAAACAGTCTAACAAGCAGATAGTTATAGTGTGAATACATGCCTATTCATAAGCGCCTATTAAATATTCATGACCTTTCCCTGATTCTTATCATAATTAGATTCCATAAGCTTCTTCTACACTGGCGCAGGCATGGTTTTGTGGTCTGGGGCTCAGGGCTGAAGTAGCCTTCGTCTTCCTCATGAACTGTCCCTGAATTCAAACTGTGCGCAGGTGCAGTCTCATCCTGGTTGAGCTGCAGTTAGCTTTCTGCATTCCAGCTTTTCTCTTATCAGTGAATGCCTGTGAATGAGCTTCTCTCTTATCGACAACCAGGGTCTTCAAGGCCTTTACTAACAGACAGTGCGTATTTCAGTAAGCTAAGCCATCTAAGTTTTCCTAATGTCTCTGCAGTATTTCTAACTGACTATTATGCCCGCACATCAATTCCCCCCGTCTTTTAAACTTAGGCAAATTCATTTGCCCCACACGTGGTCTATTTTTGAAAGGGGAACTTGATAGTATTTTCTTTGAAAAATACCTTTCAATGCATTCTCATAAGCACTAGACATAGAGGTCTGTTAGTCATTGTAGCATTCTCCAATTCCAAACAAACAACACANCCGCACATCAATTCCCCCCGTCTTTTAAACTTAGGCAAATTCATTTGCCCCACACGTGGTCTATTTTTGAAAGGGGAACTTGATAGTATTTTGTTTGAAAAATACCTTTCAATGCATTCTCATAAGCACTAGACATAGAGGTCTGTTAGTCATTGTAGCATTCTCCAATTCCAAACAAACAACACAGTAGAGAAAAAAAAGTTAACTAAAACTAACATCAACAGGACAATAGTGGGGTGACAAAACTTATTTAGAATGCCAGTTGCAGTGAGGGACCATCCAAATAGCATGTCCCACCAATGATGGTTCGCATCATCTCTTACCCTTTTCAAGACCCTGTTTATTTACTCCGTGTTGTGCTGGACTGTTTTCAGAGTCTTTTTCCCCCTTTCTTGGACTTCATTCAAGATCTTGATCAGATCCTGATCCCAATGTTTCATTAATTGTTTTACCAATACAAGACTCATTCCAATAGGTACAGTGATAATTTGTGGTACATAGTGTAATTAGACTTTATCAACTGGAAAGATGCGACGGGTGCTAAGTAAGAAAAGTCACACCCGACAAGATTACCCCCTTGCACTCGCTGGCAAATAAACACATACCTGCTTTATAGCCCTTAACGGAGTTATAGAGTTTGATTCCGCAAAACACAGCCTGGTTTCATCACCTAACAGGTTATACAGCTGGTGCCTTAAAGAGAATTTAAAACCCTAACTGAGTTTAATGCCACCTGCAAGGTACAATTAGGAAGAAATCCTTCTTTACTTTTATGTAAGAGGGAAAGATTTGTAACATTTGGGGACTGAGTCAGGAGACACACTTTTTCTTCCTGCTAAGAGATTGGAATATCCTTTATTGTTTCCAGGCCTAAACAACCTTTCTCAGAGCTTACAAAGAACAGAACCTTATAACTAGCCTCCAAAGCATTGCTTTCCAAGGGCAATATACTGTGGTTCTCAACAAAGAATTGGTTGAGATGATCTTCTCTTCCCTGTCCTGGTATACCCTGAAATTAGGTGGCCTGGTACTGGGCTCTTGTTTCCAGAAGATAAAGACACTTCCTCAGACAAGCAACATCAAAAGGAGCCTCTTCAGGGATTGGCTATCAGTGAACAACAATTGACTTTTGACAACATTAATTCCTACCACTAATTCTACTTTACCAATGCTGCTGGATCAGTTCAAGCTTCAGATTGTGTCGACCAAAGTAAACACCTACTTGCAGACACATAAAATATTTTAAAGAGATTTGAAAGTGCAGAGCTCTTTCTGTAAACTATGTGGCTATGTCAAGTAGTGAATCTATTTCCTAGGAGTTTTAAAACCAGTAACATGACAAAATTCTGCCCTAAAGTATTTGAAAAGATTTTGCAACAGGTTTTCAACGCTCTCAACAAGAGCTTCACTGACCTTATTGAAATGATCTTAATTTATTCTAGATGTGTGATAAATACTTCATGTGCTACAGATTTATTGGAATAACTCAAACAGGGAGAATGGCAATGTGAGAGAATGCTACACACCTGACCCTCAAAACTCAGCTAGTAAAACTCACTACAGCATCCAGTCTAAGCAGCCAGCTTATTTAGGCCTTCATGACTGACAGTTGGCCAGTTCATATAACTAGTCTAGCTTATTGAGCAAAAAAAAACCATGCTGAATTGAAAAGAAAGGCAAACTCTGTAGATACTATACAATATTATTTCATAAGCTGTGTTGTATTTGGCAGGAGCCATTTTCTTAAAAAAAACCAAACTGCTGCGTAATTAACTTTTAAAAATACTCCTTTGTCTAGCTTGTAGGTTGTAAACAACTATAAGATGAACACAATGCTAGGTAAAGAATTGGTACATAAGAGAGGTCAGCCACTTTTAGAAAATCACACTGGTAAGAGTATTTGGTTTGTTAGTACATGCAGCCTAAGATTTTGTTTCAAGTTTCTGCTTTCCTTGCATGGAACTCTGTCTGCCAAGGGCCTGTGAAAGATGTTCTCTCCAATGTCCTACAGCATGTTCTCCTAGAATGTCCTACAAAAGAAAATGCTTTTACATATCTGTGATAATGAATTTTAAAGTTCCCACATAAGTAACAGGGAAGGAAACCTCATTCTTTCTAGTGATTGTTTAGCAGCTAGACTTTAAACATTCACTGAAAAGCAAACAACTCCAGGAAAAGGAAAATTGAAACACAACAAGCACACTGAACAGATGAAAGGTTTTGAACTGCATCTGTAGTTTAAATAACAGGTTAACAATGATGGGAACAAAATCCATAGTTAAAAATCTAAGATAAAGGGAGGAACAAAATGACACCACAAGAATTAATAATTCTACAGATAATTTTGTAGAGTCACTGTTATTTTTTACACCCTAGCATGAGAAATTTCTTCTTTGAGCAATGGGGGATCATGAAGTTTCAATGTCATACAGATTATATTCTTCTAACTTCTGTCTATTAACCAAATAGCAGCTGAAAACATCTGCATTTTAAGGAAAACTAATTATTCTGTATCAGCAAAGTGAGAAAGTAAGCAAATACCACAATATTATTGGATGCTATTGCTTTAGCCTATAACAAATATTCTTCATTCCAACTCAAAATGTGTCACAGCCCAGAAATATTCATTGCATTACTGCTTTGGAAACATGAAGTTAGAGCTCCCTCTATATAATTCTGGATGCATTCATTTGCTGTACGGTGTTATGGACACATTTCTTTGTATTTTAGTAGTCTTACTGTGAATGTGAAATATATAACAAATTGACAAAATTAATTAAAAAAACCCCAGAGTTCTCAGGTTTTTTCAGTAAAAATAAAGAGGATAATTCCAGGACAAAAGTTGTTATAGTAAATGTGTTGACAGTAAAGGCCCTTTGAATGTACAGGGCCAGAATTTCAGATGAAGCATGCCTAGTTTTTGACACACAAACACTCCTACGTGAAAGTAAGTTAAAATAGACTAATAAGAAATATCTGAGGAGGCTGTTTACTATTGCTACAGCCAGCCAGATGACAGTAAAAATCATCATTCTTGGCTGTCTTCCCTGCCTCTCAGCTGAAATCTTCTGCTTCCCCAGCATGAACAACTTCTGAACCATCTCAGCTGGTTCACCATCTCACCCAGATCACCATACCAAATTATATTGATGCTGCTTAGGGTTACTTTAATATCCTGGGTAGTAGATATTATTTATTCAGAACTTGTTTCATGAGTGTTTGCTCCTGCTGCTGAAGCAATAATCTCCAAGAGAAAGACAGGCAGACAAACAGTAATTGCTTCAGCCAACTGCATTCATTTGTGTTTGTAAATTCAAATTCAGAACACAAAGTTGATTCTTTAGTGATGCATGGTAGAAATGGGAAATGTTACAACATTTCCAGCCTATTTTTGCAAGGTAATCCTGCCTTGTGTAAACAATTCCTAGAGCTATTTGCAATTTTTCATGAATGTTGGCAGACAACTCTGTATCTAAGGGGGAAAAAAGCCTTTCTTCATGAAAAGGAATCAATAATGCATGATGGTACTGAGCACTGTTAACACATAGTCACTGTAGGTATTACTTACTGCCTTGAAGTTATAAAATGATTCTGATTTTCACTGCACTTTCTATACAAGACAAAGCCATCCCTTACCCATCCTTTCATTTTAGAAACAATTTTTTTGCCAGCACATTTCAGATTTAATGTGGAAAATTACCTTCTGCCTCAAAGTTTGTGTCAGTTCTATTTTAAATTTAACAAGCCCTAGGACCTATGTGTTAAATATTATAACTAACATGTTAATGGTATGAAAGTCTGTTTATTTTGAGGTTTCCTTCCCTTCTCCCCAGTGGCTAGGATGACAAGAATTTTGCACAGAGAATGGATAACAAGGAATGCTGGTTGCTGACTTCACAAATTCCTTCTTCATACCCTAAGGAAAGAACAAATTTCCCCTAACTTCAGAATCACTGGTTATCTAGCAGAAATATTTAATGCCTCCATACAAAAACCTCATCAAAATGCAACATGTTGACCGGGGCACTGTTTTCTTGTCAATCTGTACTGTTGAGACAATTGTAACTTAATTGCTGACTAAATCTCCAAGACTACTCTAAGGACTTTCAGTCACAGGGCATCCTAAGAGGCCTGCTTCAGGAAACAATATTTAATCATAAGAATGATGGTAACCTGCCTGGATCATTTGATTACAGACTTTTGCCATACTTGCGTTTTGTACAGTATATTTCTCTCCCAAAGAACAGATTATGAGAGGTTTGGGCTTTCAGAGTTAACAAATATCTTATCCAGATCTTCATATCAGCAGTTTATTGCTGGGTTATTAATGTGTGTCTGGTTTACACTCTAGCTTTTGTGGAACTCTCTGCGTTGATGTGTCCCAGTACTGAATATTCGTTCAATAACTGCTCATCTGAATAATCCATTGCAAAATACCAATGTAGTGGCATTTCTGGACAACTAGGGATGTGTCATAAGAATTCAGACATCATGGCATGGAAGATACTTTTCTAGACAGTGCTGAAGACTCTAAAGTTGCAACACTGAGGGATTCCAAATACATAGTTGTAAGCCATTATCCATGTCTGATTACAATACTTCTGATAATTATAATCTGCCTAGTATTAGATATTTGCTGGGAACCACAATTTCAGTCGTCCAGCAATTCTCTGCATGCTTTCCAGCCACTTGAACCTGTGCACTGGGACCTTCACTGTCTTTTTGAGGCTAATGACACTAAATTTACAAGTGACGTGATCACACACTTACTTGAGCAGAGAGGCCTAAAAAATTTATATCAATCTTCCCAGCCAAAGGCAAGAGCAGCATGGGAGGGACAGTGAAAATTGTTGAATCTTCCTTGGCTGCCAGGATGGTGGGAGGTAGACCACTGGCACCTGTTGCCTGTTAGAGAAAGTAGTCTTTCATTTTGAGTAAAAGATTAAGCTCTTACTCCAGGATCTGAGAGTGTATGCTGAGAAATTCTTCCAATAATGAAACTTTCAGAGGAAGTGTATTGTGTTGGTTTGTGTCTACTGAGAAAGGACATGTTAATACTGAAATGCGTCTTTTGTTACACATTTAAATATGGGTCAGGCAACACTGGTGTGAATTTGCATTCATAATTCCTTTCTCAAAAGCTAATTTGACATGCTCTCTTTTTTCACTTTGCTGTGTATTCAGCCTTAGTTGCAAAGATCATTTACTGTACTAATGCCTTAACCCTTCAAAAATGTCTGTGCTTGCCTTGTTTCATGATGAATATCTATTTGTAAACAAAGTACTGATTCATTATTATAGCTGAAGGGCATCATTTTACCTGGATGTAAATTCATCATTTTTAATGCCTCACAGCTTGATGCTTGAAATCTCATCAAGCACTCTGAAAGCTTTGTTGACATAGATTGATAATCCAAACAATTAACTCAATAATGGCATCAGCAACTGGAGGTTACTATCAACCAGAGAGAGACTGAGCCAAGTTCATCCCTAGTGTATGTCTAATAAAGTCAACAGAGGGACACTTTGGATCTATTTGTTGCAAACAATATATTTGACCCCTTGTTCTCCTTTTCTGAGCTAATTTTATGAGTCTAGCTATACCACATTAAGTACTCTGTAGACAACAAATGGAAGCACTTTTTAACAAGTTAGATACTGTTAGACACTATAAACAACACTTCTTTCTTAGAATGGTTTCAGAGAAGCTAATAATCTGTGAATAGTCTGTTAGAGCTCAGCTGGAGAGAGACACTTCTCAGTCATTAAATACTACACTCAACCAAGATATGGAGTTGTGGTAACTGTCCATGTATGTACTTCTAGTCTGCCCTAATGCATAGTAAAATAGCATTTGGTAAAACTCTCACTTTGTTGTTTTTCTAGCTTGTCTAGCTGGAAAATCTTTCCTACTTTTTTAGTTTAGTCTGTCTCAATGAATCTCTACATGAATGGGAATAACTGATGAGTGTATGGCATCATTTAAATTCAGGCTGAAAAAATAATAACTGTCTTAAGGAAGATCTGCTTTGGACTTTGATGGCTTCTAGAACACATTGCAAACACTTCATTATTATATCCTTTGCTATTATTCTTTTTGCAATTAAAGAAATTTCTCAGCATTTAAAGAAATCCAAAGTACTAACTCTTAAAAATAAGGAACTAAGTTCTTCCCTAGAATTCTGTGATGGTTTAACAGCGAGCCTAAAGTCTTGTGCCAACTGATGTAACCATACCTGAGAAACAGTGTCTGGGAACTGCCAGTTTCAAGCTGGACAATGGTAAATGAATAGTTTTTCTTTCTGAACAGAGCTAGGTGCTTGGAGTTAGATGTAAAGGGCTTAGGTATTGCCTTGAAGATAAGCTATTTCATCCTCTCTTTGATAGCAATAGGAGAAATTCATGAGCATGATGATGATAAAAGCATTCAAGATCCAAAAATGACACCTGCCACAGTCTGCCTCTTTTTTTTTTTTTTTGAGTTTTTGTAATTTTTTTACAATATTGATAATGTCTACAGCCTCATCACTCCCCTCCTCTACTGGAGTTATTTTAACCCAGATTTGGAACAAGTTCTTTAGATATTTCACAGCAGCTTATATGTCATTAATGGTGCAGTTAGGGTTCCCATGTTAATACTAATCCTTTTCCACTTGTTTATCTGGTATTAAAATTTAGCGAGGGAGCAACAAAACGTTACATGTTAGACATAAAGATACTATTCACTACTTCAGGAACACAGATTTTAGTACAGTTTTTAACAAAGTAAGACAAGCACTGTGTAACTGAATATTCTTGTATTAAGAAACTGGATACGTTAAATATGGGGTCGTGCTTGTGAGAAGCAAAATTAAAGTCACTCTAAAGAACAGACTATTGGAGACTACACAGTGTACAAATAAAGATGATGATATGCCATATATGGTCAAAAGTACACATTTGTTCGGAAAAGTCTGATGCATAAAAATAATTACTGAGGAATGGAGGATGGCGATCGGTAGAGAACAGGGACAAACAGAAGAAAAACTATCAGGGAGTTACATATAGCCAAGTCAACCAGACATCTAGTCATGCTCCTAAAGCATGGCAAGCTAGGAAAAATATATGTGTCTATGTTTATAATTAATTTATCCAAAATATTTCAGCCCTAGATTAAATTCTTTGCTACTGCTCATAATCTCTGAAAAGCAAGGGATGTAAATTGAATCTGAGGAGGAAAATGTGAAGATCTATTTATTCTCTTTCATAAAATAAGAGCAAGGAGCCATTCAAGAAAGTTACAACAGGCTTGAAGTTAAAAAATAATATTGTTATTAAGTACATCATAAATGTGTTGAATTCTCCACCACAAGACAACAATTATGTGATAACAGCAGACAGAATAAGTATACATTTAATGAAAAAACTGTTACACTAGACAGAATATTAAAATATATTTTAACAGATGTAAAGCAATTAGAATAATGCTAGATATATCAGATGTTATGACAAACAAATAAAAGCAAGGAAATGAAAGTGAAATATTAGTATAGATCCATTATTCAAGCTTTACTGTTATCACAGTTGAAATACAAAACAGATTATGTACCACAGCTCCATCTAAGATGACTTTAAGTTTTATCATAAATCTCTTAGTTAAGATCTCCTCTTCACCCTTATTCCTTTTCAAATAAAAATGTGTACACTTGGGGTTTTTTTCATTTAGTTCTGCTGCATGTATTAGTCTGGTGAAGAACTGTAAATGGAGAATGGATAATAGAAAGTGGTGTCTTTGACAGGCAGAATTAATCTTGCAGTGTGTGGTCTGTAATGGACAACTGTTCTAAAGACCAAGAGAGTATTTTCTTCAAAAATTGCTTAAATTGGATGAAGCAGAAGCATTGGGGCTAAATACATTGTCCACCAGCATCTGTGCATGAATCTTTTCCTTTTGTTTGGCAAAAATTCCATAGTTCCTTAAAAAGAAGATTAAGTGTGTTTGTACGTGTGCCCAGCCCTCTTTCAGCAGATTGGCACAGCCCAAGCACCACCAGTCATGAGGGCTTTACAGGCTTTACAGGCTTTATTGTAAAGCACCTCCTTCGTCCACGAGGTTTGTGTAAAAATACTGGAGGTTACTTCAAAATTATGTAAAGGTAAGTTCTTCAAATTGAGCATAAATGATGACAAATTATCCATGTATTAAAGTTCTTAAGCCCAACTTTTCTAGAATGGATACTTTTAAAGAGATATCAGGAGAAAATATTTCTTGTATTTCCTTCTTTTTTTCTTTAAAAAAAAAAAAAAGCAATGCAATCTGTTTCAACTCTGCTGGAATATTTGATGGTGTCCATTGTCATTTCCTTTAAAATAATAGAGAAATGGACTATTTATTTTGCATGGCATAGTAATTCCTATATCAGGCTAGCCTATTTATTTCTCTGTAGGTTCCTCTTCTTAGATTAGTGCAGATGTGATTACCATGTTCTTAATAAACACTCATTATGCAACCTATGTTTTTGTACATGCAATGGTACACCTACTACATCTACTTCCAAATTAATGCAGAAAGGATATAGGTACTTCTTCATTCCCAAAGTAAATAGGTCTTAATTTTAAAACAGAGCTATATGTGTAGCTTATAGATTAGATATAGGCTATTTTCATACTCACTGATTTATAGTAGCACAGAAACTGAAATTTCCAATATAGGACTATGCAGTTGAAAAGCACTATATCATTTTTCTTTACATATTTTTTTCAACTTCTAACAATAAGATGGAATTAAAATACTAGTTAGTAGTTTGCACTAAGAATACAGAAAAGACTAGTAGTACCAAATATATTATGTCATTTAATAGACACAGCAATAATGAAAACATTGCTAAAGCAATGCAATTTGCCAATTACATATGAGACTCGAGAGAAATTCTTTAACAGATGTTTCTTACATCAAACAGATGCTTAGCCCTCTCTGATTACGATGATCTTGAGAATTCATGACTTGATTCAGTGAGCAACACCTCTTTGATAGTTCCATAAATACCAAATTCTTGCAATGGGTTTTACTTCGAAACAGCAGCTGGTAAAATATATTTATGGCCTTGAGTCCCTTGTGGTAAAGTTTTATCACAGCATTCTTTTGTTCATGATATAATTAGGGTTCTGTCAGCATATCAGTTGTACACTGATGAATGCACGTTCCACTTTCTTTGCCATTGTAAAAGCTACTATCCTCACAGTGGTCAGTGACTGCTGTACTACGAGCTGAACTGACCACTTGGTTATTTATTAAAAACTTCAACTATTGTGTTCCAAGACTATTTATTGTTATTTACTGCAAAGTTACTTCAACAAGCCTCCTTTGACAGCTATTATTTATTATTTTTAAATGCTCCTTAATATACAATGCACTGAATACTATACCTTCTAGATAACATCTTTCCTTAGCTTCAGGTTTCATCATTCAAGCACCTTTCAAGTAGAGGTATCAAACTCATTCTAAAGTATGGATCACCACCCAAAGTGAGAGCTTCAGAAGTTTATGCCTAGGACTGTGATTAGCAAGAAAACAATATTTTGAGATGGTAGACAAGACTGGGGTACGGATGGTGAAATGAACATTGTGTAACATAATACTTAGACCTACCTTTAATTTACTTTTAGGAGTCTTTAAATCTAGATCATGTTAATAATATTTTACATCTATAGTATATGCTTCATTCCTACAATATTAGCTCACAAAAAATACACTTGCACGTATAACATCAATGAAGTACTATCATTTTTTGGAAAAAGTACCTATTAACAAACTCTAGCACACATTGAAAAGGAATTTTTGCCAAGGAAATGCGAGAAACCCCTTGATTTTTGACATTATTAGAAGATTTTTAGAGTTATATTGTAGATTTTTGTCAAAGTTTATATCTTTTCAACTTTCACTGATTTTCATAAAGAAAATATGACAGCTCACTTTAAATTTTTTGCTGCTTTTAATTTCCTTTAGCATTTATCCTTTTAGTTCAAACAATAACATGGTATGATTTATTTTTGCTATGCAGCACATGATAAAGTTTCTTATGAGTAAGATGAAACAGGCAACGGGGCCACAATAAATGACTCTAAAAAAATCTTTATAATAAATATTTTTAATTTGGTTAAACTGTTCTACTTTTAATAGGGTAAGTCAGGGTAATAATTCAACTGAAATTATTTGGTCTGTTTTAAAATATAACTGGCATAGGGAAAACAAAGCCTTAGGTTCTCAATAAATATTTTTAATAGCAAGTCTTCTCATTTGGGCTGGAACATAAGTGACAGCAAATCCCTGAATAACTGGGTAATTCCATCAACACAGTTTTTATAATTATATCCTGAACAACAGTGAGCCTGAGTATCTGAACTTACCCTAGCAGCTTAAAACATACACTTCAAAAAAATATCACCTTGCCTACTTCTTGCACATAAATCATAGAGTGCCACCTTGCCTTTGCAGCCCTTACCTTCTAAAGTGCTAAAAATTGCTGGCATCATTAACTCACTTCATATTATGCTATTTCTCTTTCTGCCTAGCCTGTCACCACCTCATTTTCTCCTGCATCTCCTAGTTTGACAGATATAGTTGCAGCAATACTTTTCTAGTTTTTTACTTATTCAAATGCTGCTATATTGCCAGCCTCCTCCTGAGAGCACTGCTGTATTAGGATCCTGCTTCCTCTGCATGCAAGTAAAACTTAAGTAGACTTCCAAGCACCACAAGAACTGCATTACTGTGTCCTAAGGATACACTGTTTATTTCCAACTTAAACCATGCTGTGCAAATTTATCCATGATTTACAGAAAAAATTGTCTTTTCCAGGGAAAATGCATGCAGCCCACACTACTGTGGCACAGACAGCTCTTTCTCACTGACCCAGGTAAGAAACACATTCTTTTGTATACAATCTATACAGAATATTACATACAAAATACGTTCACAACTTCTGAAAAATCAGGCAGATTTGTATTCTGTGTTGTTTTGACTGTATGTGCCTGATATGAGCCACTGATCATAGCTATTATTTTGTGTACTTATCAAGACCTTGTGTAAAACTGGTACATAACAGATAATTTGTTCATTTTTCTTTTAAAAATAAATTTTAAAAGGCAAATGAGGCTATAGCAGTGATTGCAACATGGTTAGATTCATATGGAACTCTAACCAAATCATGAAACTGCTGATATACATTCAGTAAGGAATTAAAGGATAATAAATTAAAAAACCACATTACTTCTAGAAAACCTTATAATCAAAGAAGTTTGAGGACATTATTAGACCATATGCAATTCTAATTAAAAGGTTACTTGTAAAAACACAATGTGAATTAAACTACTTGAAATATCTAAATAAGAAACTTATGAGTATCAAGTCGTAGAGAGATCCATCCAGTGCTACTCTTAGTCCTGTTCACTTGGAGGTTTTAGGAATGGTCAAAAATTATTGCATTGATAAAATTTATCTAGAATTTATCACAGGTAAATGTGCAGAGGAGACAGAATCATTTAAACTTTGTCTAAAGATAAGTTGTAGAGCACTCTTTTGATCAAGTAAGAAATCAGAACATACTGTTTGTAACATGTTACATCCTTATTCATGCTAAAAAGGATATTCTGTATCTTCTGTAGCTGTTATTTCTCTCAAGCTGTTGAGTGTTTAATTGTAAAATAAACAGTGTTTAAATGTGCAGATGATATGAATGTATATGTAATCACAAGCTATAAAATAGCCCAGATGCAACTGCAAGCGAAGAGGAACTGTTTTCCCAAATTAATCTTATATTCTTAATAATTGTCTTTGCTTTTCTTCTGCCTTTTCTCCTAGATAGGATCTTAGAATTAGTTCTGTGTAATATCTGTTGATTTAAATAAAGGTCTGATTAGTTTGTCCTCCACATCATTAATGAAGTTGTTAAATAAGAGCAGTTCTAACACTAATCCCATGGTGCCTTGGTAGATACCTCTCCTAACAATGTGTTTGGAGGTTGTTTGGATGATACAGCTGATATAAAAGAAGGCTGACCACCTGCTTAGCTATGTTAACCACAGGGAACATATTACACCAATTACTGGAAAATGTCACTAACTTTACTTACTTCTTGCTGCAAGTCAGAAAATGAAGAGTGTTGATAAGGTTCTGGAGAAGAGCTCTAAACCTTTTAGTTCCTGACACCTGAAAGAGAGTTCAGCAACTAGATCACTTCAAATACTCTAGATGACAGACAAGTCACAGAAGCAAATCGCTATATTTTGAGAAGAAGCCCTACTGAATAAACTGAGATAGAGTGATATAAACTCTCATTAAAACCAACCAAACAAGGAAAACCAAACATGAAAACTTCAGCTCCTAGAAGAAAACAACCTATTTTTCTTATAGTGCTCCCAAACCAGAGCATAGCAGGCTGAAAATGACTTACAAAAAATCAGCTTCTTCATGTTTGAGGGCAAAATCTATTTAGCAGTAGCTCAACTGCATTTAAGTTACTTTAGATAGAGACTTCTACAGATGGAGGATTCTCAATTTAATTTTCCTCCCTGATAATGATTTAGGTAATGTTGTTCTTACCTACTTGTTATCAACGACACTTCTTTAGTGGTCTGCATCCCATTTCCTGTTGTAGCTTGTTGGTGTATTTTTCCTTTCTGGTAAATCAGTCCACAGATGGTCAAAGCATGATCACAGAATCACA
>WAAB01025431.1:0-36334 GCA_013389865.1 Piaya cayana
AATATCTCATCTAAACCTACCCTGGAGACCCAGTCCAGTTGTATTAACACCAGAAACAAGGCTGTACTGGGGACCATAAAGCTCTGCCTGCTGCTGGAACCCTGTTGAGATCTGCTGAGGTTCAGATAAGAGACGAAGAAATCAGCATTATTGTTTTGTAGAGGATTGGAACCTTTTTTTCCTCTCATTAAATATGTGCTTCCTACTCTTTTCTCCTTGTTTGTTTTACATTCAAGGAGCGTTTGAAACCACAGTGGGGTGAATTTGGCTGATTTTTCCTGTTTTGTGACTAAGAATAGACTTAGAAGGGGGCCCATTTCCCTTTTCTTTCTGCAGAGTTTTGCTTTGTTGTTTCCTTCCAAGACAAAAGTGATGAGTTTCCAGTAAATCAATGAAGATGAAGAAAACTCACTTTATTTTAGTAAAAATAGTCATATTTGCATAAGTAAAATCACTGAAAATAAATCCAGAGCTCAAAGGGTTGAGGTTGTTCTGCATCAATGTAGAAGGTTTCTAAAGGAAAATGAGCCAAATTTCCACAGGAACAATATCATAATTTCTTCCAGAGCCGCTATCAGGACTTCCAGTAACTCCTTCAATAATTTCTCTACCTTCCACATGGAAGATATACACCCCTATATCACTAACCCATGCAAGTAAAAGTCATAGTATCATAGAATCATGGAACAGTTTGGGTTGGAAACCCAAAGATCATCCAGTTCTAATCCCTTGTCATGGGCAGAGACACCTCCCACTGCATCAGGTTGCTCAAAGCCTCATCCAGCCTGGCCTTGAACACCTCCAGGGATGGGGCATCCACAACTTCTCTGGGTAACCTGTCCCAGTGCCTCCCCAGCCTCACAGGAAAACATTTCTTCCTAATATCTGACCTAAATCTCCCCTCTTTCAGTTTAAATCTCTTCCCCCTCATCCTATCCCTGCACTCCCTGATAAAGAGGCCCTCCCTAGCATTTTTGGAGCCCCCCTTTAAGTACTGGAAGGTTGCTATAACTTCTCCATAGAGCCTTCTCTTCTCCAGGCTGAACAACTCCCAGCTCTCTCAGCCTGTATTCATACAGGAGGTGCTTCAGCCCTAAGATACTCTTTGTGGCCTCCTCTGGACTTGCTCCAATAGATCTAGGTCCTTCCTGTTCTAAGAATACCAGAACTGAACACAGGACTCCAGACAAGTCTTCACAAGAGCAGGTAGTACAGGGGAAGAATCAGCTCCCTTGACTTGGTCACACTTTTTTGGAGGTAGTCCAGGATAAGGTTGGCTTTCTGGTCTGCCAGCACACACTGATGGCTCATGCTGAGTTTCTCATGCACCGATAGCCCCAACCCCTTCTCCTCAGAGCTGCTACCAATCCATTTTCCACCCAGACTGTATTTGTGCTTGGGATTGCCCCAGCCCCAGTGCAGGACCTCGCACTTGACCTTGTTGAACTTCATGGGGTTTGTAAATGAGGTCAGTTTCAACTGACTGCAGCCTAGTCATTTAAAATCCCTATGGGATCACAGTGATGGATTTTCTCAGGACTTGTCCTGACAAGGAAAACACAGTATGCTGGGTTGTGCACATAGCAATAAGCTTGGAAAAAAACCCCTCACCTTTCTGCATCTTGGTGGGTGTCAGTGAAGGAGTGTGTCTCTGTGTGCTTTATCCTAGAGCCTTTGGGGTGGTCCAAGGTCGGATCTCAGGCAGGACACATTTTGTGCCAGGTAAGCAGCTGCAGGAGTGGGAACATAGCTGGAGGTGGCAGCACGATAGTGATGGGAATCACACTGATGGGGTCAGTGGGATGCTGTATGCCTGTCCTGGAGTGTGGGCACCTGCCCTTAGTTGTGTGTACCTTTCCAGGACGCATATGTACCTGTCCCACTGTGCGTGAACCTGTCCCAATGTGTGTGCATGTTGTGGTGTCTGTGTCTACCTGTCCCAGGATGTCTCTCTCCCTTTTCCTGGAATGTATGTTTACCAGTACTGATGGTTTTGTACATGTCTTGGGTCTTTGTGTACCTATCCTGGTGCGTATTTACCTGTACCATGGCTGTGTGTGTGGTGGGATGCGTCTGTATCTGTCCTGGTGTGTTTGTACCTGTCCTAGGCTGTGTGTAACTGTCACAGAATCATTAAGGTTGGAAAAGACCTCCTAAGATCATCCAGTCCAACCATCAACCCAACACCACCATGCCTGCTAAACTGAGTCCCATAGTCTCATGTTTTTTAACACTTTAATGGACGAGGACTCAACCACTTCCTTGAGCAGCCTCTTCCAATGCTCCACTATTCCTTTAGTAAACAATTTTTTCCCCCTAATATCCAATCTAAAGCTCTGCTGGCACAACTTGGGACCATTCTCTCTTGTCCTATCGCTTGTCACTTGGGCGAAGAGACCAACACCCACCTCACTACAACCTCCTTTCAGGTAGTTGCAAACTATTCCAGTGTGTGTCCTTGTCCCGGTATTTGTGTCCCTGTCCTGGTGCGTGTGTCCCTGCACTGGGATTTGTGTCCCTGGCCCAGGATGCCTGTCTCAGCCCCGGGATTTCTCTCCCTCCCCCGGGATGCCCGTCCCTGCCCCAGAACGTCTCTCCGTGCCCCGAGATGCTTCTCCCTGCCCCGGGATGCCGGTCCCCGCCCCCGGCGATGCTCCTCCCTCCCGCTGCCCCCGGCCGGAGGGGTTTCACGCCTCGGGGAGCCGGGGGAGGTGCGGATGGCCGGTCCCACCCCCGGGCCGGTCCCTCCCCCCGTCCCCGCCGCCTTTTCCCCGCGGCGCCGCTCGGGGCTGCGGCTCCGCCGCCGGCCATGGCCGCGCCCGCCGCGCTGCTCAGCCCGCACCACCTGCTGCCCTTCTGCTTCCCCGCCGCCGGCGTCCTGGGCTACGCCGACCCGGAGAAGGGCTGCGAGGGCGGCCGGGCGGCGGGCGACGCCGGCGACTTCAGAGAAGCCACCCGGGACCTGCTGAGCTTCATCGACTCCGCCTCCAGCAACATCAAGCTGGCGCTGGACAAGCCGGTGAAGTCCAAGCGGAAGGTGAACCATAGGAAGTACTTGCAGAAGCAGATCAAGCGCTGCACCGGCATCGTCGCCCCCGCCCCGCCCGCGCCGTCCTCCTCCTCGTCTTCGTCCTCCTCCTCCTCCTCGTCGCCGCCCGCCAAGCCCCCGCCGCGCCGGGAGGCCCCGCAGGCGGCCGGCAGCCTGCAGAGCCGCAGCTTGGCCGCGCTCTTCGGCTCCGTGCGGCCCGAGGTGCCGGGCTGCCCGCGGAAGGTGCCGCTGCGGGACCGCAACCTCCCTCCGTCTTTCTTCACGGAGCCGGCGCCGGCCGCCAAGGAGCCCGAGAAGGGCGGCGGGGACGCGAGCGACTTCTTCGAGCTGCTGAGCCCCGAGTACGGCGCGTTGGTGCCCGACGCCGCCCCGCCCGACGCCTTCCCCGCCGCCCGCCTGCCCGCCGAGCTGGGGCTGGAGCACGGGCTGTACGAGGCGCCGCTGCCCGCCGCCCATCACCCGCTTCTGGGCGGGCTGCTGTACCCCGAGCCCCCCTGGAGCCCCGCCGGGCCCTGCAGCCCCGCCAAGAAGGCGCCGCCCGAGCCGCTGCGCCCGCTCTACCCCGGCGGGGGCGAAGCGGTGCCGGGGGGCGGCGGGGAGGAGCCCGGGGGGCACCTGGCGGCGGGGTTCGCCCCCTTCTTCCCCGAGGGCCCCCTGCCCCCCCCGCAGGGGCACTTCGACTACGGCGGGGCCTTCCCCCGGGCCGCCTACCCCGGGCTGTAGGGCAGCGCCGGGAGGCTCCGAGCCCCCCGCCCGGGACGGGGGAATCGCGGGGGGATGCGGGGGATCCCCGCCCGGGACGATGGAACTGGGGGGAATGCGTGGGACCCCCACCCAGGACGATTGAATGGAGGAGGATGCATGGACGCCCTGCCCACGGTGATGGAATAGAAGGGAATGTGTGAGACCTGCCCCCCCCCGGGACGACGGAATTGAGGGGGAAAGTGTGGGACCCCTGCCCGCAGTGATGGAGTAGAAGGAGATGTGTGAGACCCCCCTCCTCGGGACGATGGAATAGGGAGAAATGTGCGAGACCCCTGCCTGGGACAATGGATTGGGTGGGAAGTGTGTGAGACCCCTGCCCATGACAATGGAATGGAGGGGGAATGTATGAGACGTCCGTCCCCCATCTCCCCCAGGATGATGGAATTGGGGGGGAAGTGTGGGACCCCTGCCTGCGATGATGGAATAGAAGGGAATGCGTGAGACACCCCCCCCTCCCTCCTCTGGGATGATGGAAATGGGGGGATGTGTGGGACCCCCACCGGGGACAATGGAATGGAGGGGGATGCGTGGGACCCCCGCCTGTGCCAATGGAATAGGGAGAAATGTGTGAGACCCCAGCCTGGGACAATGGAATGGGTGGGAAGTGTGCGAGACCCCTGCCCATGACGATGGAATGGAGGGGGAATGTGTGAGACCCCCACCTGGGACAATGGATTGGGGGTGGAGGGTGAGCCCTGCCCAGGACGATGGAACTGGGGGAGGGTTGAGTCCTGCTGTGGGAATGTTTTGGGGAGAGTGGGGACTCATGCGTGGGACCAGGTGCTGCATTGTGCCCCCTACCTGAAAGCACAGCCCCGCAAGGTTTGCCCATGTGCTCTGCGAGTCACCTCTTCCTGCACTGTGGGAGCCACTGCCAATAAAATGTGGAATAGTGGGTCCCTTCAGGTGTTTTTCTGGTGGCTAGTGACTCTCTTCACCTTCCTTAGAGGCCAGGTTTTGTCCGCGCAGCTTGGTGAACCTGTCTTGGGCAGCATTGCAACGGGGCTGCTCTTCTCAAAGGCAGCCATGACCACTTGTAAATTATTTTGTTCTAAAAGTAAAGCTTGGTCAACTCTTGCAGTTGTGTTTTAACGTTTTTCCCAGGCCTGGTTTTGCCCTATACAACTTGGTGTAATCATCTTGGGTGGTGTTGCAATGGGGCTTCTCTTCTTGAAGACAGCTATGACAACTGGTAAATGATTTCGGTCTAAAAGTAAGGCTTGGTCAATTTTTGCGGTTGCGTTTATCAAGTTTTCCCAGGCTCTCACCTGCATCACAAGTGCTGGTGGGTGTTCAGCTGAGGACACAAAGGCAAGGAAAAGGAGAACATTGGAGCAAAGCAAAATTGAAAACGCTGCTACCAAAACTTAGTGTCCTGGAATTTAACGATGTCTTGCAGGATCTTGCAAACAGCGATTTACAGTGATATGTGAATTAATTGATGGCGTATGTTTGGGACAAACTTGTAATGTAGCCACTGTGGCAATGTGATTCCTACAGCCCTCTGGATTTCTTCCAGGAATGTGTCAAAGCTTGGAAAGCAAATGTGGCTTGGTCTCATTGTGTACAGGAGATTATTTGATAATCATTTAAGTTATGTAAAAGAGTCTATGATAGGCCCTATAAAAATAAAGCTACACAATAGATTTGAGCTCTGTGGTTGTTACTGCTGCTGAAATGCAGCGTTCAAGGGGCTTTCACCATGCCTGCATCCTCTGTAATGGTTTCTTGGCAGGAGTTAAGACAGGCAGTGGGTTTTTGTCTTTCCTAAATCTTTTGAAATGCTGTATTTTATCCACAGTGACCCGTGCTTGTTTTGCCTTCATTTGTACCAGCTGTTTCTTTAACTTATTAGAAAGAAGGGAATGATAATACGCTGCAAAGCCACGGGGATGAAAATCGCTACAGTTATGAAAACAGATCAAAATACTTGGAGGTTTCCTATTGAGATGAGAGCCTGAAAAGGCAATCCCGTGGTTTGGCTCCCTGCCAGTCCCGAGTGGAATGATGGGCAGCCGATCCAGCCAAGGTAGCTACAAATGAGGTTAATCCTGCCCTGCTGCTGGTTTTGATGACGGGACAATGTGGACTCAGTCCTACTGCCTTCACTTCGGCAAAACTCTGTGAAGAGAGCACGAGTTTGCATTCAACAGCTCTGAGCAGAGCTTGCGTACAGTTGTGTTTTAGATTAGCTAAGCAAGACCAGTAGGGAGTTTATTTCACTTGGAGAGGTGGGCTTTTTGATGATCCAAGGACTGGAGCACCTCCCATATGAGGACAAGCTGAGAGAGTTTGTTCAGCCTGGAGAAATCTCCAGTGAGACCTTATAGCAGCCTTCCAGTAGTGAAAGGGGGGCTAGAGAGAAGCTGAGAAGTGGCTCTTTATCAGGGAGTACAGGGATAGGATGAGGGGGGGAAGTTTTAAGCTGAAAGGGATGACGTTTAGATGAGCTATTAGGAAGAAATTCTTTACTGTGAGGGTGGTGAGGCATCAGAAGATGTTGCCCAGAGAAGCTGTGGATGCCCCATCCCTGGAGGTGTTTGAGGCCAGGTTAGATGAGGATTTGAGCAACCACCCCATGGCAGGGGGGTTGGAACTGGATGATCTTTAAGGTACCTTCAAATCAAAACCATTCCATGATTCTATGAATTCGTAGCACATATTGGCAGCTGTTTAGTGTATTTCAGTTTCATTGATATGTATCGTACTGTCTGACTTTCTCACCTGATCTATGTGCCTGAGAGCTGTGCTTTCAGCAGGCCAAACAAATGAAGGAGAAGCTGATAACACAATGGTCTCTGCTAGGAAAACACCTTTTTTCACTTAGGATTTCACAGAGTAGTTTATTTCACAAGCTCAATGCATAAATATGCATTAAGTGGGGTTCTAATCCTGAAGACCTTACAGCCATCCTATGTGTCAACTGTCTTGCAGACTTTAGTGATATTTTGCTTGAAAAAAGTCTCGACGAGGTCTGCAGGAATAGATTCTGGGATATGCTATGTAGACATTGCAAACCTGAATGGTTTTGTTGTCCAAAGGCCTCATCCTTTTATTCCAAATGGCTGTAAATTGCCACAAATCTGACCTGCTGTTGGTTTTCACTCAGTTGTTGCTCTGTTCCCTCGCGGATGGTGACGTGTGATTCTCAGAAGCTGAGCATCATCAGCTTTCTTGGGTCAGATCTTTGCTAAGAGAGGTAATGGATGCCCCATCTCTGGAGATGTTCAAGACCAGTTTGGGCAGCCTGATCCAGAGGAAGGTGTCCCTGCCTATGGCAGGGGGGTTGGAACTGGATGAGCTTTAAGGTTCCTTCCAACCCAAACTATTCTATGATCTTGTTTAAAACCAGTGGGAGAAGCTGCTCTGTGGGTGTCAGCAGAGCTGGGCTGGTCTAAAAGCCTTGTGAGAGACTGCTCCTGATGCTGCCAGATTGGGAGGGTTTATTGTGTGCTTGCAAGAAGTTGAGGACAGGCTCCAGGAGTCAGCTGGGCTGGAGCAGCAGCTGCAGATGTTGCTTCAGCTTAGCTTCTATTCTGCAATAGGCCCTTAAAGGGAGATTTTTTTTCTTTTGCATCCAAAGAAGTGTGACCGAGGGACTCTGCCCCTCTACTCTGCTTGTGAGACCTCATGTGGAGTCCTCTGTTCAGTTCTGGAGTCCTCAGCACAGGAAGGACGTGAATTTGTTGGAGCGAGTCCAGAGGAGGCCATGGAGATGATCCAAGGAAAGGCTGAGAGAGTTGGAATTTTTCAACCTAGAGAATAGAAGGCTCTGGGAAGACATTCAAGCAGCCTTCCAGTACTGAAAGGGAAAGCTACAGGAAAACTGGGGAGCTGAACTCCTTTTTAACAGGGAATGCAGGGATGGGACGAGGGGGAACGATTTTAAACTGAAAGAGGAGAGATTTAGATTAGATATTAGGAAGAAATTCTTTGCTGTGAGGATGGAGAGGCACTGGCACAGGTTGTCCAGAGAAGCTGTGGATGACCCATCCCTGGTTGGATGAGGCTTTGAGCAACCTGATGCACTGGGAGGTGCCCCTGCCCATCACAAGGGTGTTGGAACCGAATGATCTTTAAGGTCCCTTCCAACCCAAACCATTCTATGATTCCACANGGACAATGTGGACTCAGTCCTACTGCCTTCACTTCGGCAAAACTTCTCTGTGAAGAGAGCACGAGTTTGCATTCACCAGCTCTGAGCAGAGCTTGCGTACAGTTGTGTTTTAGATTAGCTAAGCAAGACCAGTAGGGAGTTTATTTCACTTGGAGAGGGTGGGCTTTTTGATGATCCAAGGACTGGAGCACCTCCCATATGAGGACAAGCTGAGAGAGTTTGTTCAGCCTGGAGAAATCTCCAGTGAGACCTTATAGCAGCCTTCCAGTAGTGAAAGGGGGGCTAGAGAGAAGCTGAGAAGTGGCTCTTTATCAGGGAGTACAGGGATAGGATGAGGGGGGGAAGTTTTAAGCTGAAAGGGATGACGTTTAGATGAGCTATTAGGAAGAAATTCTTTACTGTGAGGGTGGTGAGGCATCAGAAGATGTTGCCCAGAGAAGCTGTGGATGCCCCATCCCTGGAGGTGTTTGAGGCCAGGTTAGATGAGGATTTGAGCAACCACCCCATGGCAGGGGGGTTGGAACTGGATGATCTTTAAGGTACCTTCAAATCAAAACCATTCCATGATTCTATGAATTCGTAGCACATATTGGCAGCTGTTTAGTGTATTTCAGTTTCATTGATATGTATCGTACTGTCTGACTTTCTCACCTGATCTATGTGCCTGAGAGCTGTGCTTTCAGCAGGCCAAACAAATGAAGGAGAAGCTGATAACACAATGGTCTCTGCTAGGAAAACACCTTTTTTCACTTAGGATTTCACAGAGTAGTTTATTTCACAAGCTCAATGCATAAATATGCATTAAGTGGGGTTCTAATCCTGAAGACCTTACAGCCATCCTATGTGTCAACTGTCTTGCAGACTTTAGTGATATTTTGCTTGAAAAAAGTCTCGACGAGGTCTGCAGGAATAGATTCTGGGATATGCTATGTAGACATTGCAAACCTGAATGGTTTTGTTGTCCAAAGGCCTCATCCTTTTATTCCAAATGGCTGTAAATTGCCACAAATCTGACCTGCTGTTGGTTTTCACTCAGTTGTTGCTCTGTTCCCTCGCGGATGGTGACGTGTGATTCTCAGAAGCTGAGCATCATCAGCTTTCTTGGGTCAGATCTTTGCTAAGAGAGGTAATGGATGCCCCATCTCTGGAGATGTTCAAGACCAGTTTGGGCAGCCTGATCCAGAGGAAGGTGTCCCTGCCTATGGCAGGGGGGTTGGAACTGGATGAGCTTTAAGGTTCCTTCCAACCCAAACTATTCTATGATCTTGTTTAAAACCAGTGGGAGAAGCTGCTCTGTGGGTGTCAGCAGAGCTGGGCTGGTCTAAAAGCCTTGTGAGAGACTGCTCCTGATGCTGCCAGATTGGGAGGGTTCTTCGTGTGCTTGCAAGAAGTTGAGGACAGGCTCCAGGAGTCAGCTGGGCTGGAGCAGCAGCTGCAGATGTTGCTTCAGCTTAGCTTCTATTCTGCAATAGGCCCTTAAAGGGAGATTTTTTTTCTTTTGCATCCAAAGAAGTGTGACCGAGGGACTCTGCCCCTCTACTCTGCTTGTGAGACCTCATGTGGAGTCCTCTGTTCAGTTCTGGAGTCCTCAGCACAGGAAGGACGTGAATTTGTTGGAGCGAGTCCAGAGGAGGCCATGGAGATGATCCAAGGAAAGGCTGAGAGAGTTGGAATTTTTCAACCTAGAGAATAGAAGGCTCTGGGAAGACATTCAAGCAGCCTTCCAGTACTGAAAGGGAAAGCTACAGGAAAACTGGGGAGCTGAACTCCTTTTTAACAGGGAATGCAGGGATGGGACGAGGGGGAACGATTTTAAACTGAAAGAGGAGAGATTTAGATTAGATATTAGGAAGAAATTCTTTGCTGTGAGGATGGAGAGGCACTGGCACAGGTTGTCCAGAGAAGCTGTGGATGACCCATCCCTGGTTGGATGAGGCTTTGAGCAACCTGATGCACTGGGAGGTGCCCCTGCCCATCACAAGGGTGTTGGAACCGAATGATCTTTAAGGTCCCTTCCAACCCAAACCATTCTATGATTCCACAATTCTACGATTTCAGTTTATAGGAGCTTACACCAGAGAAAAAATTTACCAAATTTAGTATCAGTAATTTTTGAAGTACTGATGCATTTTGCTAGAGTGTGTATTTGAGGAGTATCTGGTATGGGCAGCCTGATAAGGCTGGAAAGGAGCTAACAATGGCTGGGGTGATCCTGGCTGCTTTTCCCACAGCCAAGCCAGACAAAGGACTTCTGTGCTACTCGCGTGAAGTGCTGGACCTCCTCTCCACACTGCAGAGGAGTCAAGGGCACCACTACCAGACCAAGGGTTGCCATCTAATGGAGCTGCATCTTTTATCTTCTTTGTGCGTGTGTGGGCTCTTTTTTTTTGTTGTTGTTGCGGTTGTTTCCCTCAGCTTGAATAGTGCAGGCACTGAAAATGTCCGATGAGAGTCTCGCTTACAAACACCCTTGGGAAATTGCTTTCTCCACTGAAACACTGAAGAGCATCGTCTCAAGCAGCTGTATGAATAAAATCTTTTGTAATTGAGCCAGATATTTTGGGTTATCTGGTGTGCTTTTACGAGGAGTCTGTCCCTAAGAAACCAATATGATCCTTTTTAGCTTTTCTGTCTTAAAAGAATGGTGTCCCTTGGAGTGGGTTATGTTTGGTTGGATGAAGGTCAGACTGTCAAACTATTGCATTTTAGAAAGCCCACAATGAGTTCTTGAAATATGCTAAATTCTTTTTTTTGTGGATGTATTTTATGGATATTTTCTGATTTTACTGGTGATTTTGATGCAAAAGCATACACATCTTAGTAATTTTTCATTTGCAGTCAAAGACAATAAAGGTGAATAACAAGAACTCTTCACTCTCTTTTTAAACAAGGGAATCTTACCTACCCTTAACGGTGATTTACTGATGAATAAACAAAGGATTCACCATGAACAGTTATTACTGTATCTCAATATTTTGTGATTTAAATGGTCAGGGTCTTTTCCAAAGCTGCTTTAAGAAAGAAGAAAGATTCCTTTATTTTCTTGGATAGGCTTTTGAAACAGACTTGCTTACTATTTAATGGCCTGAGCTTGGGATTGCCCTAATACAGCCTGGCTGTTGCAAATGAGTCATCTTCAATGAGCTTACATAGTTGTTCAAACAGCAGTAGTAAAGAAGGTATAGAAGTTTATTGTAACCTCTTTTTGTTTTCTGACTTTTTGAATAAACTGCTTCTGGCAATGGTGCAAAACCTGAAGGTCATTCTGCAGCTATTGGCAAAAGGCAGGAAAAAAGGTGGTGGAGCAACTCTTTAGTGATGTGCAAGTAGTTAAGACGGAAATGTGAGAGTTCAAGCCTACAAACCTGACTATGAAATGAGAGTTAGGAATGCCTGTAGGATAGCTTTGTGTCAGCTGGAGAGATTGCAGCCTGCCTTCTCTGCAATAAATTCATCTCGCATTTGGGCCCCTCACTACAAGAAATACATTGAGGCTCTGGAACGTGTCCAGAGAAAGGCAATGAAGCTCCTGAAGGGGCTGGAGAACAAGTCTGATGAGGAGCAGCTGAGGGAACTAGGGTTGTTTAGCCTAGAGAAAAGGAGGCTGAGGGGAAACCTTATCTCTGTCTACAACTGCCTGAAAGGAGGCTCCAGCAAGGTGGGTGTTGGTCTCTTCTCCCAAGTAGCAAGTGATAGGATGAGAATAAATGACCTCAAGTTGCACCAGGGGAGGTTTAGATTGGATATTGGGATAAATTTCTTCACTGAAAGGTTTATCAGACACTGGAATGGGCTACCCAGGGAAGTGGTTGACTCACCATTCCTGGAGATATTTAAAAGACAGGTAGATGAGGTGCTCGGGGATGTAGTTTACTAGTTGACAGGTACAGTTGAACTCGATGATGTCAAAGTTCTTTTCCAACCAAACAATTCTATGATTTAATGATCCTTATAATTGGTAAGCACTTGTTTAAAATCCAATGTGTTTGTGTAACACATGTACATAAAGAATAAAAATAGCATGTGATCCCTCTCACCCAGCATCTCTGTGGGACAAGATTGCCAGAGGATTGCAGAAAGGTGAGGGGAGGATTTCTATTTTCTGTGTTTTATAATATCTTTCAGTACCTGACTGGAACTTTGATTATCCTGGTGATATCCCTCTTTTGCTGACAGAGGATTTCTTCACTAGGCTGGGGGGTTTTAAGCCTTTTACACTTTCTGGACCTCCTCCATAGCAAACATAAATGTACTGTCAGTGCTTTATTTTTCTTGGTTATTTTGGTTTTGGTCCACAGACCCACTACTGTCCAGAGAGCACAGACTCCACATCACTGCATTGCTGTCTATGGAAAGTACTTGTAATTGCTCCAATTAGCCAGTGTAGGATTTAGAATCTCAGGATCACAGAATAGTTTGGGTTGGAAGAGACATGAAAGAACACCCAGTTCCAACCACCCTGCCATGGGTAAGGACGTCTTCCACTGGATCAGGTTGCTCAGCCTTATCCAACCTTCCAGGGATGGGGCATCCACAGCTTCTCCAGGCAACCTCTTCCAATGCCTCCCCACCCTCACAGTAAAGATCTAAATGTCATCTCTTTCAGCTTAAAATTTTTTCCTCCTCCACCATATCCCTGCACTCCTGGATAAAGATCCCTTCTCCAGTTTTCCTGTAGGCCCCCTCTAGAAGGCTGCTATAAGGTCTCTTCAGAGGCTTCTCTTCTTCAGATTTGAGAGATATGCAGCATTTCTAAAAGAATCCTTCATCTCCTTCTCTGAGATGGGAAAATCAGATCTTATTTATGAAATCTCTGTGACTCTTCCAGAAACAGCTATAAAACTGCATGCTTTAACCTATGCTCCTTCTAGGTATTCCCTGACAATGCTGGGCATAGAAGAAAATACCCATCAGTCTATAATAAAGGAAGAACGGGATTTACACTTTGTCCTGATGGGCTCTGGTGCTCTTGTTAGTGCATGCTTGGTGTGTTAGGATGTCTCCTGGTGGACATTTTAGACAGTTTCAGTTCTTAGCAGCTAATTGTTATTCAGTCTGCAGGCCCTGCTGAACAAATTCTGGCGGATCCTGCTGTGCTGGATGAAGAGGTGACTGTGTGGATTTGCCATCCTGCCCCTTTGCTGCATCCCTCTGCTACGTGCACTGAGGGAGCTGCATCTGTGCCTCTGTTTTTCCTGCCTGCGCTCAGTGCTCAAGTCCATCTTCAGGGATGGTTTGAAGTTAGTCATGCTGATTAGCCCAGGAATGGCTGGAGCTCTGCTCAGATGGTTCAGCCCCAGCTCAGCTGAGCAAATCTGCTGGCAGACTGGGAGTGAGTTAAAACTGAAATACTGAGTGCCAACGATATTACTTTACTAGTAGCTGTGGATAGGGTGCTTTCTATTTCTTCAGTAGCAGCTGAGCATCTACTACATCCCCCTCTACTCTGCTTTCACAAGACTTCAACTGGGCTCCTGTATTCAGTTCTGGAGTCCTCAGCAAAGTAAGGATGTGGACCTGTTCGAGCAAGTCCAGAGGAGGCCATGAAGATAACCTGAGGACTGGAACACCTCCCATACAAGGACAGACTGGGAGAGTCTGGCTTGTTCAGCCCAGAGAAGAGAAAGCTGTGGGGAGAAATTATAGCAGCCTTCCAGTACTTATAAGGGCCTCCAGGAAGGCTGGGAAAGAACTGTTTATCAGGGATTGCAGGGATGAGATGAGGGGGAATGGCTTTAAGCTGAAAGAGTGGAGACTTAGATTAGATATTAGGAAGAAATTTTTTACTGTGAGGGTGGGGAGGCACTGGCACAGATTGTCCAGAGAAGCTGTGGATGCCCCATCCCTGGAGGTGTCCAAGTCCAGGCTGGATGAGGCTTTGAGCAACCTGATCCAGCAGAAGGGGTCCCTGCCAAAAGCAGGGAAGTTGGAACTGGATGTTCCTTAAAGTCCTTTCCAACTAAACTGTTCTAGAATTGTTTGACTCTATAATCATTACTGGGTTGTTTTGTGTTTGTGTTTGTGTTTGTTTTTTGGGGTTTTCTTCTGACAGTTAAAATCTGCCAGTGCCTTTATAACAGATACAGGCCCACTGCTTAAACTTCCATTTGCCTCCACAGTGCTGAAAACCGTGAATGATTTTTATTTTAGTGCTGCCAAGACACTCTTAAACCATAAAGAATGTAGCCTGAGACAGGCTGCTGGACCAGGGATGGTGGCAGAGGAGAAGCAGTGGCCGTGATTTTCATAGGATCATGTATAGTATAGAGACCTATGACCTCTTTCAGTGGTGTATCAGACATAGCTCTTTCTGCAGGCAATCATCCAGACTTCCTGATGAAGAACTTGAGCCTGCATTGAGTGCACATAAGTCTCTACTGTGGCTTCAGACTGAGCCAAAATTTCAGGGGAGCCCTGAGAGCTATACTGGACCCTCAGTATGGCATACAAACTATTTCCCTTCTCCTCTCATGTTCTTTGATGTGTTCAGCTCCTATGCCAGCTTGAATGCTTTGCTGGGTAATCAGGCTGAGCACCCTGAAAGGTGCTCCTTCCTTCCTTCTGACAGTTAAAATTGAGGTTCCAAGTGAATTTGTGAGATCTCTGGAAATCTGTGATTTTCTGGATCAACCTGCAGGAATCATAGAATTACAGAATCATAGAATGGTTTGTGTTGGAAGGGACCTTAAAGATCATTCAGTTCCACCCCACTGCCATGGACAGGGACACCTTCCACTGGATCAGGTTGCTAAAAGCCTCATCCAGCCTGGCCTTGAACACCCCCCGGGATAGGGTATCCATGGCTTCTCTTGGGAACCTCTGCCAGTGCCTCTCCACCCTCACAATAAATAATTTCTTCCTAATATCTAGTCTAAATTCCCCCTCTTTTAGCTTAAAATCTTTACCCCTTGCCTTTTCCCTGCAATCCTTGATAAAGAGCCCCTACCCATCTTTCCTGTAGGCCCCCTTTAAGTATTAGAAGGAGTTAAAGATTAAAATGCCCTTAATTGTGCTGCCTGTGTGGATACAGCCTGTGGGTTGAGCTGGACTCTGACAGATCACTTGTTTCAGTAATAATAGCCAGTGTGACAATTCTGAGATCACCCTCCTCCCAGTTCCCACAGTCTCTTCCCAGTTTGGCAGCTAGATTTGTTAAATCTGGACTAAACAACACTGTTGTTCTCAATATACAAAAAGCAGAGCTCATACAGGTAAAACTGGGTGTAAATTCTAAATAAAAGAGACATTCCAGCCTGCTATCACCATTATTTCATCAGTGGCCAACTAATAAGGAACAATATTTTGCATAGTAACACTTCACAGTAGAACTGGGCATCAAAGATTGGCTATAATTGCTTCTGTGCACTCAAATAATTGAGTATAAATCAATTACCAGCATTTTTGGTACCGAACAGCTAGGCTTTCTTTATGAAGAAAGCCCTTGCTTTCCTGTTTAACAGCCAGACCTTTAGGTTCTTTGTTTATGCACATATCTGGGACAAATGATTCTAACTCTACCATTAATTAGCGATTTTTATCAAGATTTTCCTTTTAAGACCGAAAGGTCAGCACACTCTCAGCACTGGGAAAACAAACGTCTCTGATTTGCACTTGAACTCAAGGTTTGTGAGGAAGAAGCCTCAGAAAATTACTTAAAGGGTAGAGGTTTAATTCAGGGTCACTGCTTGTAAGAACTTGCCCGGTGTGCCAAGCACAAATGTAATGACTGGATAGCCTGAATGCTATCCAAAAGTCTGGGATTTATGGGTTTTTTTAAATGTGTTAGCTGGCCCTTCAGGCCTAGAGACATCTGACAGAAACACCAATGTCTGAAGTAGAAATTGGACCAGAGGAGCATGGCCCTGACCTTGAATTTACCCTCAGCGAGTTTGCTGATGACACTTGAGTGTGTGGTGCAGTAGACATGCTGGAGGGAAGAGAAACCATCCAGAGAGATCTTGAGATGGGCTTAAGAGGTGGCACTGTGCAAACCCCATGAAGTTCAACAAGACCAAGTGCAAGGTCCTGCACCTGGACTGGGGCAATCCCAAGCACAAATACAGGCTGGGAGGAGAACAGATTGGGAACAACCCTGAATAGAAGGACTGGGGTTGTTGGTGGATGAGAAGCTCAGTATGATCTGGCAATGGATGACTGAAGCCTAGAAAGCCAACTGGATCCTGGGCTGCATCCAAAGAAGTATCACGTCAAAGGAGGTGATTTAGCCCCTCCAATCTGCTCTTGAGACACCTCACCTGGAGTCCTGTATTTAATTCTGGAGTTCTCAGCACAGGAAAAACATGGATCATTTGGAGCAAGTCCAGAGGAGGCCACAGAGATGATGCAGGGGACTGAAGTACCTCCCCTACCAGGAAAGGCTGAGAGAGTTGGGGTTGTTCAGCCTGGAGAGAAGGCGCTGGGGAAACCTTATAGAAACCTTCCAATAATTAATGGTGACCTATAGGAATGCTGGGGATGGGCTCTTCATCAGTGAGTGCAGAGATAGGATGAGGGGAAATAGTTTTAAGCTGAAAGAAGAGAGATTGAAATCAGATATTAGGAAGAAGTTATTTACTGTGAGTGTGGTGAGGCGCTGGCACAGATAGTCTGGAGAAGTTGTGGATGCCTCTTCCCTGGGGGTGTTCAAGGCCAGGCTGGATGAAGCTCTGAACAACCTGATCCAGTGGAAGGTGTTCATGTCCGTGGCAGAGTAGCTATAACTGGATGATCCTTAAGGTCCATTCCAACACAAACCATTCTATGACGCTATATTTCTATGAATTTATAGCACATATTGGCAGCTGTTTAGGGTATTTCAGCTGCCGAGTCCTATGCCTGCACTCCCTGGTAAAGAGCCCCTCCCCAGCTTTCCTGTAGCCTCCTTTCAGTACTGGATGGATGCTGTAAGGTCTCCCTGAAGCCTTGATAATATTTCCTTGTATTTTTAGCTCTGGTTTCAAATTTGTCAATGATTTGTCAATCACTTGTCAAAGGAAGAGAAGGAGAACAGCTTGGGAATAGAAGATACATTCTGCTGATAAGACAGAAATGTCAACAAACAGAGAAACCCCAAATGATCATCTATAAATATTCTTGCTTTAAATCAGAAAACAAACCACAAACAGACAGCAGCTAAAATGCCCACAATATCCAGCTTGTGTTTTCCCTAAACCGTTTTAATTTCTTTCCCTAGTTAACGTGTCCTGTAGGGCAGCCACACGGCAGGTGCGGATATCTAGATGGAATTCCTCCCCGGGAGGATCTTCTTGGGCAAGAATAAAATATTTATTGGCAATGCTTCAGTCGCTGATAAAATGTGATGTACCAGTGACAGGAACTCTTCAGGCAGGCAAAACTCTGGCAGAAGTCCTCTACAGCCCTCAAGTGGTTCATTCTGAATCTTACACTTTGGGAACACAATGCCCCAGCCTTGGAAAGAAATTCCTAGGGTGGATGTAGTCTTCATTCCCAGGTAAGGTGCTTACAAAACTGCAGTGGTCTCAGCAGCCTTCCTTTCAAGCTCCAGAAGCCGGAGTGAGGATGTACTGTGTTCTGGCTGCTTCAGTTTCTCAGCCTGCATCTTCAAGCAAAAGCACTGAATGTGTTCTAGATGGAGGTGCAAGGGCAGGACCTTCCACTCAAGAGTGTGGAGGCCTCGCAGCCTGGTTTGCCCAAGTTCAGGAGAGCTTCCCCTGCAGACTTGTGTCTCTGAGAAAGTAATCTGGAAAGGCTTCAACCCTTGGCCTCTGAAGGCAAGGGGAAGAAATCTTCCACAGAATCCCAGACTGGTGGGGGTTGGAAGGGCAACTTCTCTGGGAACCTGTTCCAATGCCTCATCATTCTCACAGTAAAGAATTTCTTCCAAATACCCAATCTAAATCCCCCCTCTTTCAACTTAAAACTGTTCCCCCTCATCCTATCCCTGCACTCCCAGATAAGGAGCCCCTCCCCATCTTTCTCTATGACCCCTATAAATAGCAGAAAGCTGCTATAAGGTCTGCCTGGAGCCTTCTCTTCTCTAGACTGAGCAACCCCAACTCTCTCAGCCTGTCCTCATACAGGAGGTACACCAGCCCACAGGTCATCTCCATAGCCTCCTCTGGACTTGCTCCAACAGATCCATGTTCTTCCTGTGCTGAGGACTTCAGAACTGAACAAAGGGCTCCAGATGATGTCTTGTGAAAGTAGAGTAGAGGGCAAGGATCCCCTCTCGACCTGCTGGTCACAATGACATGGGCAAAACCACTGTCCTGGACTTTGCAGGAGATATAGCCCCAGGTAAGACCACTGCCAGGAAAGGATTGCTTTGCTAACAAAGGAAACCAGCAATAATAGCAGAGCAACACTCTCAGCTTGGGTGGACCACCCCCAAGGGCTTTTCAACAGATGTATAAAGACTGGATAAATGGCTCAGGATGAACACTTGGGTGCCCATGCTGACAGTGGGCAATGAGCAGCCTCCCAGCAGCAAGGATCAGTTCCTTCTGCTGCAGCTGGGCTCTTCTTTTAGTCCCACATGTCACAGCAGTGGAGCTGGTGTCCAGTAGGCCATAGGGTACCTCTAGGGTGTTTCAATTGTACTAGGATGTTATTAGTGGAGTAAGGACTCCACAAGTGGTGAGGTGGGTGTTGGTCTCTTCCCAAGTAACAAGTGATAGGCTGAGAGGCAATGGCCTCAATTTGTGCCAGGGGCAGTTTAGATTAGATATTAGGAAAATTTACTGAAAGAGTGGTGAGGCACTGGAACAGGCTGCCCAGGGAAGTCCCCATCCCTGGAGGCGTTCCACAAATGTGCAGACATGGCACTTCAGGACATCTTTTAGTAGGCACCTTGATTTTGGGCTGATGGATGGACTAGATGATTCCATGACCTTTTGGCATGGCCCTGCCTGATGCCAGCATAGCAATGGCACTGGGAGCTGCTGCTGTGCCGAGCACAGTCCCCCCCTGCCTTGTGCTGCCTGCAAGGAGCTGACTGGTGCAAGGGCCAGGCAGAGAGTGGTCCCAAGGTGGGACTAATGGCTGTGCTGAGCACATCACTGCACTTTGGACCTGGAGCTGCACCAGCATTGTCCCTGACTGGGGAAGTGCTCCTGCCTGGCTTCAGATTGCCGAGTGGGCTGGGTGACCTGAAAGGTCTTCGCGTCATCACCTCTCATGGTGCTACACAGTGCAGTGAGCTTGGTCCAGGGTCCTATCAGAAACCCAGAGTGGAGTGGGTTTTCAGGGCCCTCTGGAGCTCATCCAGTCCAACTACCTGCTACAGCAGGGCCACCTCCAGCCAGCTCCACAGGAACACATACAGGCTGGTTTGGATATCTTTGGAGAGGGAGACTCCACACCCTCCCTGGTCATCCTGTTGCAGGCCTCTGTCACCTTCACAGGAAAGAAATTTCTCTTCATGTCCAGGTGGAACTTCTCTAGCTTCAGCTTGTGCCCAGTTACACCTTGTTCTGCCACTGGGCACCACTGAACAGAGTTTAACTTCCTCGTCCTGTCCCCTCCTTGCTATCTGCCTGGCCAAGACAAGATGTACCAGAATCAGTATTTCCAGTTACAGTCAGGAATATTTTCATCCCACTGGGATAGTATTTGGTGGGGCATGACAATTTTTCAGGGCTTGGACTCTGCTTTATTACCTACTGATATGCCCCCAAAGAGAAAAAGCATCTGGAAGTGAAAAAACACTCAGATTCATTTACTTTGATCATTCTGCAAGCCTGGAGGTGCATTTATATCAGCAACAATATGAACCATGGGAACTGATGGTAAAAATGAGAAAGCAGTTCTCAAAAAAACTTATATATTTTGTGTTTGCATGGCTGTGGGTGGCCACCGGTAATCGTCGATTACAAAGGAATCATAATCAGGACTGTAAACCAGCTGCTTCACAAAGGCTTCTTTGTCTGCTGGCTCAGGGTACCAAGAAGCAAGACCATGCTTGTAGGCCCAGTCAACGATCTGCAGAGAGATAAGCAAAATGAGCTGATCATAGAACCATAGAATCATTAAGGTTGGAAAAGAGCTCTAAGATCAAGTCCAACAATCAACACCAACATGCCTATTAAACCATGTTGCAAAGCACCACATCTAAGCATTTTTTTAACACCTCCAGGGATTAGGAATCCATCACTTCCCTGAGCGGCCGCTTCCAATGCTGATGGAACAACACTGGCATGTTATGAAGGAGAAACTAACTGCAGTTTGGCCCTGGCTATATTTTCCCTCTTTCCTTCCCCCAAAATTGTGTCCTTTTTACTTCTTGTTTCTCTTTGTAGAATTCCCTGAGTCAGCTGCACTTCATCTTTTGGGTGAAGGGCTGCAAGCTGCCTACAATTACTGGCTGCTTAGAAATTCTGCTTAGAAATGCCTTGGCAACACTGCCCTGGCAAAGGAGTTGGACTGTGCAACTAAAGGAGAGATTAGCCATTTAACCACCTCCACTCTCGCCCTTGAGCTCCTCAGCGACACTGTGCATCCATCAGTAACTCCTAGCATGCCCGTGTGATTCCCAGTGGGGTGTCCCATGAACGTGAATTACAAATTTGATGTATAGAGGGGACCAATCCCACAACTGGACAGCAAGGTCAGATTTGGAATAGTACTTATGTACTTAAGCCTGTATCAAATACAGGAGGAGAAGTTCCAAAATAGCAATTTCATAGAATCATAGAACTGTTTGGATTGAAAGGGATCTTAAAGACCATTCAGTTCCAATTCCCTGACATGGGCAGGGGAATGTTCAACTGTATCTCCCCTAGAGTGGCTAACAACTCTTCCAGCATTAAAGAGAAGTGACAGCAGTAAGAAAGGGTTATAGCAAGCATGTCTCCCAGGTCTGTGAGGCTCAGCAGTCAGCAAAATTGCTGAAATGTGCAGAGGGATGCAAGTTGCAGTTTGGTGGCATCTTGGTCTCATGCTGAGTTTGCTTTAAACCATCAGAAATGCTGTTTGCCCATCGACAGGGAAAGGATCATAGAATCACAGAATCATAGAATGATTTGGGTGGGAAGGGACCTTAAAGATCATCCAATCCCAACCCCTCTGCCATTGACAGGGACATCTCCTGCTGGTTCAGGGTGCTCAAAGCCTCATCCAACCTGGCCTTAAACATCTCCACAGGTGGGGCATCCATGACTTCTTTGGGCAACCTGTGCTAGTGCTTCACCACTCTCACAGAACAAAATTTCTCCCTAATATCTCATCTAGATCTCCCCTTTTTCAGCTTAAAACCGTTCTCCTTTGTCCTATTCCTGAACCCCCTGATAAAGAGCACCTCCCCAGTTTTCCTACAGGTCCCCTTTAAGTACTTGAAGAACTTAATTCCTGCCCTCTCTATCACAGAAAGTGGAAATACTCACTTTAACAGCAATTTTGAGAGACACTTCTCTGATGCTTCCCAAGGGAGGATAAAGTCTTCCTTCTGCAAGATGCTGCTCTGTCACCTCAGCGGCAATAGACTAGAAAGAAGAGAAAGAAATGTAAAGATGGTCTCAAGCGCAGACCATATTCATTGGTGCTACTGGGAATGTGGCTGAAGCCTCAGCAACAGAACTGGGATTATTTTTCAGCAGGAAAGCTGAACTATCCAAAACACGTGTATATACATTTCCTTACAAACTTAAAAGTGGAGCCAGAATGGTGGAAGGACTGTGCCAAGGTAGCAGATATGGAGAATGAGAACCCTGTCATGGTTCCTGCACCTCTGTGAGTACAATGGAAGCATGAGCTTCCCTTTAGACTGGGAAAGACTATAGCTTTTGCTGAGAGTGTGCCAATGGGCTGTCCCAAGTTAGGTTCTTGAAAACATCAGAAAACACCTATTATGATTTTTTAAAAAATAGTAGTTAAATGCCAGTTGGAAACCTCTGCTGTGATGAGGAAGATATCATCAGAGATGTGCCGGACTCCACAGGCAATGACCCCCAGTGCCACTCCTGGGAAGACGTAGGCATTGTTTCCTTGGCCAGGGAAGAAAGTCTGTCCATTGGGCAGTGTCACCTTTGAGAATGGACTTCCACTTGCAAATATTCCCCGGCCCTGATCGAAGAGAGAGAAAGAGGCATACAAATTTAGAAAAGAAGTCTTGTATTTCTGCTGCTCACCATGGTCTGTGCCCAGGGAACACTGGTGACCAAGTGGACTAATTTCCAGCCAGTCAGTGAGGGGCATATCCACCAGAGCCATCTCCAGCTGACACTTCTGGAGGGTCTGGTCCCCAGAGACACGAACAGGGCCATGGACAGAACACTGTCTTGGTGTTCGCACTGCCCAGCTGCTCTGAACACACTGAAAAGGAGTCTCTTCCTCTCTAATAACAGTATAGGGGTTGCATAGATGAGGACCTTAAGGCTGCAAGTGGAGGTGGTTAAATGGCTGCTCTCCTCCATTAATTGCATCATCCCCTCTATCAACCGAGGTGGGGGAAGGCTCTTTATCAGGGAGTGCAGGGATAGGACGAGGGGAACGACTTTAAGCTGTAAAAGGGGACATTTACATCAGATATTAGGAAGAAATTTTTTACTGTGAGGATGGTGAGGCATTAGCACAGATTGCCCAGAGAAGTTGTGGATCCCCCATCCCTGGAGGTGTTCAAGGTCAGGCTGGATTAGGCTTTGAGCAGCCTGATGCAGTGGAAGGTGTCCCTGCCCATGACAGGGGGCTTGTAACTGGATGATCTTCAAGTTCCCTTCCAACCTAAGCCATTCTATGATTCTACGAACCACCTATGGAACGTAATAACACACTCATGCAGGATAAACATCTAAGGGCTGTGTGATTACTCTGGCCAGCAGTGGGTGGTGGGGAGGACAAAGGGGAGAGTGAGACAAGACTGCCTCTCTCAAGCCAGATCAATGCACTTGACAATAATTCTTCAGGGACATTGGGTCCTAGTTGGTTGATGAAACTGTTACATAAAGAACTGGGTTGGCAGAACACAGGGAACAGTAAACTGTGAGGATGGGACACCTCAGGCAGCTATGGGTGAAAGAAGCCAGTGCTTTCTTTAGAGGACTGCAAAGCAATTAGAGCTGGTACCCAGAGCACTCAGTTTCTGTATGCTGAGTACCTCAGTGAGACGGTAGCACTGCTCCGCTGTGCACTCTGCTTTACTTGTGGGGTTGCTCAGGGCAAAGATGATGGGTCTTTCATTGAAGGCTGCCATGTCCTTCAAAATCTTCTCAGTGAAAGCTCCTGCAATGGCAGCGACACCTAAAGCAACAACAGCAGAGTGAGACGGTGACTTTCTGACTGTCCGACTTTGGTGCATTGGTCTGATCTCTTCTGAATGCCTCTATTTGTAAATGAACTGTGGGAGAGAACAGGTTCCATCTCTGGAGATGCAGGGGGGAATGTTTCTTTCTTATATTATCTTGAGATTAAAATCCTGTCTCAAAACACAGCCCTCTGCTCCTCTGGGTGGAGCAAGGATCAGTGTTTAGGCCAGTCTGGCTGTAGTACTTTGCCTCCCAAAGATCTGCTTTTGCTGCCCATTGTCATCCTTGTCCTTCAAAGCCTCTCAGGGCCATGTTTGATGCCCAGAACCCCAAATCCTGCCTCTCCCAGTACCTCCTTCTACATCCCTGTCTGTAAGGGTTCTGACAACTCCGAGAGAAGAATCCTGGGCCGCATGAATGAAGGAGAAAGAATAAGGAGAATTCAACTGGCAAAATGGAGTAAAAAAACTCTCATTTTGTTTTGACTGGGCAAATGAAATGAGGCCCTGGAAAAGTGACAGAAATGCTCCTAAGAGCTGAATTGGTGTGAAAAGGTTATGCTAAGGGAACTCCACCTATAATTGCTGTAGGCTTCACTTTCTGTACAACCTCTTCCAGTGTGTTCACATTGGGATGGTCCTGGGCAAACACTTCTTTCTCATGGTTCAGGTGGCTCCTTCCCTGAGAAGGAAAAAGGAGTAAATGTGTAACATAGTAATTCATCATTTCATTTAACATCTTGTGCCTCTACCTAAGCCAGATTTCACAGAGCAGGACCTCAGCATCAGCCACTCAGGCTGACCTACTGATGTAGTGGACCTGGTCCCTGCTCTTCTCACCCTCCAAAACACATTGACTGTGTGGAGGAAGGATCTGGCTGTCAGGGAAAAGAATCTGTATGCGTAGCACAAGTCTCCTGAAGTCTGAGGAGAGGGAAGGGCAGAGGCCCCTAGGACCCAGTGAGTGTAGAGTAGAACTGGGCTAGGCTGAATCACCAAGCAGGACAAGACGTTTGCTATTGCAATATCTCATAGGACATGCAAGACTTCCAGCACCTCTTGAGTCTCTGGCTAGCAGAATCATCTTCCAAGGGCTGGAACACCTCCTGTACAAGGACAGGCTGAGACAGTTGGGCTTGATTAGCCTGGAGAGGAGAATGCTCCATGGAGATGTTATAGCAGCCTTCCAGGAGTTAAAAAGGGCTTACAGGAAAGCTGAGGAGGGGCAATTTATCAGGAGGTGCAGGGATAGAATGAGGGGAATGGTTTTAAGCTGAAAGAGGGGAGATTTAGATGAGATATTAGGTTGAATTTTTTTCCTGTGAGGGTGTGGATGCACTGGCACAATTTGCCCAGAGAAGTCGTGAATATCCCGTCTGTGGAGGTGTTCAAGGCCAGACTGGATAAGGCTCGAAGCAACCTGAACCAGTGGAAGATGTCCCTGCCCACAGCAGAGGGGCTGGAACTGGATGATCTTCAAGGTGCCTTCAAACCCAAATCATTCTATGGTTCTATGATTCTATCACTACAGTACTTAGCCCAGACCATTGCCTGTAAGGCAGCTGGTGCTGCTGTACACTTTTGTTACCATGAGACCTACTCCTCTGACAGCAGGAACAGCATTGCTGACATCGATAAAACTGCAGTTGTTACTCCACAGCTGAGCATGGGCCCAAGGTACCTGCCTGCACTGACCTCTCTCTAGCTTGCAGAGCAGCAGACCAAGTGAATCTCATCTATAGAGAGAAACTCACCTTCACAATCAGTCCCTTTGAGTCCACCATCCAAATTTTTTTGATGGCATCCTCTCGTGAAATTCCTTCCTTTTCCAAGGCCATGAGGATGAGATGAGCTATGCCCATTGCAGCCTGGAACACAGTGTATAAACACTTCATTGAAGTATCACCATCTTTTGGAGGGGGAAAGATTTTATATGAAAGATGTGCTGGGTCATCCTCCAGTACTGGATGGATGGAAAGAAGGAGGCTTTCTGCTCCGTGGCTGTACAGTGCCATGGCATGAGGCAGATTTTAGCATTGTGGGTACTGCCATAAATCAAAAAAACCCCAATCATCCAGCAAAGCAGGACTGTGAGGCTGGACCAGTGGAGGTGAGACCTTGACGGAGGCTGTGTCCAACATTTAAACCAGCTGCTGCAGTGCAGGAAAAGGACCAGACACTGAACAACGCTGGTGATTATGCTAGTACATAGGAACTCAAAGTGGAATAGGATTGCTGCATCTGAAGTACTGCCATGAGGAAAGTTGTCTTCTCCCCTTCCTGCCTGAGGAAGCTGCCCTGGATATGCTCTTTGTGTTAAGGGTCCTACAACTGTGACCAGACCTCCTGCTCTGATGGGGACTAACATGGCAGGAAGGTCCCTGTGTCACAGAGACCCTGACTGGCACAGATGTGTCTGATAGGAGTGGAAAAAGAGAACAAACATTCTTTGTTTCACAAAGGAATAGACAAACAGTGAAGAAGAGACCTTCCTCAAGTCCCACAGGTGGGCGAGAGATGAGCCAGGCCCTGGATCAATGCCTTTAGTCCACAGTCCAGGCTTTGGAGACTTCTTTCCCCTCTCTTTGAGTAAAGATGCCATCCAGGCTACCCAACCCCTGCTATGGGGGCAATGCAGCTGACTCCAAAAAGTAAGGTTACGTTCTTAGAGTTAACTTTGAGTTTGAGTCCTTTTAACTTTATTGCTAAAGACACTCTGGTTTACCTCGAATACCAATTTCTGGGGATTCAAATTGGCCCCCTTAATGTTCCTGCAGCACCATCATAAGGGCGCCTCATAACAGACCTCCCTGCAGTTACAGCCCTGCTGACAAATGGGTAGCCTGACCGCACCTAGGAAGTCTGACATTGACATATGGGCCAAGAGGTCACTGAAAGATCATTGGCAACTTCTACGCAATAGCAAGATCCAGCTGTAGGGCCCACTCCTGACCTGTGACAAGGAACCTGCTTCTGTGCTTAATTTTCATGAAGCCAAGCCTTGCAGGAAGCTTCCTGGTTGACTTTTTCTCTCTAAACTTGAATTTAGATTGTATTTAGGAACAAACTCAAGAAGATTCCTACCTCTCCAGCTCCCTGGAAAACAAACTTATGGTCAGAGAGCTTGTTCTTTGTGATCCTTAAGGCTGCAAATATGCCAGCGACTGCAACAGACGCAGTGCCTGAAAAGAGAGAAACACCATGAGATAGACATCCTGGCAAATGGATTGTCTGTCCTACTGATATGCTGTTAGAAACCTTGTTGTAGGAACCATTCTCTTAGACCCTGTCACTAAATGTTCAGAGTGCCCACCTTACTCTGAAATATTAAGTATTAATCTCCAGAAGACCCTCCAAGGCATGATAAAACCAGTTTCCCTCTACAGAGTCAAAGGAACATGGAATTCTAGGATGCCAGAAGTTGTTAATACTTGACTCCCAAGGGTTTAAGGTGCATGTGAGTTGTCTAAGGTCACATAAGACATCTGTAGCAGAGTGGTGGTCTGAATGTGGATGTCTTTGTCATAAAATCCTCTATGACCATGGAATTAGCATCCTTGTCTCCTCACTTACCTTCACAGCTCAGCACCATCTTGTCATGTTTTTTTTTGCTCTCCTGATACTCTGATATCCTGACTCAGAGACATCATGCCTCACTGCAAAGCATTAAGGTGTCATTGAGAACAGATTAGTGAGAAAGAATCCAGTATAAGGAGGGCAGAATCCTGCTATTACAGTCACTGTGATATGTACAACTCTTCATCCATCAAGGGTGGGCGATGTCCAGGCAGAATAAACCTGCCTTCCCCCCACATCAGTCACATACAGGACATCTAATGTCCTATCCCAGGTGAAGGAACATGGTGGGAAAAAAATCAAGACACCAATTAATAAAGATCCATGCACTGATGGTATTTCAGAACACCTGGGCAAGCTGGAAACAAGTTTTAAAGGTGAATGAAGGAGGCAATTTTATCAAAGAATATCTCAGTTTGGACGGGACCTATAAGGATCATTGAGTCTGTTAGTTTGATGCCTCAGTGTTTTAAAGGATAGCAGTTCAGATGGGCCCTGGCTCTGATGCTGTCCCCAGCTCTAATGCTGGTATCTCCATCCTCATCTTCAGAAGCTTTGTGAGAAAACAGGGAGTCCACATGTTACAAATCCTGTGGGGTGGTCACAGGTAAGGCAGACAATCAACCCTTCTAGGCTATGTATCTGATTTTGCCAGCTTCCTAGCATTTTCTGTTTTCCTGCCCATTTAATCAGACAGTGCTTCAGTGAAGTCCCTTGCAGGGTCCTCAGGGCCTGGAGTGCTGCCAGACATCAGCGAACAGCCGAGATGGGAAGCAGAGTAGCACAGGATTCAAGCCTGACCAGGAGCAGTGGCACCAGCAGATGGTGCTGCCTCATCTGGGAAGGACCTAGAGAAGATATTCAGCTTTACCTGCACCTGTTCTGTAGTGCAAAAGCCATAGCTCTACTAGAAACCTGCTGGTATATCATAGCATTGGGGAATGATTTACTCTCTCACTGTTGCCATGCAAGCAGAAAACCTGGTGGAGCACAGTAACTCTGGAGAAGTAAAGTAACTGTCACTGATTTGGCTTACTTTGCTTAGGGAACATATATAAGCTTCTCCAACAAAGAAAATCTTCATTGGCCAGACCAGGAGTGTTTATCAGTACCATTAGCCCTTCAATATTTTGCATCTGTAACTCAAATGAGTTTATTTCTTAAAAAAATAATAATCAGTGCCATTTAAGGGTGACTCTGGTTAAGCAGAGGTGGAAGTGGCCACATTCCTACAGGAAATGTTAGCGTCATGATATCCATGCACAGGCACAGAGGTACAGAACAGCATCAGCATCATTTCTGACTTGTCTGAGCATCGCAAGCATCCCTGTCTTAAACACAAAATGGACTAGATTGATGGTTTGTGGCTTCTTCTGGGCTGCATTAGAAGTGCAACTCACAGGGCAAGGGACGTGATTCTGCCCTCTTCTCTGCTCTCATGAGGCCTCACCTGGAGCCCTGTGTTCAGTTCTAGGGTCCTCAGCACAAGAAGGATATGGATCTGTTACAGCAAGTCCAAAGGAGGGTGACGAAGATGTTCAGGGGCTGGAGCACCTCCCATACAAGGACAGGCTGAGAGAGTTGGGTTTGTTCATCCTGGAGAAGAGAAGGCTCCAGAAAGACCTTACAGCAGCTTTCCAGTATTTAAAAGGACCTACAGAAAAGCTGGTGAGGGGCTCCTTATCAGCGACTGCAAGGATAGGATCAGAGGGAATGGTTTTAAACTGAAACAGGGAACATTTGGATGAGATATCAGGAAGAAATGTTTTCCTGTGAAGGTGGTGAGACAAAGGCACAAGTTGCTCAGAGAAGTCGTGGCTGCCCCATCCCCGGAGGTGTTCAAGGCCAGGTTGAATAAGGCTTTGAGGAACCCGATCCAGTGGGAAGTGTCCCTGCCCATGGCAGGGGTGCTGGAACTGGATGATCTTTAAGGTCTCTTCCAACCCAAACCACCCTGTAATTCTTTCTCACAATGAATCCCTTGAGATGCTTCAGCATCAAGGATGATTTCCCTTTGTTAGCTCAGCAAACAGTTTGTATATTTTTTTTCCCAGACTGTCTGATTTCAGTCAGTTTAGAAGGGAGCTAGTGGGGAGGGAATCAACCACGTAGTTCTCTGCTGCTTCAGTATTAACATGCCAACTCAGACAACTGAAGGATGCACATGACGGATTTCCCCTTACTTCTGCCTTTTGAAGCTGTAGTTAGAGCAATGTATGTGACTGGTAAATACCCTGCCACCAGAGTAGAAAAATTACAGAAGATAATGATGAACATCCAAGGAACACCAGAAAATTGCCTAGTTGTAAAATTTTTATTTTTATGGGTGACAGAAAGCTTGACCATGCTCCTATTCTGGTATGTCTATAATCAGCAGGACTGCATATCTTGTTGCCATGCAAATGTGAAGGATGGGA
Source organism: Piaya cayana (assembly GCA_013389865.1). Lineage (NCBI taxonomy): Eukaryota > Metazoa > Chordata > Aves > Cuculiformes > Coccyzidae > Piaya > Piaya cayana. Next base: position 29,142 of record WAAB01025431.1, read on the forward strand.
CTTCTCTATATAAAGATGCATGATCCTGCTTGTGATTAAGCAGACATCTGAATGGGGTCAAATGAAATGTTCCTTAAAAGGAACTACAATTTTTTAAAGAGAGACAAGATAACTTGAACACATGTAGACACTTCTATTGCAGCTATCTACACTGTGGAGGGAGGGATCTCACCTTGGAAGTTTGAACTGCAGAGAAGTGGAGAGAGACGAGGATCCCCACAGCTGACAGAGATGCCGAGCAGAGATGTTTTTTACATGCAGTAGAATATGAATACCTACACATACACTCATGCACACTCACATGCCATATCCCAGGCTTACTTTGCACAGAAATCCCCAAATTCCCATGCGAGTGGGAGTGGGGAACTGATCAGAGGGAAAAAATCCAGAACTGTAACAATTACACTACAACAGCATGTGAGGTCAGAGCACGAGCAGAAATAGAAGCCTGGAAAGTATTTTAAAGAAATGAATGCAACTAGAGAAATACCTTGTTTCTCTTGGTCCTGACCCAGGAAAGATTGCTTTATACCCTATGATCCACAAACCCATTTATATGACCCATTTCAGGAGAGGGACTCTGGCTCTTTTTAAAGATGTTACCATCAGGAATTTGAGAACTGAGGCATATGGAAAGAAAGCGTGCATGGATTCAGCCTGCAGAGATGTCTGCCTTTTGCCGAATGGAGACCTGTGGGACTGGGTGTGCCATTACTCATCCTCCTGCGCTTGCACTGCAACTCTGACTAAAAGCAGGACTCTGTTTATTTCTGCCATCCCTAATCCCTCCACATCTCCCAAACTGCATCCCACTCCCATTACTCAAGTAACAAAGTCACTGTACTGTGGCCCCAGCTTAATCAGTTCCTTGATAATTAAAATTTCTGAGCATGGAACAACAGAGTATCACTATGGAGGAGAGTTCACAGCTGGTTCAGGTAAGGAACTGGCTAATCAGTGAGCTTCAATTCTGAAAAGACCACAAAATAACACAAGGGGAACCCCTCACCATGATCTGTGGTAAGAAAACAAACCAACCACCCTTCAACACATTGGTCTGTCTATTTTCCAAAGAGATTGGATGCTGCTATTGCAGATAACTACTTCCCTAAGTAATTAGCCAAAGCCAACTTGGCTGGTCTGTATCTGAGGTGAGATGCAGGAAAGATGGGGAGGGGATCATTATCAGAGAGTTATCGGAGTATGGATAGGACAAGGAGGAATGGTTTTAAGCTGAAAGAGGGGAGACTGAGATCAGATATCAAGAAGTCTTTTCCTGGGAGGGTGGTGAGGCAAAGGCACAGTTTGCCCAGAGAAGTTGTGGATGCCTCATCTCTGGAGGTATTCAAGGCCAGGTTGGATGGGGCTCTGACCAACCTGATCCAGTGGGAGATGTCCCTGCTCATGGCAAAGCGGTTGGAACTGGATAATCCTAAGGTTTGTTCCAACCCAAACCATTCCATGATTCTGTGATTCTATGATATGGAAAGGTATAGAGAGGAGAAAGGAAAATGCTTGCAAATGATCCCATCCATCCAAGACTCAAAGGGAATGCTTGATGTAATACCACACGATAGCAAGTAGACTTTAAGAGTCTCTTCAGGGAGACCAGAGCAAAAGAATCAGCAAAGAAAAGACACATTTAAAACTAAGGTGCTCGCTGGAAAATGGCCATGCCACAGGAAATCATCCTTGGCATTCAGGCATATTCAGAATATTGTAAAACATTAAGAACCGTCCCCTGGCCCAAGGTTTATTACTGCAGTCAGTCAGAACAAGCCCCATTAGATGTCAGTGGAGCTACACTGGAGCAAAACTAGAGGGAAAGGATCTGCTTCACAGCTTGAAGACACTGCATAGATCAAAAAGGCTAGAGTCCAGAGGCAGCCATACCCATGGACTTTATCCTCCATTCAGAGCACGGAGAGCAGACAGAGGGGCAAATGGCTTCACATATGGAGTTGCAGACAGCGCTGGCATGAGTGCAATAGGGAAAGTCCTGCCCACTGTCAATGTTGAGGCTGGTACAGTGTGTGACACACACAGAGGGTGAGCAGGGGATACAGGGGACTCTGCGGATGTTTGGAGGTAGAAGCGCCCCCATGGTGAGGGCTGCTGCTGCCCCATCACCTGTGCAAAGCAGAGCATCTCCACCTTGCTGAATCCTTCCAGCAGCAGCACTGGGACATGCAGCTGCACCACTGCCTGTTTCTTCATACAACACCCATGTGAGCGATTCCGCCTTCTCCAACAAAGTACTCTGGTGGAAGAGCCTGATCTTTTATTTTTTCACCCTTGTCCGGCCTGCTTACACTTTGCCCCATCAAAACAATGACAAGATGAGGGCTCAGGGAACAGCAAATACCAGTGTAATGCTCCCGTAAAAGGCAGCCAGGAAAATGTATCTAAATTTATGGATGCAGAGGAAGCTTAGGGTTTTTCCAAATCCTGGTTCACATGAACTCCCTGCAGCAGTTCCGCTTGTTTCTGGAAAGCAGAGAGAAGCCTCTGTAGGTCTACTCCAAATGTATAATCAACTGTCAAACACAACAAAGCCTAAGCAGAAAGCTGCTGAAGTGTTTGCAGCTGAAGGTCTTCACCTCTGTTGTTATCCTTCCCCCAAAGAGCCTCTGGAAAACATTAAGAAAATAACGCTAGAAATGTTGTGGAGCAAGTTAACAAGAAGAGCAGTAGAATGTAAAGCACTGATACTGAGGGAAGGCACTCACTTTCTCCACTAACAGAGTTGGGACACTGCTGACCCAGAAAATGTGTTGGTGTGGTGACAAGCTATCATAAAATCATAGAATGATTTGGCCACTCAGTCACTGGATGTTCACTGGATGCTATTGCAAACTTCTCCTTTGCAGTAAAGAAGAGTATATGTCACCACTGTGTTAAGCTGTCTGTTGCTTTTAAGTCCAGGCTGAGGAGGCAAAAGGAATAGAACAGGGCTGTGCTCTGACTTGGTTCAGTATGTTGGTATAAAACAGCATCCACAGGGTCTCCACAGCTGTGATGAGGATGCTTTTTCTGAAGGACTGATGAGGGAGCCTCTTGATGAGGGGTTTGGTCTGCTCACTGGCACAGCTTCTGCGCTTCTTCATGGGTAGGAACAAGAGCAATGCTGCAGGCCAGAACCATGACATATTTTTAAAGCATCGTACTCCATAGACTAAGCACTTTACAGTGCAAGGATTAAAAATGGGCACCTAGAGGTGACCTCCACTGGCTATCTTCTTTAAGATGAGCTCTGCATCTCAGACACGATCTGTGAGAATGAGTCCAGAGCAGGCCGCGACAATGATCTGAGGGCTGGAGCACCTCCCATACAAGGACAGGCTGAGAGAGTTGGGCTTGTTTAGCCTGAAGAAGGCTCTGGGGAGACCTTAAAGCTGCCTTCCTGTATGAAATGGTGTCTACAGGAAAGCTGTGGGGGAACTCTGTAACAGGGAGTGCGTGGACAGGATGAAGGGAAATAGTTTTAAGGTGGAAGAGGGGAGATTTAGATGAGATTTTAGGAAGAAATGTTTGCCTGTGAGGGTGTAAGGTAGAGGCACAGGTTGCCCAGAGAAGCTGTGGATGCCCTGTCCCTGGAGGTGTTCAAGGCCAAGTTGGATGAGGGTTTGAGCAACCTGATGCAGTGGAAGCTGTCCCTGCCCATGGCAGAAGGGTTGGAACTGGATGATCTCAAAGTCTCTTCCAACCCAAACCATTTTATGATTCCATGGCTCTATGATTTAGACACAAGTCTAGGAGTGGGTTGTTAAATAGTTAACGTAGTAGCATCAAGGGAAAATGTAGAAGCCTCCTCTGCTACTGGTGAGCTCCTACAGGACCGAGAATATCTTCATATCTATCTTCAGGTTGGGTAAATTCCCACAGGGAAAGAGCATTGCTCTGGAGCTCCCTGGCAGGACATAGCCTGCTTTGTTCTGCATCAGGGTATCGTCCAGCACTCCCTTTCTATTGTGCTTCCCCTCTTCCTTAGTCTCCTGTGATAATTACTGATGCATTTTCCATTCCAGCTGAAACAACAAAGTAAGATGCTGTAACATTTTAACCTGCTGAAATTAGTTAATACTGAGATAAAAACTAGCTTTGCCTGCTTAACACAGCACATGGAAATGTGCCTACAAATTAGGCTACATTTGCACATGATTGTTTTTTACCTTGCCCAAATGTTTGAAGCTGCTTAGATTTGAGACACTGGAGTCAGCCTGTTCCCAATCTCCTCTAGGAGCAGTGTTCCTCCAGGCTGAGGCACTGCTTCCTGAAGTGTTCTGGAAAGGTTATGGAAGGGTTATCTGCCAGGATAATGAGAAAAGGTGGCTGGTGGGTCAAGAGATATTTTGAGACTCATCAGCAGTCATGGATCCAACAACAAAAGGTAATCACTGCTCTAAAGACCGGGAAAAGGCTCAGAGAGATTCTGCAAAAGTGAGATTCTGTACATTGCCTGCAGCTTTCTTCAGCTGTGGAGGGACTATGGAAGTACAAAAGGATAAGTGTTTTTAATGTGGGTAGTGATTTAGGGTTTCCCATCTTGAAGTGCCTTGAAGAAGTTTCATTTGTATGGTGTAGGTGTTCAGGTTTTTAGAAATCCTATCTCTTTACAGAGTCTCCTGCATACGGATATACCTGAAACAGTCCGGTGGTTCTTTGAGAGGCTATCAGTGTTACAACAGAATCGTGAAATGGTTTGGGTTGGAACAAACCTTAAGGATCATCCAGTTCCAACCCCCTTGCCATGGGCAGGGACACCTTCCATTGGATCAGGGTGTTCAAAGCCTCGTCCAGCCTGGCCTTGAACACCTCCAGGGACGAGGCACCCACAACTTCTCTGGGCAACCTGTGTCAGTTTCTCTTCACCTTCACAGGAAAAAAAACTCTTCCTAATATCCAATCTAAATCTCCCCTCTTTCAGCTTAAAATTGTTCCCCCTCATCCTATTCCTTCACGTCCTGATAAAGAGCCCTCCTCAGCTTCTCTGTAGGCCTCATTTTACTACAGGAAAGCTGCTGTAAGTTCTTCCCAGAGCCTTCTCTTCTCCAGACTGAACAAGCCCAACTCTTATCAGCCTGTCCTTGTATATCAGGTCTAGTTTTAAAAGACTACTAAAGAGGCTTTATGCTTCTGTGTGCTATTCCCTTTGCCCTCCTTATATGTGTGAAAGGCTTTTGAATAACACGAGCAGATACAATTAATTACATAACACATTAAACATTTCGTTTTCCTACAGCTTGTACAACTTCTGCTGTTCAGCACTGAGTAAAGCAACGTAAACCAGCAGAATTCATGTTTAATATGTGAATATCGAGGGTAATATATGGATCAGACAGGAGAATGAACTTTTCCTAGGAAAAACAAGGTTGGAAGAGAAGTCAAAGCACAAGGAAGAAGAGAAAACTTTGAACAGGTAGCACAAAGAGACTGCAAATATCCATCCTTGCAGATATTTGAAAATTATTTGGCTGGACAAGGCTCTGAGGAACCTGATCTAATGCCAAAGTTGGATCTAAGTTTGAAATCACATTTTAGTTGAGTGAGGGCTAGGAGATGTCCAGAGGTCCCTTCTACACTAACGTCTTCAGGGTTCTTTTGTTTAATTGTATGAAGCATTAAGCCAAAGATCCCTGAGAGGCAGTAGCACAGTTTTCCCATTTGGATGAGGTTTTGAGCAACCTGATCCAAGGGAAAATGTTCCTGCCCATGGCAAGAGTGTTGGAATTAGATGATCTTTAAGGTTCCTTGCAATCAAAACCGTTCTCTGATTGTATGCCTGTCTCAGGGATTCATGAGACTCAACACTTTTGTAAGACTTTTCAGTTGTCTGCTTTTTGTTGATCATTGTGCACATTGTTAAGTGGAGCAAAAGGAAAAGAAAACAGCAGGAAAAGAAAGAGCAGGATCTAAAGCATTCTCATATCTCTCCATGTGCTTCATTGCCTGCTCTGGTTCTTTACTGGGAAAAAGGAAGAAATGGCAATCAATTTTCTCCTGTAGAGCTGAAATTGAAGCCATTGCCCCTTGCATGAACCCTGACAGAGCCAGGAAAGGACTGATGTCATCACCCCTATAGAGCAAGGAGAAGCACTCCCTTAATGAGGAGCTCCCATGCATGGGCACTGTGAGCCAGCTCCTAGCTCCCAGCCTAATGGCTTTCCAAATAAAAGCAATCACCTCATCCCCATTTGCAGCAACTGGCAGGCGTCCTGCTCAGCATCAGCAGGCTGGCTCGAACCAGAAGGGGACTGAGTCATTTTAATTCCGCGGGATGGATTTGGTAATACAGAAATTTGTGCGACAAAAAAAAAAAAAGTGGACGATAATATTTTAAACTCTTTTCTGTTCATGTTGGCCCTAGGGCAGTAAGACGGAGGTCTAAGGGAGATTAAGTGGAACAATTTATACTTTCTTCTCACATTTCATCTGTGTATGTGTGTGGAGGCGCACTGCATGACCACCTCTGCTAACCAATGGCCAAGGAGTTTAAATTAGTGTAGCTCAGGCTTGATCTAACTTGCACTTTTTGTGCCTATGATGTGTTTTTACATCAATATACTTAAAACAGTGCCAGCTCAGAAGCTGGAAAAATTCAGGCTTCAGGAGGTCTGTTCCTGCCTGACTTGAGTAAAACAAATCAGGCCTGCTTAAACAAGGCTTTGTTTAATTCTCATTAATCATTTAAAACATGATTTGCATTGAACTCTCCCACTTTTTTTTAATGTGGGTGAGTCAGGAGACACCAGGATGTTGGAAAAGAGAGAGCCTGAGGCAAAACCAGTGAACAGGAGGGTTTAAATAAGAAAATGGCACTTCCTCCCTCTCTCCTATCACTTGGGGAGGGGAGGGGAGGAGAGGACTTGACTTATAGGAAACCTGGGGAGGGGCTCTTTATCCAGGAGTGTAAAGGTAGGATGAGGGGGAACACTTTCAGGCTGAGAGAGAGGAAATTTAAATGAGCTATTAAGAATTTTTTTTCCTGTGAGGGTGGTGAGGCACTGGCACAGGTTGCCTAGAGAAGTCATGAATGTCCCATCCCTGGAGGTGTAAGGCCAGGTTGGATGAGGCTTTGAGCAATCTGATCCAGTGGAAGGTGTCCCTGATCAAGGCAGAGGGGTTGGAAATGGATGATTTTTAAGGTCCCTTCCCACCCAAACCATTCTAGGATTCTATGATTGATTCTTCCC
>WAAB01025431.1:42595-62238 GCA_013389865.1 Piaya cayana
TCAGTCAGCTGTCAACCAACACCCCCAGGTCCTTCTCCTCCTGGCAGCTTTCTAGACAGACTTCTAGTCTGTAGCACTTACTTAGGGTTGTTGTGCCCCAAATGCAGGACCCAGCATTTGGCCTTGTTAAACCTCATGCCATTGGACTCTACCCAGTGGTCCAGCCTGTTCAGATCCCTTTGCAGAGCCTCCCTACCCTCCAGTAGATCGACACTTCCACCCAGCTTAGTGTCGTCTGCAAACTTGCTAAGGGTGCACTTGATGCCTTCATCCAGGTCATTGATGAAGACATTGAATAGGGCTGGACCCAGCACTGAGCCCTGGGGAACCCCACTTGTAACTGGCTCCCAGCTGGATTTAACTCCATTTACCACCACTCTCTGGGCCCGGCCATCCAACCAGTTCTCCACCCAGGAGAGTGTGTGCTTGTCCAGTCATTCAGATGAGATATTAGGAAGAAATGATTTTTTGTGAGGGTGGTGAGGCACTGGAACAGGTTGCCCAAAGAAGTTGTGGATGACTCATCCCTGGAGGTGTTCAAGACCAGGTTGGAAGAGGCTATGAGCAACCTGATCCAGTGGAAGATGTTCCTGTCCGTGGCAGGTGTTTTGGAACTGGATGATCTTTAGGGTCCCTTCCAATCCAAACCATTTTATGATTCTATGATTCTGTGAAATTGGTTGTAGCTAGACCCTGAGATCTGATGCTTTGTACGAAAGAACAACATATTTAGGACTTGCAGTTAAAAATGGGAATCTCAGGATGAGTTTTCAAAGACTACACACCTTTTGGGTTTTGAGAGGACTTTTGTGCTGCTCCGCCACTGAGCTTAAACAAAAATTAGGCTGAGAGACATGTTAGAATTCCACCAGATATTGCTTACTGCTCTTTCCTACTGGTACTTTGGTGGCTGTTTGCAACACTCTGTCTTAGTTTGATCTGAGCAGCTAAAGTTAAACTTAGCAAGAAGTATGAGTAAAACAATTGCTGAGGCCATTTGCAATAGCATCCTGGTGAGTATCAACATGGTGAGTCAATTCTACTGTCCTTCCTTCACAGCGCAGTAACTCAAGACTTGTGTAATCTCTTTCATGCCAAAGGAATTTGGAGCTCTCTACAAAGTATTTGGGTAGTATCCAAAAGTAAAATATAGCCTATGTGGAACCAGAGCACGGAAGTGCTTTAATATGTACCAATGCTGATAAAACCAGTCTAGTTGAGGAAAGAAGGTGGAGAATATCTGTTATTACAAAGGGAAAAAGTGGCCAAAGAGCTGCTACTTGTACTAGAATTCAGCCAATAAGATGCAGTGCAGACTAGGATTTCTTCCAGTATCTTTACATAGAAATATACTGCTGAAGTGTGTCCAGAGCAGGGAAACAAGCTGGTGAAGGGTCTGGAGAACAAGTCCTATAAGGAGCAGCTAATGGCCTGGGGCCATTCAGTCTGTTCTGAAGAGGAGGCTAAGGGGAGACTTCATTGTTCTCTGCAGCTCCTAGAAAGGAGGTTGTAGTGAGGTGCATGCTCGTCTAATCTCCCAAGTAACAAGTGATGAAACAAGAGGAAGTGGCCTCAAGTTGTGCCTGGGGAAGTTCAGACTGGATATTTGGAAAAAAATCCTTACTTAAAGAGTGGTGAAGCATTGGAAGAGGCTGCCCAGGGAAGTGGTGGAGTCTCCATCCCTGAATGTGGCACTTCAGGACATAGTTTAGTAGCCATGGTTGTGTTGGGCTGATGTTTGGACCTGATGATCTTGGAGGTCTTTTCGAACCTTAATGATTCTATGATTCTGTCTCTAAAAGTTGGCTGTGTAATGCTGAGCTAGGAAACTCTGGTCACTTTCTCAGACAACATAAAGAGGCACATCCAATCGCAACTTCTTTGAACTAGTCTAAGTGAAAAATAGAAGTAGATAACATCTCTGGAGATGCTTCTTTCTCCACTGCCTCTATGATGATGGTCTAAGATGACCAACTTAAATTCAGATGTCTAACTTTAGTCACCTACGTAGATTAGGAGAGACGATATGATGTTACATAATTATCACAGCTCATTGGAAAGATCTTACATTTAAGTCATTCACCCTAGGTCAATGGCTTTTCACCCTTTCAACTGCCAGTCTCCCCCCATCATAACATCTTTTAAATCAAAACTAGGTTTTAATGAAGCTGATTTTGTATAATTATTGTGTTTAATTGGAAACATTTTATTTTCCATTAAGAAACCAAAATGAATGATTTCTTATTGGAGGAATCACTTTTAGTTAGGTATACTTTTGTCTTGTCAGCTAAGAAATTTTGCTCTGTTTAACTTCTGAGGTCTGATATGAACGCAGTCCAAGCACGTAGACTCCAAAGCACTTATACCATCCTTGCTGTCTATAGGCATAGAATGCTCTCTTTAGAAAAAGTGATTGTAAAGTCAGTATTTGAACAAGAATTTCTGAAGATCTCCTCTGCCACATACAAATAACCTTAAGTTTGTGGCTAGGATTGAGGGTTTTACTGCAGAGAGATCTTGCAAACTGCTCCTGAGGTCAGTCTGCTTGGCTTGTTTTCAGTTCTCATAGATTCTTCTGTGCTCCTACTAATCTGTGGGATTCCTAACCTTCAGCTCAGAGCCTGAAGGTGAGTTTGAAGCTAAAAGCAGCAGGTCACATCAGGACTGAATATTTTCCCACCCATGAAAGCCATGGCTGGCTAGAGTTGATACCCTCCAGTAATCTCACCCTGACTCTCTGTGACTCATCTTCTCTAAAGCATTCTATTATCACTTGGCATCTGGGACATCAGAACACCCAGGACCTAACTGACTTTGTCTAAAAGAAAAGCTCAAGTGTAGACTATAAGTATTTCAGACTGACAAGGTACACTGAAACAGAGTAAATGACAGGCTCCAGTTTGGCTTATTCCACCCCTGAGTTCTTTCCATCCTTTTCTGAAAAGGAGGGTTTTGTTTTCTGATTTTGGATTCAAAGCCATTCCCATTCCTCTTGGGCACACTGAAGCATGCATTTCTTGGGATCTCTGCAGTTCTATGTCTCTGTGGAACTGGATCTTTTTCCCCAGCATGGCTAATCCTCAAGTCTGCAGGCCCTGGAGTAGGATGCTTGGACAATTCATCTCTGTACTGGGACCAATGTTGTTAAATATTTTCATCAGTGATATAGACAGTGAGATCGTGCGCACCCTCAGCAAGTTTGCAGATGACACCAAGCTGAGTGGTGCAATTGTCATGCTGGAAGGACAGGATGTCATCCAGAGGGACCTGGACAAGCTGGAGAACTGGACCTGTGTGAACCTCATGAGGTTCAACAAGGCCAAGTGTAAAGTGTGCCATCTATGTGGGTCAGGGCAATCCCCAGTTTTGATACAGGCTGAGGGACAACGTGACTGAGAGAAGCCCTGCAGAGAAGGACTTGGGGGTGCTGATTGATGAGAAGCTTGACATGAGCCGGCAATGTGCTCTTGCAGCCCAGAAGGCCAGCCGTATCATAGGAAGCATCAAAAGAACCGAGGCCAACAGGTTGAGGGAGGTGATTCTGCCCCTCTACTCTCTCATGAGACCCCCACCTATGCTTGGTTTCTCTAAAACTGGTTCTTCACTTCTTTTTCTTATCCAGTGACACTACAAGAGTAATTCAGGAAGAAATTTATTATTGTGAGGGTGGTGAGGCACTGGAACAGTTTGCTCAGAGAAGTCATCATTACCCCACCCCTGAATGTGTTCAAGGCCAGGTTTAATATGGCTTTGAGCAACACAATCCAGTGGAATGTGTCCCTGCTCATGGTAGGGGGCCTGAAACTGAATGATCTTTAAAGTTGTGCCCAGACCAAACCTTTCTATGATTCTATGGTTCTATTGTGATTGTGACCTTAGATCTGCTCATACAGACAATCTCCAGAAATTCTGTGGGTTATTCCAATTATGAACATTCGACACTTTAGGTGATTATTTATTCTAGCCTGAAAAAATGCACGAGTTCAAGAATAAAACTGGCTTGCCCTTTGCCATGGCAACTGAGGAGAGCAAAAAGTGAAGCAGTGTATTTTCCCATATGAAGCATATTACTCATTGTGAGAAAACAGCAATTTGTCAGGCTGAATCTTTAAGTCATAGCTAAGCTCAGTGGGCCAGATTTTGCATATTTTTGCCTCCCAAGAGGAGCAAAATGTATGGCCTAGAGATCTAACAATAACTCAGTCATTACATGTGTTTTTAGGTGAATGTGTAATGAGTTGAGGCTTAGGCAGCAGGAAAATGCAAAATTTATCCTGGTGTTTCAGGAGGGGGTTTTCTTTCTAAAATTGCCTAAAAGTCAGACTTTATTTTCAAAATACTCTAAGTGCTAGCTCCAAAGCCTCCAGCATGCTTTTCATATCATTGCAGAGAAGCTATTATGAGACCAGGAGCTGATTGTAGAGGTCTTCAGCTACAGAAATTTAACATCTGTTTGATGTAAATATTCCATTAGAAGAGTAAATCTTCACTCCCTTGGTTTTCTTGTGCACTCTGACACATTCCACATCAGTGAGAAATGTCCCCTGAGCCAGCAGTGATTTGACAGGTCAGGAGGTACTCCTGTAGAGGAACTGACAAATGGTTTCCATGAGAAGTTGAAGTACCCTCAGGAAGCAGACAGAATTTCTGCATTAACAGCAAGCTGAAAAGGAAAACCCCTGCACTGCAAGAGGTTTGTGGCAACCCAGAAGATTCCTCCCTAGATAACTAAATTTGCATATGACATCATAGACTTGCATAAGAAACTGCAGCAGAAGATCACAGCAGTTTGTACTTACAGGTTTCCTCACACATGGAAGCAGGCTACATTCAATAATGCAGTATGTTCGTGACCTTCTGAACAATTCCTGCTTCCTTTTGTAACAGAAGCAACTCCTTCTGGGTTGCATCCAGTCATTCCAGTGGAAATTTGAAACCAAATGAATCTGTTTCATATAAATTTGCCAAACCCAGGCTGCTAGTGGGATTATTCACCAGCCCAGAGCTCACAAAGGATCACACTTCAACAATGCTTTAAAGTATGCTGGTGGTCAGGATGATAATATAGGGTAATGGCTCCTTTCACTTAAGGATCTTCAAATACTTTACAGATGTGAACGGAGAAAAGCAACATGGAATTTCCCAGCCCCATTTCGCAGCAAAATTTTTGGGGGCTTATCTGTGTTAAAGCAACTCATCGTGGCTAAGAGAAACAGAAAAGTTGGGACAGGGGCCCCAGGAACTCAATTCCCACTACTTGGATAAAAGAATTAGACATGACATCACCTCCTTACAAGATAAGGGCTCATTGTTTCATGGCTATGTGTCTTCACCCTTAAACTTGGAGATTAGTTGATGTAAACTAAACACAGGAAAATAACAACCAATCCTTCCTTTCCAGCAGCAGGCACAGAAAAGGCAATGTTTGTCTCTAACCCATGTTGCTGACATCCCTGTTGCAGGACCACTAGATACAATGAGCTTTGCATTTAACACCACAAACGCCAATCTCAGAGTGCAATTTATGATGGCTGAGATCATAATCTCAATTCTTACTCTATTGTTCTCATCCTATCATCAACACCCACACTGCAATATCTTGCGGTCTCCTGGCCAGAAGGAAGTGGGATAGTTTCTTTGAAAGATTGATTAGTGACTGGATTCAAAATAAGTCCACAAGTCAAACCTAAGAGCCCTTAAATAATTTCTTCTTGTAGACCCTCTAGTGATTTCCTAGTTGTGTTTTACCAGCTTTCTAGCCTCCAAGAATTTCTTCCTCCTAGATAACCTTTAAGTGTCTAATACAATGAGGCTGTGAACAACCTAATCCAGTGGAACATGCCCCTGACCATGGCAGGGTGGCTGGAACTGGATGATCTTTGAAGTTCTTTCTGACCCAAAGCATTGAATATTTACATGATTTGATAATACTGCATGGTAATCAACTGAAATTTCAGTTAAGCTTTCTTATCAAATATAAAGGGGGACAATTCATAGCACAAACAAAAATTCTCTTCTCTGCAGTAACCCTTAGGTTTTTTTAAACCAACAGGCAAGGCAATGCTATTGGGTTCATACAGATACAGGGGCCACAGCACCATCTGGAAGATGTCCCTGCCTGTGGCAGGGGGGTTGGGACTGGATGATCTTTAAGGTCCCTTCCAACCCAAACCAATCAATCATTCTATGATTTTAATATATTTTCCTTTTTACTGAAGGATGAACTCAGTCCTGTGGAAGAGGTGCCCACACAACACTGAAGTTGTGGTTCTGCTCTTCTCACATTGAACTCCTTGGTACATCAGAGACCTTCTACCCCAGCTAGTCAATAAGAATGGAAATACGCACTCAGTCTGTCCCACCATTAAAACGGCAGTACTTACAGTCCTGGCCTTATCACTCCACAGAGTTAAATGCCATCAGGGAAGCTCCTATTTTTACCAAAGCAATAGACACACAGTCCACAGACTCACACAGGCATTACTCTGTGCAGTAAAGTGCATTTTCCTATTAGATTATTTCCTTCATAATGGTGAAAACTACAAACTTCCTATACAAAATGTAAACAAACCAAAGTTTAGATTCTGTCTGTGCTGAATGAGGCTCATAAATGTAAGTGGAGGCCAGATACAGCTAATAGGGCACAAGTTTGACACCTTTGATCTATATGGGCAGGAAATGGTTATAAATAGTCCCATTTAAGTTCTCTGAAGACAAATATTTTTGATATAGAGTGTTCAAGCACAAAGAGTAATTTGTTGACCACCCAGGAGACTTTCATTTAAATAACGTTTGCTTGGATGATCAATTATACTAATGTTTATTTCAGGAGTTGCAACATTTGTTCCAGAGAAGCCATGTATATAATCCCACTTACTTGTTGGTGACTGCCTGCATAAACTCATCAACCAGTTCGTCGTACTCTTTCCCACGAACCCTCTTGTGTTTCAGGCCAATATAGAGTGGATCATTCAGAAGAGCCTAGGAAACAAAGCAATTCTGTTGACACCTTCTCTTCCATGGATGGATTTATGTCTCAGCCTATGCAAAAAGTTGGTCTCTTCTAGTCATATGATGATGTGGAGGGGCTCTTTATCAGGGAGTGCAGTGATAGGATGAGGGGGAAAAGTTTTAAGCTGCAAGAAGGAAGATTTAGATTAGATATTAAGAAGAAACTTGCTACTGAGAGTGTGGTGAGGAACTGGAACAGGTTGCCTAGAGAAGTTGTGAATGCGCCATCCCTGGAAGTGGGGAAACATTCATACCCAGGTTCCTCTGGAGGGAAACTTCAGCTGTGGGACTTGGTGGTGTGCAGACCAGTATGGAGGAGAAGGAAGAGACAAAGGAACCAAGTCAAGTATAGTGCTGTATTGACTGGAAACACCAAGAAGTGAGAGACTGAGATAGCTTTAGCCTCAGAGAGTCCAAGTTGAGAGTTCTCACTTTTCAGGAAAGACTGTGGAACAGTCTGAGATGAGCACACCATGTATTCCACAGAACTACGACAGGTCCCTGTGCTGAAGGGATAAAATAATCCTAGCACCAGAGACCAAAGAGGTTACTGGAAATCTCATCCCAGATGTCATTGACAGCCATAGAATTGCTTTTTTTCATTCTTTTCAAGCGTACAGTGTGAGACATTCAGGGCTGGTATGTAAGAGGTGCAGAAAAATCTAGCTTTTCAGTGAGCATGGGCATGTCTGAAAATGCTAGCATTCATCTCTACTCATACACAAACTCAAAGCTCTATAGCCCAGGTTTGTTATGTCTCCCAAGAAACATGTGCTTTGTTTACTCAGGGTCAAGTGAGGAGCAAGTATATTTTACAAAACTGGACAAACCCAGGCCCTCACAAATAACTATAGGATATTAATTTAAAAAAACGACATCCTCACAGATGTCCATTCTGGCATTGCTGAATTGTTGCACTTTGGCCTTTCTGAGACAGAGTCATAAGGCAAAAATCTGTAAACAGATGGAGTCTTCTTGTCTGGTTATCATGTGCACTAAAGTGTGCAATCTGACAAAACACCAGAATTAATCATTCCCAAACCACCCACCAGAGATTGTCTATTTTCTAGAATACAGTCACCTCTACCCAGACGTGAGCATCTGCCTATTTTCTCACAATTACCAGAAGAAAAAATAAATGTGGGACTTCATGTACAAAGTCTTTCAACTCACCTTGTTGAGCTGAAAGGTGGAGCTCCAACTGGCAATACTCAGAATCATCTCACCATGGGACCATGAGACTGCTTAGTGTTCTTTTCAGTTCTCCATATGAGTGAAAATTTCTTGAGCATCAACAGCAATGAAACCTGGCCAGTTCCCTGCAGTCCTGGTATAGCCATCATCTCAACAGTTGGACTTAATGAACTTGGAGGCCTTTTCCAACATTAATGATTCTATGACTGCATGAATCATCTTCAATGTATCTGGCTTGCCTTCACATTTAGATATCAGGAATAAATTTTTTACCCTGAGGTTGGTGAGGTACTGGAACAGATTGCCCAGAGAAGTCATGGATATCCCATCCCTGGTGGCATTCAACGCCAGGTTGGATGAGTCTTTGATCACAGAGGTTTGAACTGTATGATGTTTAAGGTCCCTTCCAGGCCAAACCATTCTGTGTTTATATGATGCTATCAATCTATGATTTAGGGAACAGGCCTCAGTTAAGCATTAATCTCAATTCTTTCTCTCCCTCATTAGATCTATGAAAAACTGTCTTACCTCATTGTCTGTGCCAACATCCAGCAGGACAGGGAGACACTGTTGTGGGTTAACTCCACCACAAGCTGTGTACAAAGCAAGTTTCCCCACGGGGATCCCCATGCCATAACTTCCTAGATCTCCTAAGCCAAGTATCCTCTCTCCATCTGTTACCACGATGGCCTAGGAAGATCAAAAGAGACCCTTGAATGTGATTGCCAAAGCTTTCAAAGCAAAATCAGCTCCACTGTCTTCACACCAATGCTGTTTTGCAGTTGGATTGTGGAATGGATATTTGCTCCTTCTACATGACTTCAGGTTATCTAGCTGTTAGTGATAGAGTGCTGTGCATTTTTTAGGTTAGCAATAATGTGACTGATGGGTAGATGCATGCAGTGTGGGAGCAAAGCAGCTCTGCTAGCCAGCACTTCAATTCATTTGTACCAGAACCCAGTCACTATGGCTCTTTGTGCATCTCTCAACCAGAAGCTGCACAAAAGAGGTCCTCTGTTTCTCAGGAAAAAGAGCTCTGTACAGAACTGCCTGTGGTTACGAACTGTATCTGTGGAAGAACAGCTGGACTCAGTGATATAATGGGTCTTTTCCAATCTAAATGATCCTATGATTCCAAGTAGTAAGAAGTTCATATTTCACATTGAGCAGCCAACATCAGATATCAAAACAATACTCACCATAACCAGGTCCCTTTCCCTCTGGTACCCCTGGCTGTAAGGCAGGTAGACAGATGCCATCAGAATGGGCAGCAGCATGGGCTGTGGAGGGGTTGCTGCTCTACACAGTCAATATTAGACCAATTTTTTTTCCCCAAGTTGGGAGTTAAACAATTGACTTTTAACTCTATGCAATTGGCCTTTTGCATTTCATAGAATCATAGAATAACCAGGTCGGAAGAGACCCATCGGATCATCAATCATCTTTTCACTGAGCTGTTTTTTTGAACATGATTTTCTTCTCTGAAACATGTCCGCTGAGTCTTTTGAAGAATAAACCCTATTTATGAACCTATGTGAGCCATTGTATAGTGGAAGAACTAAAGTTCTCATTTATAAAACCAAATCACAGTATTTAAAGGGGGCCTGCAGGAAACCTGAGGAGAGTCTCTTTATCAGAGAGCGCTGGGATAGGAGGCGGGGAGGGCAGGGGGAGAATGGTTTTAAGCTGAAAGAGGGGACATTTAGAATCATAGAATCACCAGGTTGGAAGAGACCCACTGGATCATTGAGTCCAACCATTCCTACCAAACAGGTATGAGTAACCTAATCCAATGGAAGATGCCCCTGCCCATGTCAGGGGAGTAGGAACTGGATGATCTTTAAGGTTCCTTGCAACCCAAACCCCAAAATGATTCTTTTCTATGATTCTGTGGNGGACTCAGTGATATAATGGGTCTTTTCCAATCTAAATGATCCTATGATTCCCAGTAGTAAGAAGTTCATATTTCACATTGAGCAGCCAACATCAGGTATCAAAACAATACTCACCATAACCAGGTCCCTTTCCCTCTGGTACCCCTGGTTGTAAGGCAGGTAGACAGATGCCATCAGAATGGGCAGCAGCATGGGCTGTGGAGGGGTTGCTGCTCTACACAGTCAATATTAGACCAATTTTTTTTCCCCAAGTTGGGAGTTAAACAATTGACTTTTAACTCTATGCAATTGGCCTTTTGCATTTCATAGAATCATAGAATAACCAGGTCGGAAGAGACCCATCGGATCATCAATCATCTTTTCACTGAGCTGTTTTTTTGAACATGATTTTCTTCTCTGAAACATGTCCGCTGAGTCTTTTGAAGAATAAACCCTATTTATGAAACTATGTGAGCCATTGTATAGTGGAAGAACTAAAGTTCTCATTTATAAAACCAAATCACAGTATTTAAAGGGGGCCTGCAGGAAACCTGAGGAGAGGCTCTTTATCAGAGAGCGCTGGGATAGGAGGCGGGGAGGGCAGGGGGAGAATGGTTTTAAGCTGAAAGAGGGGACATTTAGAATCATAGAATCACCAGGTTGGAAGAGACCCACTGGATCATTGAGTCCAACCATTCCTACCAAACAGGTATGAGTAACCTAATCCAATGGAAGATGCCCCTGCCCATGTCAGGGGAGTAGGAACTGGATGATCTTTAAGGTTCCTTGCAACCCAAACCCCAAAATGATTCTTTTATATGATTCTGTGGCAGTGATACACTTATTCACCTCCATTTCTGAACATTTTCCTATTTATTTCTCCTTCTGAGTCAATGTGAAGTAGGAAAGATAGGAAAGGCTCTTTTTGGGTGGGCTCCTTCTGTTTTTGAGTGCACGCTAATGTCTTTACCACACCAATAAGATGCAGTTGGGAGGGCAAGCCAGTAATGGGAATAAGGAAAGAAGCAAGCACATGCACTGCTACAAGCTTATCCTGAAACNTTGTAAGGCAGGTAGACAGAAGCCATCAGAATGGGCAGAAGCATGGGTTGTGGAGGGGTTGCTGCTCTACATAGTCAATATTAGACCATTTTTTTCCCCCAAGTTGGGAGTTAAAAAATTGACTTTTAACTCTATGCAACTGGCCTTTTGCATTTCATAGAATCATAGAATAACCAGGTTGGAAGACACCCATCGGATCATCAATCATCTTTTCACTGAGCTGTTTTTTTGAACATGATTTTCTTCTCTGAAACATGTCCACTGAGCCTTTTGAAGAATAAACCCTATTTATGAAACTATGTGAGACATTGTATAGTGGAAGAACTAAAGTTCTCATTTATAAAACCAAATCACAGTATTTAAAGGGGGCCTGCAGGAAACCTGAGGAGAGGCTCTTTATCAGAGAGCGCTGGGATAGGAGGCGGGGAGGGCAGGGGGAGAATGGTTTTAAGCTGAAAGAGGGGACATTTAGAATCATAGAATCACCAGGTTGGAAGAGACCCACTGGATCATTGAGTCCAACCATTCCTACCAAACAGGTATGAGTAAGCTAATCCAATGGAAGATGCCCCTGCCCATGTCAGGGGAGTAGGAACTGGATGATCTTTAAGGTTCCTTGCAACCCAAACCCCAAAATGATTCTTTTATATGATTCTGTGGCAGTGATACACTTATTCACCTCCATTTTTGAACATTTTCCTATTTATTTCTCCTTCTGAGACAATGTGAAGTAGGAAAGATAGGAAAGGCTCTTTTTGGGTGAGCTCCTTCTGTTTTTGAGTGCACGCTAATGTCTTTACCACACCAATAAGATGCAGTTGGGAGGGCAAGCCAGTAATGGGAATAAGGAAAGAAGCAAGCACATGCACTGCTACAAGCTTATCCTGAAACATGCAAATTATACAAAATGGAGTCAAAATCCAAGCTATGCAGAGATTTTTTTTTTAAATATTAAGTTCAAATTAATCAAAATATTTCTCTGCAGCACAGATGCCCTTCCATCCAAACAAATAAGTGTTCTCAGGCAACCCTAAGAACTTGATAGCACTTAAATATATCCATCAGAGGTAGAAAATTTCTTCAATGTGCTGCACTCTACAGATACCAGAGCTCCTCAAGATAACACTAATAAATACAGAACAGAAAATACAGCACAGGAGATGTTAATTGCTCACTGTGTTAAAGATAGGAAACTGGATTCAAATTGCTTGTGGTTCTTTGGATTGAAAAAGCAACGAAAAAAAAGCAAATTTTCAGTGGGTACCTGATACAAGCATATTAAAGTAACGTTTTTAATTGCTCATATTCATAAGATGAAAACTAAACAAACAGGACAATGATCTCCTGAGCAGGGAAGACCCTTCTAACTGAACCACCAGTTTGGTGGAGCTTGTTTTCTGCTTCCAGCTGTGCTACAAATTTTCTTGACTACACTAGTTAAAAGGTAGGTGTGCAGTTTAAGCCAACCATCTCACCAGTTTCTAAGCTTATCTGATAGCTGATGGGGAGAGACAGAAGCATACAGAATGCACTTCCTCCTTCCAGAAGCTGTTTTGGGAAGGGTAAAANAGCTGTTCAACCCACACTGTACACCAAGACCTTAGGATGCAAATGACCAAGCAGATCTGACTAAGCCTCACTATTTTTAGATTAACTGCACCATTTGTTGGTATTGTCCCCACAGTCAGGCACTATTTGGGGCAATTCTGAAATCCAGTAAGAACAGGAAGATACTGGAGTGCAGTCCCACTGTGGGAAAAGGTTGTAAACACAATAATAAGCTTCAACTTTCAGCAGTGCCCCAGCATGTCAGAGAACAGAAAGCTCACATTAAGTGTTTTGTCAGGCTGCGGGGGAATCAAGTGCAGGGTCTAGTGTGGATTTCAAAGGATAAGACTGCAGAGAAGTTTGCTGATCTGGACATTTAAGGCTAAAGTTAGGACATAGGACATATGCATCCATGTGCTTTAGTAAGAAATAAGAGGATGGGGGATTAGAAGCCATCTCGGTAGATGTACTTTCCTGAAGTGGGGGATAAAAAGGAAATATTGATTTATTGCTGTAATGGAGAAGCACTTCGTTGTTTGGGAGTGGAGTAAACCTCTTGCTGTACTTCGCTATTTCAGGAAGAATCATACTAATTTGTTTCATTATCCTTTCTTATTCAACGTGAGCTATTTACACACTCCAAGACTATTTTCTCCATCAACCCAAACTACTTTTTGTAATGACAGAACAGAGTTACATTACATTACATAGTTCAGTAAGCCTGAGGAGAAACTACAGATACAGAGGACACATGTGGCTATTCATTTTTTAAATCTATTTTGCCCTCTAGCAAAAAAAAAACCTCTGGTGATTTCAGGCATGATAAATTTCAAGGTCATAACACACATAGTAATAGCGACACCCTACATGTAATAGGGGTTATTTTGAAATGGACCTGCTATATGTAGAATGCTTGTTTTTGTGCCGCTGCCAATTTCTTGTCACTAGAGTTAGAATCCCTGAAAATGAACTTTCATTGAAAAACCTATTAAAACTAGTAGCATCTGTGTATTAAAATGATACATGTGTCCTTAGGATGTAGGTTGAACAAGCCCTGCCATGGGAAATTCACAGTTATGGAGTGAATTCTGGAGTCCTCAGCACAGGAAGGACATGGATTTGTTGAAGCGATTCTAGAGGAGGCCATGAAGATGATCAGAGGGCTGGAGCACCTCCAGGAGAGGCTGAGAGAGTTGGGGTTGTTCAGCCTGGAGAAGAGAAGTCTCTGGGGAGATGTTATAGCAGCCTCCCAGTCCTGAAAGGGGACCTACAGGAAAGCCGTGTGTGTGTGCTCTTTGTCAGAGAGTGCAGGGACAGGATGAGGGACAATGGCTTTACGCTGAAAGAGGAGAGATTTAGATGATATATTAGAAGGAATCTTTTCTTGTAAGGATGGTGAGGCAGTGGCACAGGTTACCCAGAGAATACCCCATCTGCAGAGGTGTTCAAGACCAGATTGTATGGAGTTTTGAGTAAGCTAATCCAATGGAAGATGCCCCTGCCCATGTCAGGGGAGTAGGAACTGGATGATCTTTAAGGTTCCTTGCAACCCAAACCCCAAAATGATTCTTTTATATGATTCTGTGGCAGTGATACACTTATTCACCTCCATTTCTGAACATTTTCCTATTTATTTCTCCTTCTGAGACAATGTGAAGTAGGAAAGATAGGAAAGGCTCTTTTTGGGTGAGCTCCTTCTGTTTTTGAGTGCACGCTAATGTCTTTACCACACCAATAAGATGCAGTTGGGAGGGCAAGCCAGTAATGGGAATAAGGAAAGAAGCAAGCACATGCACTGCTACAAGCTTATCCTGAAACATGCAAATTATACAAAATGGAGTCAAAATCCAAGCTATGCAGAGATTTTTTTTTTAAATATTAAGTTCAAATTAATCAAAATATTTCTCTGCAGCACAGATGCCCTTCCATCCAAACAAATAAGTGTTCTCAGGCAACCCTAAGAACTTGATAGCACTTAAATATATCCATCAGAGGTAGAAAATTTCTTCAATGTGCTGCACTCTACAGATACCAGAGCTCCTCAAGATAACACTAATAAATACAGAACAGAAAATACAGCACAGGAGATGTTAATTGCTCACTGTGTTAAAGATAGGAAACTGGATTCAAATTGCTTGTGGTTCTTTGGATTGAAAAAGCAACGAAAAAAAAGCAAATTTTCAGTGGGTACCTGATACAAGCATATTAAAGTAACATTTTTAATTGCTCATATTCATAAGATGAAAACTAAACAAACAGGACAATGATCTCCTCCTGAGCAGGGCAGACCCTTCTAACTGAACCACCAGTTTGGTGGAGCTTGTTTTCTGCTTCCAGCTGTGCTATGAATTTTTTTGACTACACTAGTTAAAAGGTAGGTGTGCAGTTTAAGCCAACCATCTCACCAGTTTCTAAGCTTCTTTGATAGCTGATGGGGAGAGACAGAAGCATACAGAATGCACTTCCTCCTTCCAGAAGCTGTTTTGGGAAGGATAAAAGATGTATTTATCTTTGAAGATGCTCATCTACCTCTTCTGAGTCCTCAGGCAGCTGATGTTATCTGAGATGACTCTGGACAGGAGGCTGTATGTAGCCTAGTTCCAACACCTAAGCAGGAGGCATCTGACTCAGCAGAGTGATCCAGAGCACTATGCTGATTGCCAGGCTGCTGAGGCAATGCAGAGAGGCAACTGCCACTGTTGGCATTTCCACTTCTCCATATTGATTATGCAAGGTCAATCTTTACAAGGTGAATTGATACTCTGCCTTTAAGGGCACCATGACTTTAAATGGCCCTGTATAGTAGTCATGGTGCTGGTGGGTGGCTGGTTGGATTTGATGATCTTAGGGATCTTTTCCAACCTTAATAATTCCATGATTCTATGATCCTTACAGGGACTCAAGATGCTGAGTGCAGTTCTAGGGTAAGCATCATATGGAAGGTGGGAGGACAGGAAGGATAGAAGATCACTGCAGTAGCTAGCATGGCAGCACAGTTGTCTCATTATAGGAGAGAAGATTTCTAGATTATCCTCATTTTAAGGTGGTTTGAACTAAGAGGTACCAGGATGACATCCTACTATAAGACTATTCTGTACAGTTCTCTGCATTCCCCCTGCTCTAGTTGGGCTATCATGCAGAAAAGAGTACAAAATTAAGGAACCAGAGAAAAAAATTAGCAAGGGGACATGCTGATGAGGGCTACTGACATTTTATCCAATGTTTCTTCATTACAGGATTCATTAGCCACCTTTGAAGAGAGACAAAAAGCCTACGCCCCCACATGAGTATGCTCAGAAGTGGCTTCTTTTGCTTGTTCTGCTTCTGGCACCAATTCTTTCAGAGGAGTCCAGATTCCAGAGAAGGGGTGGAGGTGGGGCACGAGAACTTGGCTAAGGCTTTGCTAAGCTAAGTAGAGCAACCTTCCAGGCAGAGGATCCAGACACACGATCCAAATTTCCCTTTTCCACACCAATGCTGTTGCCACGAAGCTCAAAGGAGCCACAAAGCAAAAGGCGGGGCAGCATTCCATGTATTTCTCCTCTTTCCTTAATGGGACTTACTGGTGTTGCTATTCAACCTTTTCAAAACACTAGGTCAGTCTAAGGACTTGGATGCAGTCTGTGTGTCTCCTTAGTTATCTCAAATTCTCAAGTGTTCCAGTGTCTACCAGTTCAGGCACAGAGATGTTTACAAACACACTGGGAGCCCAGTCCCAAACTGATAAAAAAAGTCCTTCCAGTCATTACTGGCCAGGGGGTCTATAGAAAAGTTGGGGAGGGGTTCTTTATCAGGAGAGCAGGGATAGGACAAGGGAGTATGGTTTTAAGCTGAAAGAGGTGAGATTTAGATTAAATATCAGGATGATTTTTTTCCTGTGAGGGTGGTGAGGCACTGGGACAGGTTCCGCAGAGAAGTCATGGAGATGTTCAAGGCCTGGCTAAGTGAGGCTTTGAGCAACCTGACCCAGTGGAAGGTGTCCCTGCCCACGACAGGGGGTTAGAACTGGATGATCTTCAAGTTTGCTTCCTACTGAAAATATTCTATGATTCTATGATCAGTTGTGTCTGGCAATCCTGGAAAACAGATAGCCTGAATCTCTTCCATGGACCCCTGCCCTGCCTATGGTCTGATCTCGGTGCCAGAGGGGGCTATTTTAACAATCATCTCTAAACTTTCTGTGCCAGTTTCCCCATCAGCAAAAACACAGCTATTAGCCACAATGAGTTCTGCTCAGAGTCCTGAGTTAGAAACAAATGGAAATACTGAGATCTTTGGACAGACAGAGCAAGGACAAAATATCTAGTTTGCATCTGTTCTACATGGTTCCAAAGACAAGGTTATAGGAGTATGATGACTTTTTTTCTGGGAACATGTTGAGTCCTTTTTATTTTCCCCTTAGAAATGGAAAATGCTTGCAAGTTTTACTTAGTGCCCAAATCTTTGTTTTTGGAAGAAACACATGCTGATAGGGAACTGAAGCTCTGTCAATAGCCAGGGACATTCCCAGACACATGCACTTTCAGACTGATGGAAGGAGGTGACTGGCAAGGCCTGTCTCAAATGTTGACTTTATTTCATGCCAGGGACTTGCCCAGCCCCGAGGTCAAGTGAAAAACCTTCACAAGATCCCTTTTTTGGGTGGAGTGTCAGTAATATTTTCAGCTGCTGGATATCAAACATTGTTTGCAGAGTTGCCAGTGTTCTGGATACTGCATGACTCATTGGATCTAGGGAGGAGCCCTACAAACAAGTCAGTTACAGAGATACCTTTAAGAGCTTTGGTCCATCTAACAAGAAGTGAATTAGACACAGAATTCACACCCCTCCCCACAACCCGTGTCCTCCTTCTTTGCTAGGACTCCTATTCTGTACAAATTTACTATCAAGCACACTCCTTCTATTGCCTGAGGTCCTGCCACCTTTGATAAAGGTGTTCCTGACCCATACACACAACAGAATCTACGAAGTTCTGGAAATTCTCTGAGGAAGAGAATATTTCTTAGCTTGTCCTTTTGAATATGCAATTCCATAAATAATGCCAAGCAGTTGCATTCTGTGCCCCATTCTCCACCCAAATCCCTACATTTTCCCAGTCCACAGGAAATGTGCTACATACCTTAATATTTTCTTCGGGCCAGGAGTTGAGCATTGTTGCAATATGGCCTTTGTCGTGGATGGTGATAAACAACCCTCTAAGAAAGGAAAAAAAAGTAGAAAAAGAAACCTTGTCATAAAATTAATAACTTCAGTATAAAACAAAACAGGTGAAACTTGAAAACGCAGGGAAATGAGCTACAGAGCACAAACCCAGGCTATTTACTGACATAGCAATGAGACCTCAAGGGACTGCTAATAATGAGTTTAATTCTCATTTTAAACCCCCAAGGCTTAAAGTCTTTAAGGGCAACTACACTCAGCAGACACTGCTGTGGCACATTTCACCATCTCTGGCTCAGGGAGCAAAGTCTTAGGGCTGAAGAGCTTTCCAGTTAAAATAATTATAGTAAATTCAGGGGAGGTTGATGTTTTTTCCATAAGCCTTGTTACACATTCCTTCCTGGGGAGCTTATTGCCGGCACTTCATAGAATCACAGAGTCATTAAGGTTGGAAAACACCTCTAAGATCACCCAGTCCAACCATCAGCCTAACACCACCGTGACTACTAAACCATGTCCCCCAGGTGCCACAGCCATATGTTTTTTGAACACCTCCAGGGATGGTGACTCTACCACTATCCTGGACAGCCTCTTCCAGTGTTTCACCACTCTTTCAGTAAAGATTTCTCTTCCTAATATCTGATCTAAACCTCTCCTGGTGTGACTTGAGGCCATTTCCTCTCATGTTATCATTTGTTACTTGGAAGCTGAGCCCAACCACTGCCCAGCTCCAATCTCCTTTCTGGGAGCTGCGGAGAGTGATGAGGTCTTCCTTCAACCTCCTTTTATCCAGACTGAATATCCCCAGATCCCTCAGATGTTTCCCATAGGTCCTGTGCTCCAGAACCCTTCCCAGCTCCACTGCCCTTCTCTGGATCTGCTCTAACCCCTCAACATCCTTGTACTGAGGACCCCTCTTCAAACAGTGAAAGCACAATCTTTCTCATCCTGCTACAAAGGTCAATGATGTGGTTGGCTGTTGCTGAGCTAGGGATTTTGAATCCCCTCTCTGGTCAACAGAGCTCCAACTGGATGTAGTTAGATCAATACTTGCTGTGGCATTTGCTTCAACCAAGCCAAACATGTCCTTGTAACATTGAATTCTCCCCATAATATTTGACCCTAGTTTTTGACACTTGTGTTCACCAAATGAAAACAGTCAAAAATTATGAAAAGTGAAACAGAAAATTAAATGTTTAGAGGAAATCTCTGTATAAAGTATTCATACGGACAATCTAATTGTACATCTAATTGTACTAAGTCTGACCATTTCTCAACACAAAGGTCTTCATTGCTTAAACAACAATGCCTTCTCTTTAATAAAATTAGGAACAGGAAGACAGCATTCTCGAAACATGTTTTAGATTTGGGGCTTATTTTTCTTTTCTTTATTATTGTTATCAAAATAGCATCCATAGCAGGGATTCTTTCAATATCCTGGATGGCATTATTCACATTAGCTGATCTTTGCTTGGATGTTTTGAGCATTTTTTTTTTGCTATGCCTTTTAGGCAGTGCTACACTCAAAAAGCAACCTCCTTCATATGAGTCTCAGGCTAAATTGCCCATGGTACTCAAAATGATCCCTAATCAGCACAATTTGGGGGCTCTAGCACGGTTATGTGTCTTGTTACCTCCTCACAAAGGCAGGAGTTGTGTCAGTGATTAGTATCAGCTGGAACAATGGGCAAATGAAGAGAAGGCTCTAGGGAGACCCTCCCATTCTTAAAGGGGGGCTACAGGAAAGCTACAGGAAAGCCGAAAAGGGGTTCTTTATCAAGAAGTGCAGGAATA
>WAAB01025433.1:0-35476 GCA_013389865.1 Piaya cayana
TCTATGATTCTATGAATGCACCATTTAAAAACAATGCAGTACATTGAAGAATATAGACTAATTCAGATTTACTATAGAGTTCACTGCTCACTACTGTCAACTGCTATTTTATAAGACATAGCCAGGATATTAAGAAAACATTTTAGAAAGTATGACATGCATTTCAAGTTCCAGTAAAATAATTGGAACCTCCTCAGGTTTGCTTGATTATGTGATACAGTTAATCCCTAAGTAAGTGATTTAAAACTTAGGTTAAATATATGAGAAAAGACGGTAATTTTATTTGAAATAAATAAGATTTTTTCACAGTAAGCATTTCAATTTTTTTTTCATATTGGAAAACTCCTATATGCTATGAAATTGTTGCCCTGCCAAGTCAAGATGCTTTAATTAAATTTAAAGCAGATCACTGGAGAAAAACAAAGTATGAGAAAATGAAGTAATAATAAAGAGATCATCCTTGAGTCATTTTTCAAACTGGTGATTTCAAAGTCCATTAACACATGCCCAAAAAGCATGTGAAGTCATGCAGGCTGACAGATACAGAGGTCTTTTATCACTAGAGGTGAAGCTACAATTTCAGCACAGATCAACCATTATACTGAAAAAATATATTGCCTGCAGCTAGCCAGTGGTCAGACTCCTTCTGTAACTATAATTCTATAGCTTAGTTATATAATATGTTATTACAGAATTAAGTACATTTCAAAATGTACAGTGCAACATTTATGAGAATTTGCAGAAATCGGGTTCATCATGCAGCAGCTTGTGCTATGCAGAAGCAAGCAGAATTGAGTATGTACACAAAGTCTGTGTTTACAACCTGCAAAAACACCAATTAAAAAGAAGCCTTGCAGGATCCATTTTCAGAAAACATACATAACATAAGTCAACATTCATAACCTTTGCCACAAAAATGCAGGGTGCTCACTGATAAAAAGGTTCATTCGGCCACATCCATCCTAACAGCCCTGCTCCTTTGCATGTTCTTCTGCAGTCCACATTCTGTCCCCACCACTGGGGCAAAAGTGAGTGTGAGCATGCATCCCAGATGCAGTGCAGCACAGTTTACACAGCACCTAAGAGACAGGGATCAAGCCAGGGGCTTTGAGGAGCAAAAGAAAAGTATTTGTGCTGGGAAAGGTGGCATCTATAACATTAGCTTCAAGTTGTGCCGGGGGGCTTTAGACTGGATTAGTAAAAATTTCTTCATGGAAAGGGTTGTGGAGCATTGGCACAGGCTGCCCAGGGAAGTGGTTGAGTCACGATCCCTGGAAGTGTTTAAAAGATGTGTAGATGTGGTGCTTAGGGACACAGTTTAGCGGTGAACTTGGCAGTGCTACATTAATGTTGGATTTGATGATCTTAAAGGCATTACAATCTAAATGATTCTATAAGCATTAGGTTGGGATTTCTAGCCTGGAGCTCTCTCCTGCATTGCAGCTGTGCATTTTAGTGGACCCCATGTAACACAGAGAAAAGTTTTTACCTGTGTAATGGAGAAGTGGGATGCTTTCATTTTAAACAAATTATTTAAACAAATTATTTTGTACAGACCTCACTCACTATCCTAACCACCCTGCCATAGATTTACAGTAAGGATGTTCCTCTTCGCAGTCATATTCGTGGACAAAAGAGTAAGTAAAGATTAAGCAGACTAGAGAGAAGCTGCCTAATCCTTTAACCAGTGACTGGAAAACTCTATCAAAAGCAGGCTTGGTTTCTATCTGCTGCTCCAACAGCTATTCATAAGTGTGCACAGAAACAAAATACTAAGTATATGGTGAATATAAGTACAAAAATCTATTTATCTAAATAATTAGCTTATGGAGTGGGGGGTAAGGATCAAAATGTGCTGTGTAAGATGCTAAATTACTCATTCCCTTTTAGGGGACTTCAATCCTTCACTAATTTATGCCAATAATGAATGACAGGAATGGCAAACTTGAACCACAGGCTCTACAGACTATGCTCCTAGACTTGCCTTTGCCTCCACCAGCTGCTCCCGTTGCTGGAAACTAATGGTGATTTATATACAAAGATGTATCCATTATTTCAACAACAGTGCTTTGACTACTTGACACTTAAAACAAAAATAAGCTTTTCCTAATTAACTGCCCAATTTCATATAGCAGCTGCCCATATCCTTAGATAATACCTTGGCATACCTTTACCAGGTGAGGTCTTTGGAGGATGACAACAATCTTAAACAATGAGCAGCTTCATTTTGCAGCATGTTTTTCTTCCATATTGCCACCAAAATACTTTCCAAGTTTGATACATGCATCTGCCTTTGGTTGACTGTTTAATTTTGAGGGATGCGTGGAAATACAAGCAAAAATTTTAGCCAAGACATCTTAAATAAAAAAAAATCCATCATTATTCAGACAGTGGAGGAAAAAAAAGATTTATAGAAAGACAAATAAAACTAAAAAAATACATCTGAATCACTTCCTCCATTTCTCCTCCACAGTTTTGGATTTGCTCAGTGTTTGCAGAGACTCCAAGGTTCTGGTGAACTCTCATCTCTTCCTGTCCCTGCGGCCAAGTTATGTCTTCCTCTGAAAATCCAAGAAAAGCTGTCTGTAAAAAAAATAAAGATTTTTCCTGTTAGTAAATACTGGTCCTCTTGCTTTTCCTTCACCCAACGATAATCAACTCGGAGTCTTGTAGCCCTCTGCTAACTAAAACAGATTTTCCAACCTGCCACATCATTGAAGTACACACAGTTAAGTTTCATAGAGGCACTTATTTTGTTAATGATTTTACTAAAGGGAGAGTCTCCCACCACTAACAAAACAAAACACAAGCTAAATTTGTTTTTTTAAAACACAAGTACTGACAAAACAGGGAACAACTGTCTCAAGGTTTTGCTTTCCTTCCAACAGAATGAAAACAGA
Organism: Piaya cayana; assembly: GCA_013389865.1. Classification (NCBI taxonomy): domain Eukaryota; kingdom Metazoa; phylum Chordata; class Aves; order Cuculiformes; family Coccyzidae; genus Piaya; species Piaya cayana. The sequence continues at coordinate 2,901 of WAAB01025433.1, forward strand.
ATCCTGAAGCCTCTCTGCAGTGAACAAAATGGTTACAGATGCCTCTCCCTCAGGAACAGGGTACATGAGACCAAAAGACCTTTGTTAAAAAAAGTATTTAAACTATTTGCTCCTGGTTACATGATGTAAGAGGCAGTTACATGAGCATCCATGTCCATAGGCTTCTGTGAACACATCTGCATTTTTAGCTTTCTCTTAATCCACCACAGAACCTCACATGTATCAAAGCTGCATCTTGTCCTTGAATGCTCCTCTAAATTCAAGTTAATTTGGGGCTTTATCTATTGTCTCTGCTTTCTTTGCAGCTTCTTGATACTATCTGAATTTAATTGATGTGTAAGTTTTCTTCTGTTATTATTTTAGATCATTTACAGAGAAGTGAGTATTAGACTCAACGCTAATCCCCAGTGAACCACACTTTGCTATTTTACCACTCAGAATTGCTTTGTTTTCTGATTGTTCAGCCAGTTTAGTACTAAAACCACAATTATCCCTGTTTTGTTGGGGGTTTTTTTAAGCAATTGTTTAACTTGGGTTCCCTTTGTGGGATGCCTCAATTTTTTTCAGTTTTCTCTTTTCATTTTTTCAGGTTTTTTTCCTTTATCTGCTGAAGGTACAAATGAATCCAAGAAAGGAATCAAGTCTATTGGGCTTCTCTTCAAATCACGTGGCATGTGACATATCCAGTTATACCCATCTTTGGCTTCTTATAAAATGATTACTTTTGTACTTACTGTAAAGACAGTACACATACTGTATATTTTTACACGTAGCATACTTCTATGCATACTGCATGGAAGCTGGGATATATATGACTTGTACAGAGCAACTCAAAATTTTCCTTTTGACTCACCATAATGATAGTTGCTTACTCTTGCATATTTAAATATATATTTTTTACTATCGAAGAAGAACCTGATATTCCTATTCCTTATCTCTTCTTCCTCCAAGTAAGATGGAAATAGAACTTGCTTAATATTTATGTTTCCTTATAAATGCTTTCTTGAATGAAAATTTTTAATATGATGCATAACTTCTTGTTCTTCTAGGAAGAAAAAAACACATCCTTTAATGTTTCCAGCCAAACATTAAGCAATAATTAAATTAAATACCACATACAGAAGTCTACTACTGACCACAAACTTCTTTTTCTCCTCTAGAATGACACTCTTAAAACAGCAGTTTCCATCACAAAGCAAAAAGCATGGAAAATGCTTGATATCCATATCAACCGGACCCTTCTTTGCTATTCATATCATCCTGTGTCTTATCCAGTGTTACTATAAGATGACAGTGCAGAAATTGCTCCACTCAACTAGCTGATGACTGCTGACAACCCCAGTACTTAGGGTCAGAGAGCACACACATCTCCCTCTCCTTACAGGAAGCTGTTCTTACAATCTTCAAGTTATTTATCAGATGCAAAGGTGCTGACTTCACTTTCCTCTTGCACATTTCAGATGAAGCACAATAAATGTTACAAGATGACTGGAAAAATACCCAACATAACCCTGTGTTCAAGGAAATGGTGTTTTCACACTAGGGGAAAGAAAAGGTTTTATTGTTTTTTAAAAAATATTTTGACTGATTTGCCTCTTATGCTTTCATACCTGCCACTCATAGCTCCACAAGACTTGTCGAATTCATTTGTCTAAGAGTAAGATATGAATTTTCTTCCTGTTTTGCACCAAGATGAAATCAAGGAAAAGGGAGATGTCCACGGGAACCTTCTACAATCTTCCCATACACTGTTACTCCCTCTGCACTTGGCCAGCCTAATTAAGAATTCCTCATTTAAAGTTTGAATCCTTAATCATGGTTTTCCTAATAACATCCTCTCTGGTTTGATGGACCACATATTAGTTTTTGCCTCAAGTGAACCCCAAACTGATTACTTGACAGGGAGCATTATCTAATTAATTACTTAGAGAAACAACTACCAAATTACTCAGATTGAGCAGCATATGGTGATTCAGTTTTAATCCTCTACTCCAGAGCCTAAATCCCAGGTGAAGAACTACAGTCTTCTTCTGAATATTAATCTAATTGCACTTGTACTATCCTAGAAAATGAATTACTTGTCCTCATGGGTTTTTCATCATTTCATCTACAGTGATAGAGAAGCCTGTGCCCATTCCAGTTTAGAAAGCATATATTGCACATCCACAAAACCCACTTGCTTACATGTTTCTGAGCAGTTCCTCAGTATTCCTGGATAATTCCATATTCCCCCATAACCCACTCCTTTCATCACCCCTATGACACCACCCTCAGCACTCTTCCTGGGTCACTAACTCACTGAGGGCTCTATTCCTGATGAGCAAGTCTCCCTTGCCTCTTCTTTGGTGCAGAAAGCCCAATTTCTTACTGCTTCCTTTCCTCTACTCCCAGAGCATGTGCACCCCAGACAGACTTAAGGAAATGGAATTGGCATTTTGAGATTTTTCAGATCTGATGAACGCTCATATGTCTATCTGGAAGAATGATTGAGTGCATTAGCAGCAAAGTTCACTCCTGACATTTTATAGCTTCAACTGATCTCAAACCTAGGTTATTGTTTAGGCAGAAGAACAAAGAGCAATACAAAGAAAACATCAACCTGTTTCAAAAGGCAGTGTTAAGGTTTTCAGCCTAAATGTCCATGCAAATGGCAAAAGTAGCATCAAACAGACCAGAATTTGATTAGCTTTAAATTTAAGGGCAGAAATAAAGTGTTCTGAAAAATACTGAGAAAGAACACAGCTGTGCCCTGCAGCCATCTTCATCAGAGCTTCATGTATGGCCTGAAAACCAGCCTACTGGTAATTCTAATAAAAGCCACACAAACATCTATGCTACATCCAGCCTCTTAAATCCACATGCTGGCCTACAGCTCAGCTTTCATCAAACCCTTTTTCATCAAACTGTGTGGACCACACTCCCACATACTCCACCAGCTATTCTCACAAATCTAAACAACCTCACAATAAGTAACCCTCACTAGAATGACTGAAATCAGTTTGAATTTACACAAATAGCAAAGGGAGGGATCATCTTACCTGAATGAATGCACATGCATCTGTGTTGAGCTCTTGACTCCAGATTCACTCTCTAAGCGACAATGGTAGTAATGTGGCTCAATAGCCTACATAACACACCCACTTCATGGCAAGATCAGACACACCATAGAAGTATTTCTTCTGTCCAAGGATTACAGAGGAAGTTCAGATGTGGATATCCCAGCTGCCATCCTCTGTATTTGCTGGGCTGTACCCTGATCCACTCAGAAAGCTCACAATCTAGGCCCAGTATTCCTTGGAAGTTACCTCAGTACCTCCTAGAAAGCTGGTGGCAATGCTGTCCTCTCTTACTGAAGCTACAAGGAGTGCCAAAGGAATCCAAGACCTGTATGTGGAAAACAGAAGGAGTAAGTGGCTCTCTAGCTCAAGGGGAAGAAAATTCTTCCTTCCACACATGTGTAGTTCTTCCTGCCCTTTCTGAGTAGCAAGACAGTGTTACAAGCAATGTTGTAGATTCTGTAGCAAGGTCTGTAGAGTGGATAGGAAAACCTCTTGGGTGAATAGGTATCAATCCCAGATCTCCCACTTCCTAATAAGCCTCTAACATAGTATTAAGGGGACTTGCCACTGCATTTCCAGCAGACTCTTCCTAAATTCTGTTAGAGTGGTTACTCTTGCTGTAACATGGGATGCAGTGCCATGGTGAGACCACGCATCTTCAAGCAAATGCAAGTGCAAAGACTGACACTCAATCTGTACATCTCAAATGGCCTTTCAAATTTAAACAGGTGTGACTAAAAGCTTAGTTCAGCACTTTAACATTTAAACAACTTCAGTGGAAGAACTTAGGCTGCAGCCACACATATTGCTATACGAGATTTGGAAAGATGAAGGATTTGTGGATTGCTCCCTTTGGTTTACACAGATCTGACCACACTCTAGGTTTTTCTTTACACACCTACTGTCTCTGACAGAGCTGGGCCTAAGGCAAGAGTGACAACCTGTGTCTCATTGCAGTCAGGGAGAGACAAATAATTCAAGAAGTGGGTGTAGCATCATACACATATTAGTCTTGCATGGTAGAAAGGGTGGAGTTCACATCTTGCCTCCTGTTTTCTTCCGATGCATGATTCCATCAACTTCATCATCATGCACAGGGTAATTGTGTTACTATGATAAACAATTTCTCTCTCTCACTTTATTGTCACTCCAAACAAGCAAAAAGATTGAATCTACAAATTTAGATTTATGCCTTTGGCAAATGCAGAGTGTTTTGTAGATTAGCAGATACAACCATCCTATCTGGAAAACCTTGCTATCCAAGGCTTGTGTTATGTTCGCACAGATGTTCACAAATACATTCACTCTCTGATTATTTTCAGATTAATAGCATCCTGTTCTATTAGAGCATTGCCAAATCATCATTTTTTGCCAGTCTTGCAAGGTTTTGTGCTTTTTTTTTACTCCTTAAAGCTCCAACTCTAAAAGAAAAGTCATGAGCCAAAAAACCTCAGTTTTTCTTTCTTAAGTCTCAAGCAAGCCTTGTCATAAGCTTGACTCATGTTACCCTAGGGGCCCAAAGAACAAGAGTTAATCTTCACATTTTCCTAATCACTTTCAAAATTTTTAATGGTCTGACTCATGATTTCTAATGCCTACAGTTGGCACTAGTGCATATACATTACATGTGTCATATCATCCATCTGGCAGTAAGCAAAATCTTTACGAAATGTCCAATTAGTTACTACTCATACTGCTTCTAATAGATTGTTTAAAAGAAATGCACTAATCTGATGCCAAAGAAGCTATATCCCTGCAGTAGTCACTCACAGCAACAGAAAATAAATTCCTTATTAATCTGATTAAAAGCCATTAGTAAAATCTACCTCCTACTCAGTCATGCATGTGAAATCTAAACAGAACTACTTTAGATTTCTTAACTCAGAAGCCTACAAAGCAGAAGGTTGTAAGGCCATGAAAACTCCTACTAAATATCAACCATGGAAACATCTGCTGTACTGCTGACTTTCTAATACAAGTGTTAAGAATCAACTTGAAGGGTAGTGATAGGGCAAGAGAAAGTGGCCTCAAGTTGCACCAGGAGAGGTTTAAATTGGACATTAGAAAAAATTCTTTACAGAAAGTGTGGTCAAGCATTGGAACACGTTGTCCAGGGAAGTGGTGGAGCCTCCTTCCCTAGAGGTTTTCCAGAACATGTAGACATGGCACTTTGTGACATGGTTTAGTAGGTATGGTGGTGTTGGGTTGATGGTTGGATTGAATGATCTTAGAGGTGTTTTCCAAACCTAATGATCCTGTGTTTATTTTATCTGAGGATTCTCTCATGGCATGCTTACTGATGCTCTCAGCCTACCAGAGAAACACCAGGAACATTTTCTGCACAGGCTGAAAGAACTTGGTGAAGAGTTGCATGTTACCTCCATCATTCCCCTGAGATCAATACCTTCACCAGGTCAGCCATGTGGCAGCAGATTTGCCTGCTGTATACTGTGTTTCTAAGAAGTTCCTGCAAGAAGAAGGGGAGAATGTCTCTTTTCCAAGAAAAGTAGGGATGGTAGCATTTCATATGTTTAAATTAAAATTTATGGCAAAATTTGATGTTTTGAACACTCTTGTTGATATTTAATCAATTTTACACCTTAGAAAAAGGCCCTCATTTACAATACTTGGCATCAAGTAACCAAGACAAATCAGAGCGCCACATTTAAAGCAGAAAACGGACATACATATAGCAGAACTAATTTCAGACACATTTCCATTACCTGAAAAATTATAGATATCCACGCTATTCAATTAAGACTCTCATTTTGGCTTTACTTGTGAGCTTACAAAAAAAATCCTAACTATATTTAACAGATATTTGGTTATACCTCAAGATGAATCAGAAACACCTAAACACTGCAGACAACCACATGCAACTTGCTCTAGTTTAAGTCAGAATCATTCTCTTCCTTTCCACAAATCTCAAACCTGCTTTTGTAATTGTCTAGACAACATGAAAGAGATAAGCAAGGAAAGAAGAAAGGGAGTAAAGACAGAAAGTACTTGATATCTTTGTTTCGAGGACTTTAAAGATTAGTAACTGAATTATTAGTTTGGCAATTTTTAATAGCTTCTAATTAATTACTAGAAGAAGTTTAATAAATTGAACATCTATTCAACTTCACAGATACTCGAGGCACCACGAGCACACTACTGCTGTGATGAAAATGTCTGTTCGTTTTGCAAGGAACTCAACACATTTGTCTCTACATTTCTCTCAATCTAACCCTACTTTGTTTTTCTGGCATCGCACTGAAATATTCCCATGAACATGTATAATTCAACGCTTTAATATCTGGGTTGCTGTCCATATAAGCAGATCCAATATCTTGTCTTGGTATGACAAAACGTTACTCTCAATCAAAATCTTTCTCTGCAATTTTCTTAGAAATGGCAAAAATTACTCCATTTCTTAGCACATTCAAAGTGCTTTATTAGTGTCAGGATTTATCAGCTTGCATCTCACAGGTTTGTTCATTCTCTTTATGACGATGTTCATCCACTTGATATGGCATGAGTGGCCACTCCCTTCTGACATACAGGAGAAACAACATGCCCTTTTTTCGCCTTTGTTTTTAAAACAGATTTCTCCTTTTCATCCTTGAGCATGTTTCATACTTCACTGATTTTATTCAGCTTGTTATAATCCTTAGCCTTAATGCAAAAAAGTCATCTGCTATTTGAATTGGAAGGGGAAAATACATAATGCATGCAGTAGGGAGGATGCATTGAGTTGGATCTTAGTAAGCATCTACATCTGCTACACAGACATTGCTGACAGCATTTTCCAAGGCAATATGTATTCCAAACTTTGTTTGGGGAGTTGGTGGTGGCAGCAGTAAAGTAAAAAACCCACAAAAATTGAGGCAGAAATACTGCATTAGCACCCCTGACAGTAGGATAGTACCTGTATTCACTAATTTCATACAGAAAAAATGATGCAGCTATACAGAAAGCTGAAAATCCATCGAAATTGTTTCATAAGCAAACAAAAGAATTGACTGTGTAAATACATCAAGGTTGCAGTGATTATGGTTAAACATATTACAAAAGTAAAATGGCATCTAGAATTGTTCCATGAAACATCATTACACTGAAGTGTATTTACATAAAAAAATAGATGACTTGTTAATGCAATTTAATGCAATCACCTCATATCACAAAGGAGACTCTATAGTACACAAGACAAAAATATATTTCTTTATGTGTTTGGCCCAAGTATGCTTGTGTTACTGCTCTCTGGCATCTTCTCATTGAATTTAGAGCAGTTTGTGTGCTCTGAAGTGCAAATTTGCTTTCCAGTTCTGTTAATAGGTCAAAAAATTAAAAGCAATCAAACATACAGCAGGTCAGAAGTTAAGATGTGGCTGTCTGTCAAAAGAGCTGTCAGCACTGTGCTTTGGCACAGTTAACTACCATGATAAAGGCTTGACTTGAGACTGAAGTAAAGACAGTATATGCTGCTTCCTTCCTCCCGCTCCCGGATAGTTTTTCTACTCTAGCATACATACTTTTGGGAGACACACTTAAGACCCCAAAGAGGAAATTGTATAATTTTCAAGAAATTAAGGATTTAATATATACATACATATTTTAGCTCCAGCCTCCCCAGTGTATTTCCCAAATGTCTTGATAACACTTTTTATGATGCAAACAGTTATAGCTTTTTATTTCCCCTTTATTCCTCAGCACAATCCAGAGCAAGGTCATCCTGTGCTACCAAGTTCCCACCAACCACATCCCACACAATGGCTGATCGCATCCACGCTGTTAGCCCACACCAAATGCCAAGTGAAACCCTAACATCTGCATAAGCTCACTTTCAGAAGGGGACAGGGAAGTTGCCTTAAATTAGCCCTTGATCACATCTGTCTCTGTCATCTCAGTGAAGAGGACACTACACAAATGCCTGAGTTTTGAAACAGGAGCTTGAAAAATGTATCAACGCAGTAGCAAAATGAAAGGCCAGACAGCAAGTCTAGATAGTGCACATGAAGTATGACTTTTTTTCTTTTGAAGGACAATAGGTACAAAGTAAAGCTTGAAATTGGGAATAAAAATGATTATTAAAGTTATATTTCATTAATGCATTCTTCTCTGGTAATCTTTACAGTCTGTGTGAAGCACTTTACATACAGCCAGCATCATACTTTTGTGGCACAGTGTCCAGTCATTCAAGTACCTTCGTGCCAACAAAGTCAGAGCAGGTACTGAAATTAGTAGTAGTTGTGCAGACTTGAGCATCGCTGGTGCTTACATGGCAGCACATTTTACTTGCCACAACAGCTGTACTACCTGCTTCTCATGCTAGGCTGCATTTGGTTCTCCTCTGCCTTCTCCTAAGACTGGTCATACTCAAAAACCTGCACCAAGCTTACTGTTGGAGTAGCCAATTATGGAAGGCAAGTACAAGAACTTGCTTTCAGCAAAGAGATTTAACAGTTTCAGTATGCACTATGATTACATTCGTATAATTTCCTTAAATATACAAACCCCCTTAACTTGGAACCATAGTACAAGAGATACGCAAAAAACTGTGGCAGTATAAACTATTACTGCCCATTAACCTGCTTTCTCAACTCAGCTCCTCCTCCACAGGAGACTGTCTCTGAAGTCTCCTGGCAGATTTGCTTGTGTGAACGCTCCCTAGCCTGCTTCAGTCAGTTTTTCACATTTCTTCAGTTAACCTAAGCCATTTGTAATATTAGAAAATATTGATACAAGTAGCTCTACAAACAGCAACCAACAAATGACAAAAGAGAAATGCAGAAACATCTTACATTAGTTCAGATAGGTATGAGTCCCATCAAAAATCTAATCAGTCAAGGATATTCAGAGAGTTACAGATTCACATCAATAGTATAACTATAATATTAAGCTTCCCCCAGCCACATGAGCCTATGAACCATGGAATGGTTACAGTGGAAGGGCCCTTAGAAATCATCCAGTTCCAATGGCAGGGACACCTCCCAGCAGGTCAGGCCACTCAAGGTCCCATCCAACCCGACCTTGGACGCCTCCAGGGATGGGCATCCACAACTTCCCTGGGCAACCTGTGCTAGTGACTCACCACCCTCATTGCGAAGAATTTCTTCTTAAGGTCTAATGCAAATCTTCCTCCTTCCAAGTTAAAGCCATTCCCCCTTGTCCTGTCACTACACACGCTTGTAAAACAACCCTCCCAGGCTTTCCTGTAGGTCCCCCCTTCAGGTACTGGAAGTTTGCCATAAGGTTCCCCAGAGCCATCTCTAAGCTGAAGAAACTCAACTTCATAGCAGATGCGGTTCTAAGTGAATCTGGAGGCCACACTAAGTCTCTACGTATTTTAACACCAGTAAGAACTACCCTCTTACACAATCTAGTTCAAGATTTTGCAAGTCCCTTGCACAGATTCAGCTTAAAAAAAAACCACAAAAAACCAAACAAAAACCACAAAGAGGTATAAAACCAGGAAAGCAATAAAAGTGACAGTACAAAATGGGGATGTCAATGATGCACACTGCTGTAATTCAATATATAAACTCAAACTTTTAAAATTCAATGAGACAGTGCCTAGGGAAGTCATGTCAACTAAAAGCGTCAAGAATCACAAAAGCTACTTTTGAGAAAACTTTTTTTGGTTGTCATGAGTGCAAGATAACATATCCAACAGCAGCTTCAAGAAAATTTTACAGTTTTGTTCACATAAGGACTACATTAACTGGGCCTTCAGAATGTCTCGTCCCCCTCAAATTGTCTGAGCATCATCACAATGATCAGCAAGGCAATACCAACAGCATTAATAAGTCCTGCATGCAGAAACTGTCATTTTAACAGTTAAACACAGTCACACACTAAGGTTTAAACTCTGTTCATAACTTGCCTTACACTCACAGGTACCAACAGTGGAATAAAATCGGATTTAACATATTACACACACTCAATCCTATCTATTTCAGTGATGTTAAAGGATGGAATTTCAGGCAGCATTGTAAAATTAATTCCTTCTTGTCAGATAGTCATGAGAATGTTGTTGAATTGTCTTTTTAGAAAAACAGAATCTAAACTTAGAATGAAATTCGTTTACAAAGTAGATTTCGAGGTACTTGGGTTCTGCTAGATTCAAAACTTACAAAGCTTACAAGTAATTCTTTTAGCACAACAGAAATGCTAAAAAAAAAGTACGACCTAAATCAGTAAAACCAAGGTATTCCTTACCTTCTCTATTCAAATCTTTTAACACACCAGAAAAGCACGTGACAATGAATCTCAGCAGTAGATTTCGGATTTCCTTTGGCCTCACATACTAAGCTTTTCATTTATATTTGAAAGCTGATTCCTCCTAACTACAAGTTTCTGCAACCCGGGAGGAGTATGTTCAGTTTTGTACTACAGGTTCCAATTGAAGTTTTCTGAACTAAGAAGTGACTAATGTAGTTGTCTACAAGCCTTGAGTCTTATTTTCTCCCAGTGCTTTTAACATCCATGTCTATCTTGAAATAGCAGAGGATTCTGGAGGCCAGAGTTCTAAGTCATGGAAGATGTTTTGATGGCAATGAAGACAAGAATTATATTTCAATTACTTCCTACCGAACATGTCAGATTTCTGGGAACTCTATTCTTAGTCACTGAATTCCTATTTCCAGAGCTAAAGTGTTTAGAACTGTCAAAAGAGACAAGCTTCAAGTCTGCAGAAAATTCAGTGATACAGAAAGGGCTTCTCTCCCTATGCTGTCAATGCTCCTAACTCTCCTTATATGCACACTCAGCAATCCTGAAAAATATTAATCACGCACAAACAAGACATTTCAGACAGTCAAAATCACACATTTACACAGCAGTTGCTGTGAACTTTATTAACATAAGAAGCGTTTGCCAATAAAACTGCCATTACTTTGTTGACTTCTGTTACTTGTGGAAAATCAGTTCTTTCATCATGGCTTTGGGAAACATCTACTGCCAGGTAAAGGCTGAATCACTGTCAACGTATGCTTGCCTCAGAACTCTGACAGCCTTACCATGAAAAGAGCTATATACACCTTTGCAAAATGTAAAGTAAGCAAACACACTTCAATCAAGCAACAAAGTCATTCTTGAGGCAGATGTCATGCTGGCCAAACAGCAAAAAGCCCTCTACATGACAGTTCCACAAACTGAACTGCAATTTGTGAGGAAAAAAATCCTTAAGATACCAGTTATGCATTCTTTTCACATAACGGTGTAGTCAAGTTTTACTTCTCAGGCTGAAGAGATTGAGCTAAAATGAAACACAGTATGATGATCTATCTCCATGAAAATGTCCTGTTGCTAATGCATCTGCTTTTGCTTCCTTTCCTGTTTAAGTCTTACGCAGTCCTATGCATTAGAAGTCAGAACAAGGGTTCTTCATTCATCTGGAGTCAGAGTTACATTCAGTCCTCTAAGAAACTCAAAGCAGTCTATATGCATATCTGAAAAGAAGTTCTCCATTCCTAAGTAGTCCAATCATTTTTCTCTTTCTTCAACTCCAGAAGTTGTTTTAATTCCTTCATCTTCACCTTGTATCCAAGTGGCAAAAAAAGTATTGTCATGGGCTACGTTCAGCAGGATTTCATCTTTATTAAAAGCTTCAGTAGATTGCCCGAGGATTTTTAGTACTGTAGTAGGCTTCACATGCAGCTACATAAGCAGATTCTGGGAAGAAATCATCATGGTATTCTGCTAAAAACCTGAGAAGAAAGCACACCAAAAAAAGAACAGAACATGAAACATTTAAGAGAAAACCTATTTTCAAATTAATTTTTAAATTCAGCAAAACCACAGTCTGGAAATTAAGAATTATTACACTGAATTTTGGAATACAAAAGGCTTGCCCTATTTTAACAAGTTTTACTAGTGAGAAACGGCCTTCCCCTACCATTCTCAAATCCAAATAGCATTAAAAAAATCTGCTCAAGAACAATAAAAAAAAAATGCCCAATCAAAAAGTTGAAGCTACACTCTGAAAAGAATGCAAAGAACTACCATAGAAGAAAAAAAAGGTGAAGAGATCCTTCTGCAACTTTTGTTAGTCCTCTTTTTAGTGTACCATTTTCATTTATGTCAAACCCAGGATCTTCAGTCATCACTATGTCAGTATCTTATACAAACGTCCATTTACCATTGAGACAAACTTTATCTTTTAACCTACGTAAAGGTGATTTGTTCTTTCATGTGCCTTCGTATTTTAGGGTCTCCACCCCTCAAGAGTATCCAATTTAAATGACTTTCAAAGACAAACATGCATACTTTGCAAATCCAATTCCCTAATTTCAGACTTCTGCAAACTGGTCTTCAAATTTTATTCAAACAGTTGAGTACCAAATATTTCATCATGTCTTCTTGAGGTGCTCAGGGACATGGTTTAGGGGCAGACAGGAAAGGTTGGACTCGACCATCCAAGAGGTCATTTCCAACCTGGTGACTCTATGATTCCTGCTCTGCTCCTTTGGTTTAGGACTGAAAATGAAAATTAACAGTGCTGCCACTAACACCATTGGCAATCAACTAAAATGATTGTAAGCTCTCTGCCCTTTCCTTTGTTTATAAAGATGCTGGGTATAGAAATGAGGGTAAAAGGGCAAAATGGTTTTAAACCCTGAAGTACATGATTAAGTTGTACTTCAGAAAAACACATTCAAAAATACCTGGATATTAAACGTCAGCATCAATAAAGATGGCAAAATGTTGGCTAAAGGTTCTCTGTATGAGTTAGAGTACGAAGCAATGGAATAAACAGGAAATTGTCATTTGCAGAATCCACTTTCTCTCAAGAACCACTGGCTAGGGAGATGACCTCACTATTGGAAGCTAAATATATTTCTAAATGCAGCAAGTCCAAATAATAATAAAAAAGCATACAGGTGAATGCAATTAAAACCATAGTGTTTCTCCAATCTCACTCACAGCTACACTGCCTGAACTAGCATGTCTTTTGATCTTAAGAAAGCCCAAGCAAAGCATACTGACAAGATCTCTACACATGGCAATCTAAATTTAATCAGGAATACATGTAATTGCTTAGAGCTTTTACAGAAAGGTTACAGCAAAAAAACACAAGTAAATGAAAAAAGATTGATTTTTCCCCACATACAATCCCTGTACTTAAGCGTTGGCAAAGAAGTGCTGAACTGGATGAATAACCAGTTAGGTCCTACTAATTCAGGGGAAACCAGTGAAAAATACAAACTTTTTTAGTAGAAATCAATCCTTCAGTGTCATCATTTTACTTGGAAGGCACTTTGTCAACTTCCTCTGTACTTGCTTATTTCATAAGAATTCTTTAATTAACGGTATGGAGGGACCTAAAGTGGTTTCTGATAAATGTTTCAGGTTTAAAACATGCAACTGAGCACACTGGACAAACAATATACCTTCAGGAGATTGAACAGCAGCTTGTTTTTAAACACTCCCTCAAGGAATTGAGTAGAAAAGGCTGTTACATGACCTGTGACAATGTCTAATCAGGCACGTAATTTCTGGCAATAGTAAGATGGGACAAGTACTGCTACAAGGGAGAAAAATTTCTTATTTAAAGCAAAAATCCAACTGGGTCTGCCACAAACTGACACTACACAAGTTACCATAATAAATATGATAAATAAATATAATAAATAAAAAGCTAAGTAAATTCCAAGTTCCACAGACCTCATTCACACAATCCTAAGCACATTAGACACTTCACGAATACTTACAAACAAAAAGTATAGTAAATATGCTAGTTTCTCATCATGTCCAACAGCAGCTTCCATTTGTATTAAACAGCACAAAGCAAAAAGATAATTAAAGTTGAAAAATCATTAAAAAATCCCTATTTTGTTAAATTAAAAAAAGTTTTTAACATTACAGCATGTTAGAGCTGCATTATACCGATTTTCTACTCATTGAAACAAATGCATTTAAATAGATGAAAAAAAGTTTTATTCTTTTCTAGAACTAAAAAATAGGGCAAATCTAAATTAAAGCTATCAATGCTTAATTAATACAATATTTGAGCCAGTGATTTACTAGCCCTTGTCATCAAAACCATTCACCACCTACTTTTCTAGGCTAAGTAGGCCATAAATTGCTGTAATACTTAATAAAATGCTTTTTCCATAAAACACAGATACCCCTTAGAAAATAACCCTAAGAAACAAAACCAACGCACAAATAAATCATCCCAGTCTTCACTGAAACATCTCAAACATCTCTCTCACTCGCACTACAGACACACCTTGCTCTAGGAAAACCACTACATAAGAACACTGAAATTATAGCAACTGAGAAGCCAATAAAATACCCAAGTCGTCAACTCTTAAGGCCTCTGACTGAAGTTAGCTATAAATCACTTTCTGGGATACACGGGGTTGGTGTGGAGTGAGTGTGGTAAGGCCTAACACGTAACAGGCTACTTTTTAACATACTTAGATTGCACAAAATTACGATGAGTCACAAATGGAATTTAATTAATAACTGCTTATTAACACAAGGTAACCTCAAGAGATAAACAGTGAGAATGAACTACAGGGGTCAATCAAATTCTTAGTGTCATTGGCTATCATTCCACAAAACAGTACGAAGTGCTGGAACACAGGACAGTATGTTTTAAAAACACATCAATAAAACAAAAAAACCCGTACAGGACATTGGGTGGCTGACAGTTCCCAGAATTTTAAGGACAAGTAATGAGGAACAGGTTCATTTTCTCTCATTCTCCTGACTTTTGCTTAAGATAATCAGTCATAAATAACAGTTTGATGCAAGCTGAAATGACAGCTGGTAAAGATGAGAAATTGTACCACACTTGTGGTACAGCTAAAACTCAAAAAAAAAAAAAAGCAAGCCACAAGTAGAACGCATGCAGTCAAATGTAGATCTCTCAGTTCTTGCAGTAAGAGCTGTGAAAAACAAAATACTTCAAACCTAGCACACAAATTTCTTTCTGCAGAAAAGCAGGAGGTAACAGGGAAAAGAACACAAGGTCAGCTTCTGTCCCAGTCCCTTATGTATCTATATACAAAGAGCAGTGGCCCTTCTAAAGTGGTTTTCAATTCAAATTACATCACAGTGCAGAAAGCTGGCACAGAAATACTGAGAGTCTGATAAGTCTCTTAGCTACTGGATATTTCACTAATGCTTTGCTCTTGAAAAAGCTGAAATAGCACAAAGATCAATTTCACTGGCACCTGCAAGCCATGAGCCCAGATTTGAAAAGAGGGAGCTGTACTTAGCAAGCTGAGCCAATATTCAGCTATGGATTAGAAAGCACACCACTATTTGGCTATTTAGAAATTGCTTCATTACTTTTAACTTACAAATCTGATACTCACCTGTTGCATTGCCTTTTTCATTTTTATAATTTTTACAGTTCATATGCATACACTTACACAGTGAAATTGCTTACAAGTAACTGAGTTTTAAGATGCACAGTGCACATAGACATGTTGATATAAGACTGCACATTTTTTTTTCATCATCAGCATCCACAAAATGAATACTTATGCTTTATACTCCTGTGCAGAACAAATGTAACAGGGCATGATGCAGCTATTTCCCTCTCTGCCACAAGTTCCTAGAAGAGCAACACTTCAGAAAGAACTAAATGGGATGGAGACAAGGGAAACAAACACATGGGCAACCCAGCTTGAAGAATTCCCATGTTTTGTTCTTCAAGTGTAGCAGTTCATCAACAAGCTTACATCAGGTGACTTCAAACAATAGCCCTACAAATATACTGCCATCTGGCTGAGAACTGCGCAGGCAGATCTACTAAAAAGAGGCACAGAACTATCCACATTAAAAGGCCACTTGACATACAAATGTGAAGATTTCTTGGTCATTGAATTTCTTGGTCACAAACTTTAAGAGTGTCATTTGGCAGTGAAAACATCCTTGTCTTGGAAGCACCAAGAAAACCTATTGCCGGAACAGCCTCTGCATGAAGCAAAACATTCTCCTAAAGGACAGCTACCATCACATGAATAAACTCAGAGTTGGCCTGAGAAGCATGAAAATTACGAAGGAAAAACTGTAATAAATTTAAGCTCAACTTCAGCCATCAATATCTAAGAATATCTAAGAGTTAAACAGAAAAGTTTCCAGGAAGATGACTTTTTACACACTTTGCTACAGGTCTGAGTTCTAGAAGGCAAGCAGATACTTTGATGAGATCAGTGGCTTGGACTAGATGTTGTCTGAAATGCAATTGCAATAATCTACCTAAAGCAGTTTGCTTAAAGAGCATGACGGGCCCTAACTCTGTAAGTGACCTCATCAAAATAAATCTCATTTGCAGATTAAGAAGCTATCTCCTCTCCAAGACTAGTGCTCATTCAGAATTTGAATGCTAAAAGGCTCAGTTTCACAGTATCTCAAGAACCATGCCAAAGGAATGTCACTTATCAACATACAGAAACCAAGGTCATCTTCCTTGGCCTCCAAAGGGCAAATGCAGAGAATGCTAAAGATGTCAAGCTGCTAAGATAATGTTTCAGGTAATCAGGTTCAGTGAGTGAAAATTAAAAGCAGTAACTTTTAGCAGGCCTTTTGGGAACAGTCCTACAAGAGCTCAATACAGGAGTCTTTTGGGTTGGTCCTGAAATCCAATTCCGGCAAGGCCAGCACAGATCCTAGAATCAACTTCTAGAGCAGCCTTCTAAAAAAGCTACCATAACACTTGGAATATTTCAGGCAACCTCTCACTTTAGATGCTATTATCTAAACGTCTGCTATTATGATTAGGAATATGCTCTTCATGCAAATACTCAAGCACCTGATGGAAGGAAGAGAAGCAAGCCACACAGCTCTCCTTCAGAAAGTCTTTTTGGCAAAGCCATCAAACCCTAGTCAAGAACAACATGTACATAGAAGCAGATTCTGTAGACCAGACTCCAAAAAACTACTGAAAATAAGACCCTGTACAGTACTCGGTGCTCACTGACCAAGAAGCTTTCAACAAAAAGGTGTCAAAAGTTCGAGAGGACCCAAAATGGCAGTTACCTTTTTGCCCATTTAATGAATACAGTGAAGCTCAAACACAAAAGTAATAATGCCCTAAAATAAGGCACATACATTCACTGCACAAGCTGGATCCCTTAATTTCAAAGCATTTCACAACTTCAAGTTCCTTTACTTTTCTGTGCCTCTAAACCCACACCTCTCCAGTGACAACTCAGATTTTCTCACATTTAGGTTCCAATTCTGTTTTCTAGTATGTCATAATTGCTACACTGCATAGGTACTTTTTGTCAAGTAATTGGTTAATCTCAAAATTGAGAGGCACACAGAAAAGCCCAAATCAATATTAGAAACAGTAGCAGACTTACATAACTTCGTGATCTTTCAAAATGTGATATTTAATCAGTTGCTACCTTTAAAACTTTAAGACACAATGAGTAGGAACTCAGTCACAAGTCACTTCAACTAAATAAAGACATTTTCTACTCTGCTTACCATGTGGAAGGCTTTGTTTTTTCATTCTCAGAAGGCCACTAATAATCTGTCATTAACTGCACATTAGCACACACTAGTGGTCATAATTCACCACTGCAATTGCATAGAACAGAATTACTACATTAAAACTTTTTTGTGCCATCAAAACCAGAGATCTGTCTCTAAAGGTTACTTCAAACAACTTGTCACCTTTCTGACGATACATTTTATTATCACACCTCTCTAATTTGGTTATATTCTTATTTGGCTTCCTTCTCATAAAGTATCCAACAGTATTTTAATACTTTTCCGCCCATGGGACAGTGGCACAATAGATACAATCAGGGTGTAAAACATTAGGAAAAAAGAGATTTATAATGAAGCAGACAAGTTATAGGATATACTGAGTTTGAAGTACCACTGGGTTTTTAACAAAACCAAGGTCTTTGACTATTAAGACTGTAGTTTTCCATAACCTGAAATATTACCTATTGGTCTAATCCGGAAAAGTGCATTAGAAATTTTAGAAGCATTATTTTCAAAACATTCCATTATTTAATCATTCTACTGTACTTCATGAAAGTCAACATACCCACAGCTTTCTGAAGTGTTGTACCATTTTGTTTTGCTTTTTTTTCCTAAAATTCAAATTAAATTGACTGAAATGAACTCAGTGAAGATGGGTCTAGAAACAGACCTGTTATATTCTCCTAAGTATGTTGTAGCGGTCAGACTGAAAAGTGACCTCTCTGATCCCCAAATGGTCTTCCAAGTCAAGGCTGTGTTCAAATTAAAGGAAAAAGCAGAATGAAAACTGGCGCCCTCTTGCCTGTTATTTCTCATCACTTAAGCAGCCTCTGAAGGCATGCGAGGCACCTCACAATGCAGACAAGACATAAAGCACAGCATGTACAGCATTTTATTAAAAACACAGCTTTGTTAAGAGGCTAAACGTATTCAATCTCCTATTAATAGGCATGAAGACTTAATCAGGGGTCCTTTCCTGTCAGTGGGCACTAGTTGCTGTGTTGGCTTCCACTGCTTGCTCCTGAAGACTAAACTCAAACTGTAAGTGAAATGCAGTGAAACCAACTGGCAAGTTTGCCACTAATGTCCATTTCAGCCTGTTATTCTTCTGCAAGTATTATGAATTATTTCAGAGCTAAATAATCTGAAGTGAAGCCAGAGTTCTGAATCTAATTTGAGAAACTGTCTTAACTTCTGCAAACTCTATAATTGACAAATTAACTTTCATCTTCTCCATGAAGAAATTTTCATTATGCACACTTAGAAAGCTGCACTAAGCACAAAGGGTACAGCTTCTTCTTAATACAAGACTCAAAGATATATTTCATACACCCCTTGAAAATACATGTTGTCTGGGAAACAGAGATCGATCTTTTCTAGCAGCAATCTGAGGGCATGACTGGAAAATATTAACCAGGAAGCATCTCAAACTGAATTTAATGCATCTATCAAGTACTGAATAAACTCAATAAAACAAGCTTCTAGACAAAGTGTTATATTAAATAACTCTCATTTTCTTAGCTCACAAGAGATTAATAGTATAGAAGTTTCATTTAACTGTAAATTTTAGCCATAAAACAATAATATAAAACTAAATCAGTATCTAGGCCCAAACTAAACATTGTGTAGCACATGAAAGTTTATTTAAAAATACATAATCTACTTATGCTTGGACTACACTACCTAGAATTCAAAGAAGATTCAGTAACAATTGTATTAATACAAGCAGACAGCTTCAATCCCTTGTATCCTTTTAGAAAAACAAAGGAAGAAGAAAGTACTTTAGCTTGTCACTCAAGAGTGATTCGCTAAAAGAAATCAAGCAGTCATAAGGAAACTGGCTGCTGTCATCTAATGCATACAGACTGTGTAGGACAATTCTTATCCTTCAAAAGGTAAGCCAAGCCAGAAGAGAACTGATAGAAAATACTTCTGATAAGCATCCACTAACCCTTCATTCCCAAAAAAGGAAAATACAAAACGTGAAAATTGAAGAACCAGTGCTAGACATGACCTCAGACTTTCTCTTGTGATGTGAAACAGATAATGCAGCAGTGTGTCTGTGATAAAAATCAAGCTGGCACAAGCTTTTAAAAAAACGTAGTTGTGCAACTACTTTGAATGAGATATGGGACCACAAAAGAAACACCCAAATAAAAATGTCCTGAAAACCCAGGAATAAGTATAGGGGAAAAAAAAAATCTAATAATTTGCACTGGCTTCTGTTACCTTTTTGAATACACAGTAGCATCTCTGTTAACGAAACTAGTTAAAGAATATTTATGACAAAACTATCCATGATCAAATGCTCCCTACAGCAGTAACTAACTTAGAAGATTTTTTTGAAGAAGGTTCTCAACTTGACCAGTTCTGACAAAACCACAGAAATAATTTTGGCATTAAAAAGAAACCTTGAGAACAGCATTAGGAAAACGCACATGATACTGAGCTAGCACACAGCCCTTGCATATTTTCTTGTACCAGATCTGTGATATCCACACTATGCTTGCCTTGGGAAAGTCATTTTGGTTTAGTTGAATTCTGGTCTTGAGGACTGAATGCCACCTAGTACTGGAGCACGCTTCTGGTTAAGTACTTTCCAAAAGAAATTCAGCTTGTGTACTCAGAGCACTCTGCAACACAACGCATGGTAAGTGGGAACTACCAAGAGATTTGCTTCAAAAGCACAGTTCTATCTAACCTAAAAATGCTAATATGGAAATAGCTTCTGTCTCTTTTTAAATTTCTATTTATAGATGACTACACATTTCAACAAGATGGTCAGATGGAAAAATAGAAACACATGAATAGTAACACTACAACTTCCAGTTTAATCACCTCCCTACTGGTATGGGTGGCAAGAGACATGTTTCTTCTTTCCCTCTATTCCACTCTACCACAGTTCATCCATAGAACAGGTATAAAAAAATATGCATTTAAGAAGCTGAAGAGTAGAGACCTGCTCTGACCAACACAGAAGAATCTGAATAGGCAAATGTCTGATAAAAACTGATTTGATCCACTCTGAGTTAAGCAACCTAATGATATTCACTCCAAGCAAAGACAGGTTTCCAATAAGCACTAATACTGTTCTGTCCAACTTAAAGGTATTTTGGATACTAATAAGGACTTTACAAAATAGATATATAAAAAGGAATAAGTAAAATCTAAAAGTTAAATGCCTCAAAATTTTCTATTTTCTAGGAATGAGATACCCTTTCTCAATAAACAACTGAACTGAAACTATTTTAAATCCTTCACCTCCCTGATCTCTTAACAGGACTTTTGATATGCTAGCACAACGTTATGTTACTTTTCAGTATGGGACTACTTAAGACTCCTAGATCAAAATTAATGTAGGAGTTCCACATTTGTTCCATATGTGCAGCACTTTCCTATACAAGTTTTGGTTGGCAAATTTACTTTTTATTTGTTATTGATGCTGCACTACAACGTTATGCAGAGATATTAACTACAGCACTTGAAAAGGCAAGGAGATCATGGTGCAGGAATGACCATACTGACTCTAGTCATAGAGCCAACATAGTCAGAAAGAGTTTGGGTTCCTCTACAAGCTACTACATTGCACAAAGAAACCTTTCTGTTTAAAGATCCATTAAGGTAGACTTTTCTTTGAAAATAAACCTATCATAACTAAAAATGTTCTATACAACAGGTTTCTCCCACTGCTAATATCAATGCAACATCAAAACTCTCTGTTACTTTTTGAGAGCATAATCTATGCAGAGTTCCTATTTCTTCATAAAACATGATTCTTAACCAAGTCAGACTTGTCATTCTATACTTACCAGTACATAAACTTTTATATTTAGTTCTCTAACACTGTGTTAATCAAAGCTAGGTAGAGAGCTCAAGTTCCCTTCAATTTTAATAACAGAATCAAAAATCTTGCATTAATCTATTCAAATTATTATTAAAATCTTACATTAATTTTGTCACGTTCTTGTAGTTATGGACATTTAATATCCTATTTAAAAAACCCTTTGTCATTCCAGACACCTACATCTCTGCAACAATGCAAAAACTAGTATGATACATTGCATCACATTACCTCAGAAACATTTCGAAGTGTTTTACTAAAGCCTTTAGATTTTTATCAGAAAAGGACATCTTCCCCAGTATTTCTGGCAGCTTTACTGTAAATAAGAGAAACAATAAACATTGTAAACACATCTATTCTTTTAAAAGCAATTCCAGTTATTTTTATCCACTATACAGGAAAGAATAATATAAAATTTCTTATCCCCACAGCCTCCTCTTTTCTTTGTAAGTTACATGACCTTTCAAAACCTTACTAAAAAGAAACATGCTGAGAAAGTGAATGCTACTTGCTTTAATGTTTGTAGTGTACTAGAAGTAATGCTTGTTTACTCTTGTAAAATGAAGGCTTACAGAGCCAGTAAGAGGTAAGCAAGTTTATGAACAGTAACAGTTATAAACATATTAAGGTGTACACTTCTCCAAGAATAAAACTCAATGTGATAAAACAAACAAAATCATGGATACAGTCACTGAGAGGAGAAAACCACAAACCACCAAATAAAGCTAATTTGATTCAGCATGCTGTTTTACATCCGTTTACCAAATAATCGTAGCAAATGTTGAGATCCATAGATATATGAGGGAGGTGGTGGTTGATCACTTGGTGGATAATTGTCTGGCATCAATTTCCAGGACAAAACCTGAACATAAGACATGAAAACATAGGTTGTAAAATCTTTATAGCACCGTAATTAAGTCTGTGCACAAATTCAAAATCAAAGATGAAATAAGTAATACAAACAAACCCTTCCCTTACGTAGTCCTACTGTGAAGTCAACAGAACCTTTAATCATTGAATCTAAGACAGTAACAGAAAAGTGCATTACCTCATTCAGTTCATTGTTTCTTCTACCTTCAAAGCCAGTAAAAACTGCACTCCCCTCTTTGCTAGGAGTTAAAGTTATGGGTGAAGATGATCCACTATGGACTGGGGTTTCTTCAAAAGGAAAAAACAAAATAAAAGAAAGCAGAAATAAATTTTATTATCCATTTTGTGGAACTACAAGCCATTAAACACAAACAGGGCCTGTCACTAAAATGCTTAGTCTTAAATACTAGAATTCAATAAATGCTATCCTCAAGCAGGCCCAGAGAAAAGCAGCTCTTTGAATTTGCTTGAGAAATCCAGCATCAAAGTATTGAAACTACTGCTTTGCATTTTGCTCCTTGGTATAAGCTTCAGAGATAAATAATTAATATAAAAATTAATGAATTCCTACTTCAATCATTCAGTTCACAGTCCAGATGATATTAAGAACGAACAAACCTTAAAATCACATTCTGAGCAAGAGTAAAACCTACTTTTTTCCAGGTGCAAGAAGAGCTTTGGCATAGAAGCTGGGGTCTCAAGATGCCGTCGTTTAGGTTGCGGGGAGGCACTGCTTTCTGACAACCTGTCACAGTTAGAGCTATGGCGTGTAGAACGTCTCAGCGACTGCAGAATTTCAGGTTCGGCTTTTCGTCTTTTTGGCGTGGCTGGCTCCCCTGTGGCAGGCTGGCTGTCAGTTGACTGAGGTGTTGGTGGATTCAACAGAGGAGGACTTGGGGAAAGCTCCTCTTGATTTCTAGAGCAGGAAAAAAAAAAAAAAAAAAGCAGCATAACAGAAGTGAAGAGGTCAGGGCTCTGCCCCCAAAGAGATCCTTCTAGTTTCACAGATATTGTTAAATAACTAAAAACTATCAAAGCAATGAGGCCTTCTTTCAAATACAATTTTCTGGAAACTATTTATTTTCAAATTTAGAAGTTAATGAACACATCTACATTTCAATGTAAAAATTTTCCCCCCATAAAGATGCAGCATAACTTCCTCATCAGTATGAACTCCTTTGGAAGGTAACCAGACAAAAAACTCAAAGCCCAAATTCTGAATTCAGGTAAGCAATTCACAGAAGAGTTAAACGCTTTATCAAGGCAATTTCAGTCAAAGTCTGAGTAGTCATTCTACTCTGAACACATAAGAACATTCTATTATATTTTCCTCAGGCTATAAGCAGAATTAGACTCTGCATACTAAATTTACCTGTTAGTATTTGTTGAGTTTTCTTTGATGGGAAGAAAGAATTTTGATGAAGTCACCTTCTTGAATTGAGCTTGTTCGTAAGGATAGAGCAAAATCAATGGAAGCGTGAAGTCAAAGGTTATTCTGAGCCCATCCACCATCTCTTTACATAGCTCAACGCTGGAGGAAAAAAGAATGAAGAATTTCAAAATCGCATGTCAAATGCTCCAGTGTAGTTGTGGGAAATTCCCTTTTAATACACATCATTAACATCTTAACTACAATATGCTAACTTCTTCACTAAATAATGATGAGCGATTAAAAGTATACTGAAAGACAGCAATTGCTGTTGGTAATTTCAGGCAAATGAATTTTATAAGTCTGCTTAGTAAATTCAAACAAAAAAGCAGAATCGTTCTGTTGTACTACAATTTACTGGATTAATAAAATCTACTTTACAGTAAATAAAGATACTTGGCTTTTCATAGAACCATTTTGGTTTTCCAAGTTTACTATGCTCAAAAAAAGAGGCACTTGCTAGAAAATTATAAAAAGATTGAATCTCTGCCTAAATGGCACATGAAGAATTTGATTTATAGCTGCTAAGATGCAATTAAGGCTGTGCTTAAGAGATATTCAACAAAACCAGATACATTTGCATTAGAGATCGGTTTCCAGTGGCCTGTTCCTGGTAACCAAAGCAGTACACTCAGAGGCTAGTAGGAATTTCAGTTCTGGGCTTATGTAAAAGACTCACAGTACCAGGTGGTGAACCGAGAATGCCTAGTCCAGCCTTATCTACAACACCTCTCACTTCTATGAAGGTATTCCTCTCTGTTATCTCAAGTGCATATATGTGTACGGTAAAGGTAATTTCTGCCAGAATTGCAAGTTCAACAAAATATGGCAAGGAAGAGCATAATTACACACCACTGAAGCAGAACATGGCAAAAGTCAAGATTTCTTTTTTAAAGCACAAGATTTCATCTCAATGTAGACTTAAAGAAGCAGTATCATCTAATACTGAAAATCTTTAAGATAAGGGGGGCGGGGGGAAACCTCACTACACTGCAAACAGAGTCTTATCACACTGCATACAGAATCATAGAATCACCAGGATGGAAGAGACCCACTGGATGATNGTTCCTCATATGAACTGTTCTCCAGACCCTTCACCAGTTTCGTTGCTCTTCTCTGGACTCGCTCCAGAGCCTCAACATCCTTCTTGTGGTGAAAGGCCCAGAACTGAACACAGGATTCGAGGTGCAGTCTCACCAGTGCGGAGTACAGAGGGAGAATAACCTCCCTGGACCCACTGGTCACACCATTTCTGATACAAGCCAAAATGCCATTGGCATTCTTGGCCACCTGGGCACACTGCTCAGTCGGCTGTCAACCAACACTCCCAGGTCCTTCTCCTCCTGGCAGCTTTGTAGCCAGGCTTCTCCCAGTCTGTAGCACTGCTTGGGGTTGTTGTGTAGCATGTATGTAGCATCGTAGAAAAAATACATGCCTCAGCTGAGAAAACAGCAGCTAAGACACAATCCATCTTAATAAACAGAACTGATGATACTACATTCAGTGTTTCCCTACCTGTTGACTCTAGGGATTGATGGGACATCAATTAAAAAAAAAAAAATTAACCGTACTTGGAGTTATACATGGGTGTTGCACAAAATTTTTATCCTTTATAAAATCTGAATCTGTTCAGTTTTATTTAAGCAGGGAATTCTCATATCAGATACTCTCTCAGTGCTCAAAAATTTCTTTACATAAACAAAAGCAACACATTCTTCCAAAATGAGTCACAATATTCACAAAACTTGCATGATAAAAGGGGAGATCAATGCTTCTGCATAATGCCTTTTCAGACTATAGGGACTCTCTCACTGATAAACAGATTGTCACCGTTACTGTACTCTACAGTATCTGTCAAACGTTTTGAGCCCCATATATCACAGTATAAGCTCAGAAGTGAACAGTTTTGAAACAGAACGCAAAGCAAGGTGATTCTTCTTGTGACAATAGTGCTGTACTAAAGATTACTTACTTTTTCTCTGGTGGCACATAATGAAGATTCATATTAGCATGTGGAGTCATCTGATGGTGCCGAGATCTTTCATTAGCTGAAAAAGCAGCATTTATAGCAAAATGTTTCACATATGACTCCAGGATGGTGATTATATTTGTCTGACAAGGAAGCTTTACTAGCTGAAAACAAAAAGTCAAATTAATGTCTTACAAAAATATTTAGTATGTACACCATGCTAAAAGAGATTTTGTAATGTACTGACTAGTCTAATAAGTTTCTATTAGATGAGATCACTTCAGGAACAATTAATATGAACACTTAAACTGCATTTTTGATCTAACCCTTAAGAACATCTGGAGAAAAAATATGCTCAGGTTAACACACCTAATTTCCAGCTTTAAAAAATCAATCTGTACTCTGAAACAGAATTGAGTACTGAAACGTTACATTCTTAAGTATATTGACAACTCACTAGTTTAGCTACAGACAAGTCTGCTCCCCACACTCTTTCTCTTTCCTTGTAGTGTCTAAGCTCATCCTTGCAATCAAGTTCAAAAAAAAAGAAACAGTTATACGCAAGAACCACTTTTGATGCACTCTCCTCCACCCCATGCATATATATTTCATAGCTTTTATGTCATACCCGTTTTCTTCTATTAATATAGTAACAATCTTCCTCAAGCTTCTTTTTCAAGACATCAGGAATTTCTATGCTTATTGCTCTTTCTTCCATGTCCCTTTTTGTGTGAGTGTCTTGTTCTTCTTTCTAGAACAGACCAGTGCAAGAAACAATATATGTTGTGTTTACAAATATTAATGAAAAAGAAGCTCTGTAGTCGGGATACAATATATCAATCAAGATTTGTCATGCAAAAATAAAATATATAAAGTATAGTAAATAGTTAAGTAGATAGTAGCCTTACTGTAAGCAATTTAGCAATATTGCTTTGAAGTAACATACAAATTCATTTTTAAAAACTTTTTTTCAGTTTGGCATTTGCTTAAGCATTTAACAAAATGAATTAACAAAAACTTGTTAGGTTTTGCTCTTTCAGATCACCCACACTGTAGCAGCTAGATTCACAGACTTTCAGAACAACTGTTTACACCATGCTTCCTTCTTGATAATGCAGAAAAAATACATGTTATTTTTCTTGAAGTCAGTCTTCTCTAATTTAAGACTGGACACGACATGCCAGTTTCACAATAAAACACAAAAGACAAAAAGATCCTGCTGCTATTAGGATAGCAACTTGCACAGACTAATAAAATTTTTTACAGCAGCCACAAATCTGGATAATCTAGTTTGCTACATTTTCTCAACCTAAGCCCTATGAGTAGAAAGAGAGGAAAAGAAATGAATGCGTATTTCTGGATTAGTATTGAAAAATTCTACAAGCACATCATCTTTATAATTTTCAAAAACTCAACCACAGTTATGCACCAGGAGTAAATTGTTTTTAATTCCAACTCAGGAACCAGCTGTGACCAATATTTCACCTACTTCAATTTTTCCAGAGTTTCAAATACAGATGTTTAAATTCTATTAAGTTAAGGAGCTCATGAATATACCATTTCTGTCCTGTCTTCTATGTCACTTTCTTCGCTTTTTATTTCTTCATCTGTTCCTTCATCACTGTCATCAGAAGAAGAACTACTTATAGCTGTGTAAAAGAGATTTCACATATTTTATCTCACGTTATTGGTCTTACCCTCTGCAAGGTAAACAAAAAAAACCCCGCAAGAAACCACAACTAGCTTGTCATATTTAATGAGCATGAATAAAATTCTAACAGAATTAAACACAAAAGCATTATTCACAGCACACTGTAAGCTTTTCAAGTATGTAAGACAACAAGTTTATAGGAAATATTCTCACATTCTCTCTAACTCAAAACCACTGACTTCTAAAATCTCCCTAGATTTCTTAACACCCACAGATCTTTGCAATTTTTATAGGACTTCAGTTCTGAACAGGGGATTAACACATTAATCATTCAATCAGAACGTCTGGATCTGTGCTGCGACAGTTGCCAGAACACAGTTAAGTGCCAGCTACTGTTCCTGCCAGCCTCCAAGCTACAAAGAAAAATGCTATGAAATTAAAAAGCTGGCTTGAAAGTGAAATCAGCCAGTCAGCTAACAAGAAATAGACCTTTATGCCAGGTAGACCTGGGGGGGAGGTCTTATTGCCCCCTAAGATACAGGGGCACTACAAAAGCAAGGAATGCGTCTTGTTTTCTAGCAGCAGAAAAAGAAAACTGATGTCCTCTTTCTCCTATTAATACTGTACTAGACAATGCACCATTAAGCTCTGAAATTACTGATTAGAATAGTGAAACAAAGCAATTCAAAGAAAAGCCTCTGGAACACAAGAGGAAACAAGATAGCTGAATTTAATAGATGCTTAGCATGAAACAGTGCTCACTCTTCACATGTTTACCTCTGTATATTTCAACGAGGACTACGATACTCTTGTGCCATTCTAACAGCAAGTTAGAGCATGCACTGTACTCCTAGCTCAAAAAGTTAAAGGCATCATGACAGTTATCAAAGAATGAAAACAAACTCACAGTTTTCACTACTTTCATCATTTTCTTCAGCAGGAAGGCTTTTTAATACAGAGTCAACGCCAGGCAACCTGCAACGTCTCTTCTTTCTTCCCTTTCTTCTCCTACAGAACATAAAATGGTTCACTGAAATTTGGCTAGTATTTAATTTGTTTATCCTAGCAAATTACATTACATGCAAATGCACAGGAAACATATGTTTGAGTTATTTTCATTAATTAATGTTGGAATAATTTGGATAATACTTATTTGAGAGTGAATAACTTGATGTCTGTAATTATCTCATATTCTTGTTCTCAAGCTGATCCTCAAGCCATGGCCAACCAATATTAGATTACTGCCTTTGGCTGAAAAATACTTCAGGTTTTCCCGAGTTATTTTTCAAGTACATTTTTTTTGGAAGATGTAGATCCAATACACGGGTATTTCGCAGCAACAGTCAAGACTAACACAGTTATTAAGTGACAGTCATTCAGAGTGCTGTTTAACAATAATATTTAGGTATCTACCTTAGTATGAGAACAGTGGCTCTCTAGAATGTACTGACTGTACTGAGTAGATACCATCTACAGTGCAAGCTTAGAAGCCAAACGTCATTGGCAGACACTTCAGTATCTCCAACACTGAAAATTCATCTAATTCATTTTGAAGCTAAAAGGATTTCTTACATGCGAGCCACAGCCTTCCGTGCCAATTTACGCTGTAATCTGCGGTTTTCGTCTGTATCACGAAGAACATGATCTTCCGCTGCCCATCTATCCCAGCTAAGGATAGGTCAAAAAGAAAATTATTAACAGCTATGAACATACGCCACTTACAATTACTGATTAATTAATATATACTGTATCTATGAAGCACTCTTTTTAACATCCTTCAGAAGCAACATCTGTATAACAAGGCTTGCATCCTTTTGTATTGAACATGGCTTCAGCTCATGTTGCTACCTAAAAATCTCTCAAACCTTTACTTAACATCTAAGAATGTTTGTAGCACTAATGCAATCCATGTGTAGAGTTGAGGACTGTACTCATGTAGTGGCCTTGATAACCAAACAATCCAGGTCAAGATTTAGCAAACTATAGGCTCCTTTTATCAATGGAAACCTAGGTCCTACAAGTATAGGTCAAAGACAGATATCTCAAAGTTTAAACTCATGGCTTTCAAATGGATCCACTTTTGTAATTCATAAGTTTATGACACCAACGTGTCAACACAATCAAGTACACTAAAAACATTCACAAACTTAAAAATATTCATGCGAACATTAAAGACGTTTGATATTTTGAACGACACTTTTCTTTGCAGAACTGAAACTATGCATATAGAATCACAGAATCACCAGGTTGGAAGAGACCCATCGGATCATAGGTTCTTACCTTCTGTTCCAACCGTTAAAATGGATCAGATATTCTGGAATCTTCCTGCCTTTCTCATCTTTTCCAACAATAATATCAACAATCTGAAACAAATATTGATTAGCATGTATTAAAAGCTTCGAGGAAAGTGAGCTTTCTGGTTTACAGGGAATTTATGCACAAAGAAAACTAAGTAATGTTTATTTATGGAAATGAAATATACCTATCATTTTGCCAGTGAATACTGATATAAGTATATGATGTGGATTACACTAAGTGGTCAGAAAAACTAGCTTTTTTTGAGCACTTTCAGAATTGAGGAGCACTAATCATCTTTGTCCTGTCCTCAAACGTCCCATGCTTTCAGGACACAAAGGGAGATGCAAAACAGTGCAGTATCACATTGCAGATATGCAGATATCCATCTGGGCTACTAACATTTGCTCCTGTGTGCCATCTCTTCACGCCCTCGAAGCAGTAGATGAGTTCTATATATATAACCCCAGCAAGACTACTCTTGAACAACGCTGAATCTTAGCCACAAAAGATGAAAAGACTCTGTGAATATCTGAACCTTTGTTTTCTTCCTCTTTCACACATGTAAAATAAGCTAGTTTGAAAGGGCCTGCACCTCAAAACACACTTCAGGTGGATCATTAAGCAGAACATCGGGACTAGTAATAAGAAAGGAATCATTCTTCCTGCACTTAAATGGTTTTCCATAAACCGCACACACCGGACACGTTTAATAGGCGGACTACAGTAAAGTTTTCATTTGGGAACCCAGAATTTAAGAACTATTCAGAACAGAACATACTTCACACAAGAGGTTATCATCTCCAAAGTGATACAAAAAGCAGTTGCTATTACAAAAAGTGGAATATTTTGATTTAAGCTAAAGCAAAGTCTCATCTAACTAATTGTATTTCTGAGTTAGACATTATGTCCCTCTGAAAGCATGTTTTCTTTCAAACAGTGTTTTTCCAGACACTGTTCATTCTTTGGAGATAACATCTTGTGTGAAGTAAGATATGTGCTGAGCAGATGTCTCTTCTTCTGTAATCACCTCTGTTTGCAGTCTTTCCCTATCTCCAATGCAAGGTCAGACAGAGTTAGCTCCAAAGCTCCAAATTAGCAAGAGATATGACAGTTGTAAAGTTCATAATAACACTAAAATTGGTCCTGGGAAAGTAACAGAATATGCATAAGATTTCAGGGAAAAATTACGCATTTGGATGGAAGTGGAATTCTGTCCCCAGCTCCTGTCTCACTGCACACGACTGACGGAGATCGCTCCCTCATGTTACCCAGGCCTGATAATAGATGCTTGCTTCCTAAAGCTTCAAAATGAGCCTTAGAGAGTTCATTTGCCAGCATTTTCAGTATCTAAAGAATGAACACTGTCTGGAAAATGCACTGGGAAAAAAATCCAATAAACATGATCATCGCATGCATATTACATGACTTTCCAAGGACTAATTTTAACGTAATTATGAACTTTCACAACAGTCAAATCTCTCGCTAATTTTGAGCTGGCTCCAGCTGTGCCTGACCTCAAGTTTGAAACAGGGAGACTCCAAACAGAAGTGATTACAGAATAACCTGCTCAGCACAGGTCATACTTCACACAAAATGTTATCATCTCCAGAGTGATATAAAAAGTAGTTACTATTACAAAAAGTGGGATATTTTGATTTACGCCAAAACAAGGTTTCATTTCCAGGATTTATTTTTAGAAAGTTAGACAGAATGTCACACTGAGAGCACAGGGGTTTTCTCATTGTTTTTCCAAACACTGTTCATTGGAGGCAATAACACCTTGTGTTGCAGAGGGTTGATGGAGATCATCCCCTCATGTTACTCAAGCCTCATAAAAGATGCTCGCTTTCTGAAACTCCAAAACCAGTCTTAGAAGGTTTATTTGCTGGCATTTTCATAGAATCACTAAATTGGAAAAGACCTCTTGGATTACTGAGTCCAGCCATTCCCATCTGCCCCTAAACCATGTCCCCGAGCACCTTGTCTACCAGTCTTTTAAACACCTCCATGTAAGGTGACTCAACCACCTCCCTGGGCAGCCTGTTCCAGTGCCCAATGACCCTTTCTGTGAAGAAATTTCTTTCTGATGTCCAGTCTGAACCTCCCGTAGTGGAGCTTGAGGCCATTCCCCCTTGTCCTGTCCCCTGTCACTTGGGAGAAAAGGCCAGGTAGTTTCAGGTAGTTGTAGAGGGCAATGAGGTCTCCCCTCATCCTCCTCTTCTCTAGGCTAAACAACCCCAGTTCCACCAGCTACTTCTCATAAGACTTGTTCTCCAGCCCCTTCACCAGCTTCGTCACTCTTCTCTGGGCTCGCTCCAGAGCGTGTATGAAAAGAACAAAAAAAGGGGAAAAAAAACAGCGAAAAAAACCGCCACAAAAAAAACCCAAAAGCAAACCGAACACGCTATCAGAGAGTCTTAACCCTAGAAATTACAAGAGTTAGTGGGAAGAGAGTCAAACCTAGATTAAATACAAACATTTCAGTTTCTGTATAGCAAGTTCTCCTTAGGCCACGAGGGCAGGGGAGGGGAGGACACGATCGGTGGCCCCGGGCGCCGCCTGGCTTTGTCTCCCGGCTCCCCAACCCGCGGCCCAGCGGGGCCGCCTCCCTCCCCCCTTCCCTCCCCGGGAAGCGTTACCGGTGGCGGGCGGGCCTCGCGCTGACCCCGCCCCGCCGTGACGGGTTGGGGGGGGGATGAGGAGGGGGGGGAATAGGTGCGATGGAAGGGAAAGAAAGGAAGGGAGGGAAGGAGGGAGAGAGCCGCGCGTCACCTTGGCATCATAGAGGACTTTGGCCTTGGTGGGGTCGGGCTCGAAGCAGAGAACTCTCTCCCCACGGTGGAACTTAAATTTCATTCCCCGCGAGGTCATTTGCTCATCATGGCGCAAACGGCGCGGAGCCCCGCCCCGCCCCGCCGACCGGGGAGGGGCCCGCGCCGGGAACGCCCCCTGGGCCGGTGCCTGCCCCGCCCACCCCCTTCCCCGTGCCGCTCCCCGCCCTGCAGGGCGGGGAGCGGCAC